>VXCB01000027.1:0-394252 GCA_009613015.1 Mollisiaceae sp. DMI_Dod_QoI | reverse complement strand
TTAGAAAAGGTGCACAAACGCATTGGTAGTGCATTAAAGCAGCATATAATTTCTACTTGATTTGGATGTCTTGGCAATGGCAGAAACAAGGGGGTGTTCATCATTTGCTAAAACCCCCTTTCGTACATAAAGACCTGTAGATTTCTGCGCTCGGCGCCCTTCTCTTTCTTTCTTTAGTTTAGAATCGTCGAATACAGAGACCTTTCGCCCCGACCAGAGGGTAGTCTTTGGTGTACGTGACAGACTCGTTGTGTAGTTCAAAGGCTTCACTTGCTGCACTTTGCTTAATCGCCATGTTACGAGGCATGTTTGCATCACTGCCAATATATTCCCACTTCCCTACAGTTCCGTAAACTCCCACACCGAGGACCTTGCGAGCTTGCCATTCGGAAGGATCGAGACCAGGCCAGCTACACATAAGTATTGTGAGCATATTATCTTTGAATTTCAATATATTGAGGTGGTTTGAGAGTGACTAGAATGCATGAAAGCAAGCCACACAACTCATGACCTAAGCATTAACCTGCAGAACCCGAAAATTAGAGACTTATGATTTACTACGTTCGAGCCAAGCAAACTGCCGACGTTCACTTATTTCTCTAAGAATCCCTTGATTGACTTGATAGGGCCCAGGGGGCATGGCAGCCACCGCCGGAGGATTGGCGGCGGCCATATTTTCTATCGTACCTCTCCCTACCGAAAAAGGTAGCCGACTTTGGCACCTGCACTAATACCACAAAGTCTGTAAGCGTTCCGCACAACAACGTAGAGTTTTTCTAAAATCGAAATACTAACCGATTACGTACTTTTGAATAATAGGTTAAATTTTTGGGGAAGTATTTTGACTTAATCGTGCTACTAATCAAGTTCGAAAGGTGTTGGTACACGGGCCAAAACCAGCCATTTATTTCGATGCCGTAGAGCGTGCATAGCGAAATCCAGAGATACAGGCTCGAAACCAAAGAAAACAATACGGCGTCTTTGTTCTTCGCCCTGCTTTGTTGCATGCATTGCTTGAATCGCCCATCACGAAGGAAATATCGGAAAAGTCCATATGCTGAATGTGATCAGACAAAGACGGGTCGAAATGTTTGCAGACGTATAATGGAATTGTATGGCTTAGATGAATAGCGTGTTGCTTAGAATGAAATTGCTAAGAGCGGAACAGCACTTGAACGCACGGAAGAGCAATTGTGCCTTGGAGGGCCATCTCTCCCATATCTAAAAAAGTGGCCGGTTTTGGCATCTGCACCTACGACCATAAAGTTTGTTAACGTTTCGCAAAATAAAGTAAGAATTTTCCTAGATTTAAAGCGATAAGCGATTACGTACTTTTAAATAATACATTTTTTCAAGAAAGTTTTTTTTGAGTTAACCGTGCTAAAATCAAGTCGAAACCGTTGCACGGGCCAAAACCAGCTATATATTTCTATACTGTGGAGGGCCATATTCCTTCTATCCTGACTGTGCTATTCTACGGAGGCACCATATGACTTCACGGAAGGTTGTTCGGCGCAGAGCAAGGAGACAATATATGTCCTCATACTAGGCAACTTCTAGCACGCTCAGCTAACATACACTTTCGAGCACGCACTCCAAGGGATCATAATCGTCCTGGGAGGTTTTGTCCCAGGATTACTCTTATTGTCTTCAAACAAGAGTACGATACGATGACAAAATACTTTCATTTGGAACCTCTGATTATTCCCTCTGAAGTTGCCTCAACGCCTGATACATGCATGCATCCATCGCCGTCCTTGCCTAGCATGCATCCCAATTGTGGTCTGACCGACTGCTGAAGTAGAAATACAATGAGTAACCTAGAACTCCAATGCAAACCCACTTTCTTTAGTTCCATTGCCGTAAATTACAAGGCGAATCGCTTTCGAGTTCGCAGAATCAAATGGCTATGAAGGGCGCTTGAAAGGATGGGCTTCCGTATTCAAGACCCATTCATCAAGACTGATAGTATCAGGCGTTGAATAAAGCAAATAGAAGTATTTTAATGTTTCCGCAAGCCAGAAACTCTCCATCGAATCTTGATGGTACGGTGAAGCCTCTGTGACATCGTAGACAGCAGTGTGGCCGTATTTGACCGAGGTAGCATTGATGATGGCTTCGAACATCTTCCATCCCTTCTCCTGCCAAGAAGGATCGCCGGTAATGCGATACATATACCACACCGACTCGATGGCTTCCGGTCTGAGATATTGTTAGTATGGAAATTAGCGCGGCAATGACGAGCCTTACCTGAGAATGTATTTTCTGGACTTCAGGGTCACATATCCAGGAGGGAGACTATTTTGTTTGATTACAGCCTCGACATACTCCGTATGATTGAGAGGGCGTAATGGATCTGGTAAAAATTCTTCGACAGCCTCTTCAGATAGTTCATGCTCGACAAGAGGCATTTCAGCTTGTCGTCCAGACGAAGCTATATCCTCCAATTCCGCCTCTGTGTTGTCTACCTTTTGCTTGAGTGACTTCTCTGCCGAACTGTCGGATTTTGAATCTTTGGATTTAGTTTGACTGTGCTGCGAACTGGGTTTCGAAGGAAGATCATCCTGAAAGTTGTGTGTGATCGGTTTCGGTAAATCCTTCTTAGGATCGCCTTGCCGCTTCTCCAAAGATATTGGTTGCTCTTTCTTCAAAGATTCAGAACCGCGAGATGGATCAGTTAAATCGTAGTTGTGTCCTGTGGTATTACTAGAGGGCAAGTCAGGGGTTTTGTCACTCTTAGCTGTAGGGTCTTCAGCTCTTTTTTCTTCTGCTTCTGAACTGGCGTTCGAGGCTTCGAAAACCGCGTCCGCTTCAGCTTCCCTGAGGGCTTTTTGCTCCAGATAATCTTGGAGCTGGAGATCCCTCTTGGCTCCCATAGGGTCCAAGAATAGGTAATAGGCTGTCTGGTTCCACTTGCAATCTTGAACGCTTTTGCAAGGATAAACCGTTGCTCCTTCAGGCATGATACCCGTTGCTGTGGACTCATAAGCCCAGACACAACCATCAGCAAGCTTCTTCGCAATTTCTACGTCTTCGTCAAGACCAAAAATCCTCGCCGACATCCCCACCATTCCTCCAATGAAGCAAGTAAGATGCTCGACGTCTGCACTTAATCTAGCATCTTCCTCTGGATCACCTCTTGTAGTAACTGACCCTGAAAACAGAATATCGCGATTGTCTGGAACCATGGGTCGGTAGAGCATGTATTTCTTGACGTCCTCGATGGTCTTTAGATACATCTTCTTGTATTTTGGCTCGAGGCCACCCAGAAGGAGATATTGCTTAAAACGTAAGCGATGGGTCCATTCAAGGCTAACGAGACTCACCTTTGGAAAATACTCATATGTGGAATCCTGACCGCCACCCATCGAGAACTTTCCGAACGAAGAAGCCGATTCTAAGCCTTGGGGTTGGCAATCCCAATCGCCTAAAGCAGCACCTACATTCGCTTTTGCCGCTGGAATGTCCAGGGGTAACCCAGTGATCGAATCAATGGTAGATGTTGGCTTTGTGTTGTTGGACGTACTTCCGGAAGATTCGACATCTCTCTTTGTATGCTTCTTCTCAGACTGCTTTTCGGAATCATCCCATCCAGCAATGTGACCCTTACCTGGTGTTCCTGGCCGGCCATCTACAACTTGAAGCTCCAGAGTTCCAGGTCCAGATTTGTCTTTTGTGGGACTCTTTTTCGGTTTGGGTTCAGGCACATTGCCTGGAATATCGGGTTGGTACCCAACAGGCGAATCCATAATCTTTCCTGGAACGATTGCTGGCTCTCCTAATGCAGACAAAGGCTGTTGTGCCTTGGCTGTACGATTGCAACCTGAAGCATCTACATTGTCGGGAAAGACACTACCTAGGGCTGTACCACGATCTTGCCACTCAGAGAGTGCGTTGGTAATGCGAGCAACGGCATCGTAGTATCTGTGATTCTGGGTTAATTGTGCCAACCTTGTAAACTCCATTGACAGTGATCCCAGCTCCGCCAAGTTTGTCCATTGCTTCGCCATTTTTGGCTGTGAGGCGAATGTCGGCTTCCAGTGGTAAAACAAATCTGGCATTCTGTTAGGAGTATCAAATGCTCCCATTAATATTTCGGCTAGCTCCACAGCTTTGTCGAGTAGATTCTTATACTTGAATCCACTCACATCATAAGCTGCAAGCAGACCACCCAAGTATCTGATTGTGGTCTCGAAAACCGGGATATCTCCGCGAGGGCTAGTTGTGAAATCAATCAAATCAACTGCTCTGGCCGCTTCCTCAAATTCTTCATGTAAGCCCATAATCCAAAGTGTATCCAAGCTATCCACCAAGGTCGCAGCCCATCCGCAGAAAGGATCCTTGAAAGACCCAGACTCGGGTGTCAATTCATCATGGAGCCATGCCTTCGACTTATATCCTGACCAAGCTTTTTGGAACTCCTCTCTTACTTTCGTCTGCCTCTTCTCTCTGTTGATTTTCGCGTCCGGGGTCTCGTCGTTGAACGAGTGTTGAATTTTAGGTATTTTAATAGGTTCTCCCGTCGGTAAGTGAATTACATCTCCTGTTGATACAGGGAAATGCTCCACCTGTTTGGCCCAATGTATCGTTGTCGGCACTGCCGTAAAAGAAGGTAGTTCTTGTCTGCCAGGCGGGGCGACCGCGTGTATTTCCTCGACGTCCTCATCGTCAGAAACTTTAGTTGGTGGAATAGGATGGCGATCGGGCAGGACAACAGCAGGGACTTCAGCGGGATCGGGTTTGGGTGTCGGGTTGGTGACTTCAGCAGCTACCGAAGTGGTCTGCTCGATCTTCGTAGAAGTGGAAGTACGAGTTTGCGTGGTCTGAGGTTGCGCTTTTTCTTTGATTTCGTTGTTCAGGGCTGCCGGAGGCTGAGTCTTGATTGGGATCGATCCGACGTGGTCGTTCTCTTCAATATCTAGGGGATGGGATGGCTCGAAGTCTTCAATCTGCGGGAGGCTCCAGTCCCTCGTCTTGGTCAATCGAATGAAAAGAACAATGGCAGCGATTGCAAAGACCACGAACACTCGATACCGACGAAAGCGGAACATGTTCGAGGTATCGTAGTTGCTGAGGGGGATTCAGGAGCACGCGACAGCAAATTGTCAGCGATGAGATGTTGACCGTAACAGCATCTTCGAGAAACTAGCCAGGAATTTTTGAAGCGGAATTGGTCGCTCTTCAAGACCTCTCCATACGACAAGACGGGCGGAAAAAGAAGCAAAATGGAAATCCAGAAAGCCCAAGGTTAATAAGTCGTGAACCTTTCGTCTCGAAGCCACAGAACTCTGCTCCTCGGCTGCTTTCGTCCAGGGTCAATTAGGATCTAGCGAGCAGGGGCTGCAGGGTTCATTGGAGACAGTATCAGCTGGAGACAGCAAACTACTGGGCCTGGTTTGGGCGGTGGAGTTCCTCAATGTCTTTGGTGCGAATGCGTGGCTTGCCAAAATGGCCTATATTGATAGATTGCTCTTAATTGCACAGAAGAAAGCACGAGCTGCTTTGGGCGATGCAAGTGTAGGGGAGGGGAGTCCGCAGATCTGCCACACCCCGTCCACGCTCACGCCCATGCCCATACCCGTGACGGCAGCTGCCAGCCACACCTCTGGACCCTCGAGACTGGGACAGTGGGACTGGACTCTGGAGGCGACCCGAAGAAGGCGATGCAGGTCGCTCCTCGAAGCGGTCCTGGCCTGGGTACCTGGGTACCTGGGCCTGTCCAGTGTCCATGAAGGAACGGCCTTCTGCGAGAGTTGCGAACGGCCATTTACCCGTCAACCCAACCCCGCATGTTTTCGTTAAGCATGCGAGCATGCATACGCACTCGCACTATGCTTCAAAGGCTCCATCGTGAAAGTAGGAAACATTATTTATTGACTCTTGGCACGTTGGCGTTGCTTGGCACTGGGCAATTAGAAGGAGACCCTGAGACAGCTCGCATTCATTGGATGGGCCAGTGCCGTCCTCGTCCTCGTCCTCGCCGTCGCATAATAATGCTCTGGATCTCACGGCAAGTCCCATGTACATAGCAGAATATAGCAGTAACGGCCATGTGTTCACAGTGTTCTTTGGCTAGTCCAACAGGTTTGGGCATCGATATGGTCTATTCATCCAGCACACATTCCCTTTAATTCTTCCTCTGGATGAGTGTTACTGTACAGTGCAGTGTTACATCGCCAAACGAGATGCGCCGAGGACACCATGCCATGTCAACATTGAGCATTGTGCTCAAAAAGAGCGGGAATGCACGTGGTTCCTGTACCTCTTTTCTTACCCTACTCATCCATTCCCGGCCCTGGGCCCCCTTGTCTACCCATCTGGCGTGCCTTCAGCATTTCGTCGCAAAGCAGAAGATTTGATGCAATGCCAGAGCTTGAAGCGATGGCATTTCTCAGAACTCGGAACGAATCATACACGCCCTCCAGTACAGGATCCATTGGCTCGCCGGACCTTAAATCGAGGCCAACAACGTTGCCCTCTGCTTGCTCGTCTTGAAGACTAGCAACTGCGACTGCGTTAGAAAAGTGCCATCTTGAGGAGTCTGCGGTCAACTTACGTGCGTCCTGGATGTCGTGTCCAGCATTAGCAGCCAGGGTCTTTGGAATGATCAACAAAGCATCTGCAAATGCTTGAACTCCCCACTTCGCCTTGCCCTTGACGGTCTTGCGGAAAGCCTCGCTATTCAAATGAGCTGCACAAGCTACTTGGAAGGCTCCTGCTCCTGGAACAACGCTTTTATCAACAATCATATTGTAGACGCTGCGAAGGCCGTCGCGAACCGCATCGGAGATCTGGGTAATGGTGTGCTGATTTGGGCCTTTGATGAGAATAGTCACCGACTTTGGCTCCTTGACATCTTCAATGAATGTGTACTTCTCCTCGCCCAATTGATGCTCATACACATTACCTGCCCATCCTAGAATTTCTGGACTCAGATCATCTACGCTGTTTTGAGCAGTGCCGCCACAAATCAGCTGTAATCTTTCCATATTCCGTCTTTTGGCCCGTCGGAGTGCAAAGATACCATTCTTAACCAGGACATCGAGAGACAGTGGGTCGATTCCCTTCTGGTTGATGATAACGAAACCTTTATTAGGATCATTGCCGCAAACCTCTTTCTTTAGCTCAATAATCTTCCGTAACTTTTCATCCACAAAGCGACGCTCACTCTCAACAAGTTTATCCCGCTGTTCAGCACTCGAATAGTAGAATCCAGAATTAATCTCGGATTTCTCGTACTCTAAGCTGACGTTGAGGCTCAGAATAAAGGCATTTTCTACCTTCTTCGGCATATCAGGATGTCTCGCGCCATGATCCAAAGCTAGACCTCTAATAAGCTGGGTTTCAGAAGCCGTTCTGTGTTGCATCTTCATGATTTCAATCATGTGTAGGTCAGGCTTCGCAGGAGGTTGATAGATAGCCAAAACCGCGTCAACAATATCGGGTGTGAGTTTCTCTGCCAGGGTATGGTTGAGCTTCGTAGAAAGGGAGGTTCGTGCAACGCATAGCAGAAGTTCTCGATCAACCTCTCTTGATAGCTTGAATTCGTCAAGGAACTATATAAGGTGTTAAACGATATCTTCACTAGCTAGGAGCAATACGAACTTTCAAGGACTCCGCCTTGGCAATCTCATAGCCATCTGTGATGATCCGGGGATGTAAACCCTCGGAAATATATCTGTCTGCTTGCTTGAGGAGCTCTCCAACAAGAAGCACCACAGAGGTCGTGCCGTCACCGCAAATGTCGTCTTGAGCTGTAGCTGCTCGCGCAATCATTACAGCAGTAGGATTCTGAATTTGCATCTCTCGCAACAGTACATTTCCATCTTTCGTGAGTTTTATCTGTGGAATAGGTTAGAAATAGCATCGAGACAGCTTCTAGAGCTTGGTCATACTCCACCAGCACCGTCAACAAGCCTAGATAATATTAGTTATGAATATGGATATTTGTGGCAAGACAAACATTTTGATGGTCCCTAGAGGACCTAAATTCGACTTCAAGACATCTTGCAGACCTTCACCTGCACTGATGTTGACCCTTAAAGCTTCGCCTCTTCTCTGCGTAGTGTTAGTTTATGATTTTTTCCTACTGAGGCAAAAGACCGACTCTCGACTCAGCTTTTGGGTTGAGAAGCTGTGCGGCAGACATATTCGGAGCACAATATTCGTTGAGATGCTTGTCTGGGTATTGGAGGTGTTGGAGATCGTGAGGGGTCGTGGTGAAAGTGTTCGCTGCTCGAAGCTTTTTTTCGACGCGCATGGAAGCGCGCCGTGCCAAGAGATTGGTTGCTACCTAGGTAAGGTAGGTAGGACCACAAGGCTATCACGCTACCTTCCTGTCAAGAGGCTGACACCACACCCATCAACTTTCATTGATATTCAGACAAGTTCATACAATCATAAGATGTACGCAGGTTGGAACGTGATCTTTACGCTCGTTATCTTCTTACTATGCCATCAATGTGCCGGTTTCTGGCCATTTTCATCCGTGGTCTTCGCGAAGACTGACAGCGCCGACACTCTTTACGCTGACCCAACTGCTAAAAGGATTGCAATTATCGGTATGTTTCTCAAATTTTCATATGTGGCACTCAGTCTTCCATTGCTCTTGAAGCTTTATCATGTCTGGAATGTGAATAACGGGAGTCTCCCCATCTATGTCTCAGTCGAGATAATGTTTCAGAACTCAGGTAATCATCTCTGAACTTGGAGTTGGTATACGTGGTACTTCACGAGTAACGAATATCCAATGCTCTCCCCGTTAGAGCGCAGCAGATCCAATACTACACGTGCTTCGGACTACTTAGCTCAGAACCCCTGAGTCTTCATCTTATTCTTCTCTAGAAAAATCCGAGATCCTCTTGTGTTATTGACATGATTTACTTTCACCAAAAATCTATAGTACACATACACCTTCTGACTAGTTTTGGTAGGTGCTGGAGCGGCAGGGTCCTCCACAGCCTATTATGTACAACAATATGCCAACCAGTCAGGCATTCCAATCAACATCACTGTCTTCGAGCGTAACTCCTATGTAGGAGGCCGTTCAACCACAGTCAATGCCTATGATAATCCTTTGGAGCCCGTTGAACTTGGAGCCAGCATCTTCGTAGACGTCAACACCATCCTCAAGAACTCGAGCAAGGCTTTTGGTCTTAGACCTCGTGAGCAGACTGAAGGCGATGACAAAGAGCTTCTAGGTATTTGGAATGGGAAGCAGTTTGTGTTCCAGCAGCAAGATAGCGGATGGTACTATTGGGACCTGACTAAGCTTCTGTGGAAGTACGGACTTGCTCCCATTCGAACCCAACGTTTGATGCAATCAACTGTTGGAAAGTTTCGGAAGCTTTATGAATCGCCGTTCTTTCCGTTCAGATCGCTCTCGGATAGAGTGTTCGATTTAGGTCTTACAGAGGTCACAGCATTGACCGGCGAACAACTCCTCAAGGAGAACAATGTAAGTTAATCTACTTGGTTCTAGGATCTCTGTTAATATTCGTAGATTGGAGCACCATTCACAACGGAAATTATCCAAGCCAGCACCCGGGTGAACTATGGCCAAAACCTCAATGTGATCCACGGCCTCGAAACTATGGTTTGCATGGCTATCGACGGCGCCATGCAAATCGAAGGTGGAAATTGGCAGATCTTCGCAGGAATGCTAAATTCATCTCAAGCTCTCACTCTCCTCAAAACGACCGTGACCTCAATTACCAAAAGCTCCGGAAAATACAACATCAAGACCACAACCCCATCGCTCACCTCCTCCGACACACTGTTCAATACCGAGCCCTTCGATACTGTTGTACTGGCCGGCCCGTTACAATACTCGAACATTTCCATCGAGAAAGGTCTCCTAAAACGCATACCGGACTCTATCCCTTACGTGACCCTCCACGTAACACTCCTCACCTCACCGCGCAGTATCAGCGGTTCATTCTTCAACCTCACTCCCGGCACACCCGTACCATCTACAATCCTGACTACTTTACCCGCCGATGAGGTCTCTCCAAACGCCTCTCATGCTGTTGGTGCTGCGGGATTCTGGTCTATCTCCACTCTCCGCCAAGTCATCAACCCCAACACCCTTGAGAAAGAAAATCTTTTCAAAATCTTCTCTCCCAGTCCCATCAAACCGTCCTTCATCTCTTCACTCCTAAATATCACTGTCGACGAAGATTTCAGTCTCAGCAAGGATTTCACATGGTATCATCCTCACGTGTGGCAGAGCTATCCGTACGAGTATCCACGAGTCTCATTTGAGGATCCAGAGCTAGCTAGAGGATTCTATTATACGAGCGGGATGGAGAGTTTCATTAGTACGATGGAGACGAATGCGTTGATGGGGATGAATGTTGCGAGGTTAGTGATGGATGATTATCTACAGTTAGAAGAGGAGAAGGGAAGTGTAGCAGAAGAGAAGCAGAAGACTGTTGCTGAAGGCAAAGGTCATTTAGAGGAGTTGTGAGAGGCAGCTCTGATGAAGGCAGCTGAGGAGGTTGATCACTTGTAGGATAGGGCGGAGGGATCGTATTACAGCGGCATATACCTCTTGAGGAGCGTTACTCCCTAGGTATATTTGAAGCGCAGGGACGCACATCATCACATAGCAGTAAATTTCTCGGCATTAAAACCATCTTCAATCTTTAGCAAATTTGTTCCCAAGTCGTTTCTCATCTTCATTAAATCGTGCCTAGAGCGGAGAATCTCTACAATACGGTCTAGTTGACCAGAGGTGATTTACTTACTGAACCAGGAGAAGGCATACATAGTAATGTATCGGGGTATCATAATTTCACAAAACGCCGCCCCAATGCATGTATTGAACAATCATGAAAAGAAAGAACCTAACATGTCGGCAAGACTTTTTCTCTTCCGCTCCAACCCAATCGATCGACGCTTTGCTGGAGCTGCTCCACCAGATGATGTTGGTCTCGAGGCCGAAGAGCTTGGTCGCTTGAGCTGACCTTCCATCGAAGACATCTCTTGAACCTTCTGGGACGTAGACAGAATATTCGTGGAAGTCGCCTTGATCTTGGTGAAAGCGAGACGCTTTGCTTTGATGGCTTCTTGCATACGGCCGTTATGTTTCGATTGGTGAGTAAAGCGCTCAAATGATTCCGTAGATGGGTTTGTGCTCTCGTAGAAAGACTTATAAACTGCATCGTCGAGCTTGAATCTCAAACATGGGGGAGTCGGGCCTATGCGAAGAGATACAATCGGAAGAGGACAGATCAACTCATTCTCGACGATGGGTTGATCTCCTATCTGAATCCCGGCCCTCGCAAGGTCAGAATCATTCCTCAACTCACCAATCTTGCAGATACCAGTATAAACCGGGAAGTCCCAAGTTTCAAAAGGTCTACTTGAGAGGAGAAAATCCTTTTGTAGGATATCGAATTGCTGTTCCGTGACGTGAGCACTAGGGCCTAGCTTATTCTGTAGCAAATCCAGTCCTGTAGCATGGCGCTCGAGGTCTTCACATTTCACTAGGGGCTGATGTCGAACTGTTGCCTCGTCTCGAGTCAAGTACCCAGGTATTTCAACCCGCGGTAGCAATGATACAAAGGCATCTTCTGATAATTGTTGCGCGAAGACTTTTCGAACAGCTCGCGGTTCCTTGCCTAGTGTGACTCGCATGAGAGCCGCTCGCTCAACACAAGCGGCCTCGAACTGTCCAAGCACGTTTGGATCCACGGTCGACTTCCAGCCAAGATTGCGTGCATGTGCGCTTGCCTGAAGATCGAAGCTACAGCCTGTCACATCGTAGAAAGCCAGAGCCGGGAAGAGATTGAGATATCCGAGAGAGACATTGGTAACCTCCGCATGCTTCCAAAGCTTCAAGATTCGCAGAACCTGAAACGCACCTTCACTTCCAGCAGCAATACTCCATGCGCGAATTATTCGGTCCGATACACCACGGTGAGTAGGACCTTCTTCATTTACTATCTCTAAAGCACAGAGGTTCTTCAATTTCGACAGCTTGACAAGTTCGGGCACTGCGAAGACTGTTGTGATGCTGAGAAAGGTGAGAAACTCGAAGGACTTTGAGGTGAGCGGATCGACATAGATATGCAGAGGCGACTTTGGTTCGTTTATCTGTTGTCTATATCTTCGGAGGCGGAGGGTGTCATCCTCTTGACGCAATACAGTAGAGAAGACTTGCCAACTGTGAAGACTTAGCATTTGCCTGGGAGCCAGGTCAGCAGTGATAATTGAAGAGCATTAAACAATGTCCTACCGTTTTTTGATTTCTTCCCAAACACGTCGCGTTAGTTGAATAGGAAGGGTTTCAAGAACATCAACCGTAAGGTCAGCAATGTTTCGCAGAATTGTCTCAATGGCAACGCCAACGAGAGACCGAGCGCCAATCTCTCCAGGGGCCCTCACTGATGCTAACAGTGCCAATCTGGTTTGCTCGAGGACGTGGTTGCTCCGTTCAAGCACTCGAATCACATCACGAGCTCTCGTTGCTCGTCCTACAATATCGTCACTTTCCGGAGGCAATTCGTAGTCCGCCAGGTCTCTTACAGGACGCAACTGATGAGGCCAGTCGCGGTCCTCAGCCTTAGGTACTGAAATGGTGATCTCAGTATAGACTTGGCCTGTCTGTTCGTCGAACTTGTGATTTTCTGCAGGTATTGGCGCAATTGCCTCCGCCTCGACGCGACGCAACCTGCCGGACTTCGAAGGAAACAACTTCATTGTGAAGGCTGAAGAAGGCAAAATGTCGAGTCATTCAAGTCTGTTGCAAGAGAAGCTCACTAGAATGCACGACTACCTGCTTGCTGCACGCGCTCGTGCTTTGGTGAGAAGGACAGCGAGAGATCGAGAAGAGCTCGGCAGACGAGACGCGGATAGAGAAGCAAGAGCTCTCCTTATCGTAGCAAGTGCAGAACGATAAGGAGTAGCGAGGATTAGCGTCATGCGAGGGGCAAGGGCGAGGCAGAGAACGCCGAACCGAATCGGCGACTGTTAATGTACCGGTAGTGCTAATAAGCTTGTCCACCTCCCCTGATGGCGTATCATGCCCCTCCTACCTTTCTTCCTCATAATGATTGAAATGGTCAGTGGTTGAGCTGGTTTCCCATCAGCCATGTTCAAGAAATCAGGAATATTGTTGTCGTGCAACCACTTGCACTCCCAGACTTCAGCATCGCCGTTGAAAACGTCATCACATCCGACCCCTGGACCGCAGCAATATCGTTCATATGCTATGGTCTCCAATGGCCATAGCAGACATAACCATGGGAAACATCGTTGGCCAGAGGTCACATCTGCGAACACAATCCCCACGCCGTATCAGATCTTTGGCCAGAAGAAAGGGTCTCCATACTCAAAGAAGAGGTTTTACGAATTGGTGAAGCAATATCACCCTGACCGACATGACCTCGATCCCTCACAGGATGGGCTTTCATACTCTACAAAGCTTGAGAGATACCGGCTGGTAGTCGCTGCGAATAACATCCTCTCGGATCCTGTCAAACGCGGTGCTTATGACTGTTATGGAGCAGGTTGGAACGGGTCACCGGATGTCGTTGGACCTCGAGATTCATCCGACCCAGCAGCTACATGGGGTGCCTATAGTGGCAGAGGATGGGGAGGAGGACCCGGCGGACCAAGTCAGAATGCAACGTGGGAGGACTGGGAGAAATGGTACCAACGAGACGCGAAAGGGCCACAAGAGCCAAGATTCGTCTCGAACAGTGCCTTCGTGGCTTTGATTATGATATTTGCAACTCTTGGGGGAATTGGTCAAGCCACACGAGCTGGTAGCTACGGTATAAGCTTCCTCGAGCAAAGGGATGCTCTGCATGACAGCATCTCTAAGGACCTCATGCGACGGAGAAAGGAGACTACGACAGTATATGGAACCAGGGAAGAGAGAATAAATAGCTTCCTCAAGCAAAGGGATCCGGAAGGGTATGGAATGATCGATTCGAAAGAGGAAAGCTATAGAAAATCCTTGCCTTCACTCGAGATTTGCTCTAGTGAGGACATCAAGGGAAGGCGGATGAATCCCTACCAAGACAAGAGCAATCCAAAGGAAGTCTAGGCATCGAACGGATGACCTGAGGTCGTGACCCAAACGCAATGCTCTACCACTCTTTTAAGGTAGTTGTGTGGGGGTTATGGCTCTCACAGTAGCATGTGCGAGCTGGCAGTTGGGACATGTATTTCTGGTGGCAACTTCCTTAAAGCTGCCCACGATCCAGCGATATAATTCACCATAACCAAAAATAAGATGACAGATGGAGAAGAAGCTCCTAGGAGCAGAGTAGACGGCGGGCGGTTAGACATCAATTCAGGCTCGCCGATGCCAACAGCATAGAGCTGACGAACGACATGATATCAATGAATGAGACTCTACGACTTGAAATTAATCATTAGTTAATATAGCTGTGAACGTGATTCCCAAGGTGTTCCCGTGCTACACATCACGTTCGAAATGGAATACGCAAATACGCAGCGCAATGTGCCAAATGGGTGTTGCTTGCTTGACAATTGTTTCCATTCAAGCTTCTCGAATTTCGGACAGAGAAACCGACATTTGCGCTTGCGCCTAAAAATTTGAACCTGTGCAATCCCATCTTCTCCGGTGGTCTATGCTCTGCTACGTCGTCATGTCTTGACTCAGCCTCGTGATTGGAGCTGACGATGATCCCGCTCCGCCTCCTCCTTGCTCTCGAACAGCAATTCAGACACAAATGCTTCGCCACACTCCACATCGCATACATTCATAAAGCTGTGCTTTACCTTCATCTATTCCATCGTGGCTGCAACACAACGCATCCTACTCTTTGCAGCTCCTTTATTCTTACTTTTCTTAGGCCTGCTCATATCACGTTTCAAGACAACCTCGCCATTCTCTTCACTTCAAAATCTTGATATTCAGGAACTCAAAATGGGTGGAGGCGATGGATACCGCTCTGTGGCATACTTCGTCAACTGGGCGATTTACGGAAGGAAACACAGACCTCAGGATCTACCAGTGGATAAACTCACCCATGTTCTCTACGCCTTTGCAAATGTAAGACCAGAAAATGGGGAAGTGTAAGCTCACTATTTCTTCTTCGTACAAAGTTTGAGCTGCTTATATGATCGTTCTCACATTTCTGTTGATAAAAGTGTCGGACCTGGGATTAGGCATTGTATTTCTAAAAATGGGTTCTTAATGTCGGACCCTGAAGGAATCTCCGAAGTCACTTGTGATATTCATGATAAAAAATGATTCATTTGCTTTACGAAGTTTCCCGAGTATTAGCTTACGTTTCTAGCTACTTGACCGACGTCTGGGCGGATAAAGACATTCACTGGGAGGGCGATTCGTGGAATGATGTCGGCGAGAATCTCTATGGCTGCATGAAGCAACTCAACCTTCTCAAACAACAAAATCGATCCCTGAAAGTCTTACTTTCAATAGGAGGCTGGACCTACTCCTCAAACTTCGCTCTTCCGGCCTCAAGTCCAGCATGTCGCGAGAAGTTCGCCTCCTCAGCCGTCGAACTCATCAAGCACTACGGTTTCGATGGCCTGGACATCGACTGGGAATATCCCAAATCCCGCACCGAAGCCGAACATTTCGTTCTTCTCCTAAAGGCTTGTCGTGAAGCTATGGATCATTATTCCTCAACTCTCCCCCACAGACATCACTTCCAACTTACGGTAGCATGCCCGGCCGGCGCTCAAAACTACCAGAACATGGACATTCGAGGGATGGACCATTACCTGGATTTCTGGAATCTGATGGCTTATGATTATGCCGGATCGTGGGATGCTCATGCTGGACATCAAGCAAATCTATGTGCATCCGGTGATAGCAAGAAGACGCCGTTCAATACCGAGCAGGCGATCAATTACTACAAGCAGCAGGGAGTGAGGTCCGATAAAATTGTGTTAGGGATGCCGCTTTATGGACGGGCTTTTGAAAACACTGACGGGATTGGGAAGCCGTATAGTGGGGTTGGGCAGGGAAGTTGGGAGAATGGTGTGTTTGATTATAAGGCGTTACCTCTACCAGGTGCGGAGGAGAGATATGATTCGGACGCGAAAGCGACATATAGCTACGACCCCGCGAAGAGGCATCTAGTGACCTATGATACTTGTCAGATGGCAAGGGAGAAGGCGGAATGGATCAAGAGACATCGGCTCGGAGGCGGTATGTGGTGGGAAAGCTCAGCGGACAAGCCAGGCAGTGAAAGCTTGATAGGGAATGTAGTGAACGTACTGGGCGAATTAGAGGGGAAGAACAACTGCATCGAATATCCGCATTCGAAGTTTGAGAATCTGCGGAAAGGTTTCCAGGGGTAAAGCCAGAGTATGCATAATTGTATAGGATAATAGTGGGGTTACCGAATCATAGCATAGCCTTCAAAAGTCAACAGACGATGTCCAGATTGCAATCCAGGTATTTTTGAGACGATAATGTCTAAGTTCATAATGTAAAATAATACAAAGTAGCAAGACTTGTGAACGCCAAATTACTTCTCGAAGTCAAGGACAGAATAATACGAGTAGAGTCAATATCGTATTATCCTAACTGAAAACGGGTGTATACAAGCTGAACTAGCTTGTCGTGCAAAGTGCAACGTACTAGCTACTTATGAGGCCTAACCCAATCATAGACTTTAAGGGGCAAGGATGATTTCGGACACAAACATCAAACAAGGAAATAAGATCATTTCGAGCATGATAAAAATGTGCATTTTAATATAGAGGCTGATATTGGAGAAGAAGAACTAAGTCATCAATGTACAGCAGACAAACACCATCGCCTGGTACAATATTTCATCAGAACCGTGTTTCCTTATCCTTAACCGGGATATCCGAGCCAGTCATACCCTTATATTGTTTCCGAATATAATCGGATATTTGTTCGTCCTTTGCCTGCTCGAGTGCAGATTCGTTGTCTTGTGATCCTTGGCCCATGAACTTCTCTTGCACAAAATCGATGCCTATTTGATATCAGAAGAAGTCCTATACCTTCGTAGAGCGCCGAACATTCAGAATATAGAAAATAAGTACCTTTGTCAAGCATATCTTCGTTCTTTTCGCTCTCTCGTCCACCGCCAGCGGCCGAGTTGAGCTTGTCTCCAAGGCCGCTGAACAAGCTACCCCCTTGATGGCTAGAATTCTGCTGGCTTCCTGATCTTTTATCTTGAGATTGACCTTGCTGGTCGCTGCTGCCGCCAGTAAATTTGTTGATGAAGTCCATGTTGTAAATTATAAAGTCGTTTCGTCTGATACAACAGGCTGAACTTTTGAACGAGGTCAATATGAAAGATTCAAACGTGAAAAAGATGAACACGAGGTCAGAAAAAAGGAAACACATCCCCAATTTAAGCGAAGGTCACAATTCTTAACTGACTTCAACTCAAGGACGCCAAGCCTTACGTCATGTAAGCCAAAATATCTTCGAATCAATGATGCTGGTCGAGGAAATACGTGTTCGACATGCTTATCGAGCTGAATGACCAGCTGCGAACGCATACGCCAAGGGAAACGATGGTGTTCGGTGAGAGCTGGGTTGGTGTAGTTCCATATGGAAACAAGAAAGAGGGCATTAGGGGCCTTGGCGAAGATGAGGGGTGGGGTGGCTGAGGAATCGACCCAAGTTCACGTGCTTGCTGAAGGAGGAGAAAGACAGGAAGCCGCAATCCTCTAACTTCTAGAGGGGGATCGTATCAAAAGACTAAATAATGATTTATTGTTGAATATTTATGGGACGATAAAATTTCTTCAATCAACACGATTTTGAAGCTTAAAATTTTTGAGACGAAGTAGGACATCCTTTTCCAACATTGAAAACCTTTTGTTTTCTTTCATCTGAATCTTCAGAGGAAACAAATGTTTGAATTTTATATAACTTTATATGCAAGGCCACCCCGGATGACTAGCTTTTTACGGAACACACAAAAACGGATTCATGCTTCAAACTCCGATGCTTTTCTCTCATGATTCGCGATCATTTCAAAGTCATTAAAGCAGAAGCGCCCGAAAAACTCTGATCACTTGATCAACCAATCAACGCAATGAGGCTACATGCGCCACCTCAAAACACTTATATCACCACTGGGTTGAAGCATAATTCATAGGCTCGAAGTATTGTCAGTCAGCAACTGCTTAGCATTTGATAATCTTGACTAGATACACCATAAGCTTTCAGAAGCCATTCGTTGAAATCCCTGCACCATTGATCTACTTTCCGGCCTCGTCGAAGATGTAGGTTAAGTGGCAACGTCCGCAGTATTGACGATCGTGCATAGCAGCCATGAAAACACCGGCACCGCACTATCTCTACGTTAGAAAGACTCGCATCAATAGGGATATATAACTTACGTCGGGAGTAGGGCACTCTCGTCGCAGACGCTCAATCTTTCCATCACCGTCGACCTTGTAGTACTTGAGGACAGCCAACTTGGTCTTCTTGCGCTTGTGCTTGATCTTCTTTGGGGTAGTGTACACCTTCTTCTTGCGCTTCTTGGCACCACCACGCAGACGGAGGACGAGATGTAGAGTCGACTCCTTCTGGATGTTGTAATCGGAGAGGGTACGGCCGTCTTCGAGTTGCTTGCCGGCGAAGATTAGGCGTTGTTGGTCCGGTGGAATTCCTTCCTTGTCCTGAATCTTGGACTTAACATTGTCGATGGTATCGGAAGACTCCACCTCGAGGGTGATAGTCTTGCCCGTGAGGGTCTTGACGAAGCTATTGAATAATCTGTCAGTATTTTGCGCCGCGGACAGCGGGGTCAGTAAGAGGGCTCACATCTGCATGACTGCCTGCAAAAACTATTAGTATATTGTTCAGAAAGAAGATGTGTTGGATAATATAACGTACCTAGACAACGTGTTGTCTTCCTGAGCTGTCTACAGTTTTGGTTGTTGGAAGGCGAAGAAGAATTTTGAAGTTCACGGAAAAGGCTTTGTGTGAGAAGCTAACTGAATTAAGCTAGTGAAGCATGATCTGAGTACACGTGACTAAAATATGAAGCTCCAGCACCATGACAAGCAATATCATCATCCATCATAAGATACTCCCAAAAATTCAAGCCAGATCCTTCGCATAACTGTTGTGAATCGACACCCCCGATTCAGACTCCTCCATGCATCGTGGGCCACGATCATATAAGTATCCGTCCCCAAAAGTACTTTGGACGTCGTCCTATCTATACTGCTAACATCGCTGAAGATGTTCAACGATCCGGGATATCAGGAAGATCATTTCTTCCTGCGGTAAAGAGGCCGTGGAATTGAGAGTTTGCATTTGAGATCTCATCCTCTCCTCCTTGTTGATATGCCATTGAGAGAGCCTCACGATATAGTTTACCCAGTCTCCACTCATTCATCAACCACCTATACTTCGCATCTTGAGCTTGACGAAGGATACATCGTACGAGTTCATCTAGATAGAAGAACCCATAGAGTCGATTATCATACGGGTCCGTTCTCGAGAAATAGTTCTCGTTATCAGGGACTCGGAAGCGGACAAACCATTCGGTGCATGAGAACGCGAGGGTGATGCGAAGCTTTGGATATCTCTGTTGGAGAAACAACCAAGAAGCTGGGTCGATTGAGGCTCCATCGATTCCACGGATCAGAATGATGACCTTGGAGTAGTCTGGACGAGTGTCTAGAAAGCTACAATATCTTGCATCCGCAGACTGGCGCTCGAATTCCCCATCAGGATAATCGATTTGATCGTCGTCATCCACAGAGATCCAGGGAAGTGGAGCCCAAGCCTTTCTCCCGTTCCAGAAGACGCTTTCAGTCGCAAGAACTTCGATAGGTGTGACGAAGTCGTCAATAAACTTACAAATCGATAAATCGTGAAAATCTACGCTAGTGTGTGAAGCTAGACCTTTCCGGAAGTCGCGAGTAGGGTTTTGCGCACACACTTGCCCTCGCTAAAATAATTCTGGCATATTGACCATCAAACCTCGAACTTCAACAACGAACCTACAACTAATACAGCAGATTTGAACCGCCCAATAATTCAGTGAGTTCTTCTTTCCAATACTTATGTTGATACGCGCATGCTAACATATTGCCCCAGAATCCGCAATCATGGTCAAGAAGCGCGCGTCCAAGTAGGATTTCTCCTCCCTTCCCCTCCTCGAAAACCCCCCTCCCTTCGTCGAACATTCCCCTCCGATGGCAGTCGACAATGAAGAACTCTTCCTTCTGCTCAGTTTTATACCTTCATCACATTCTATTTGCTCGTACTAGGCTGATACATGAATTACAGCGGACGTAACAAGAAGGGACGTGGTCACGTGAAGCCTATACGATGCTCCAACTGCTCTCGATGCACTCCCAAGGACAAGGCAATCAAGCGCTTCACAATACGCAACATGGTGGAGAGTGCAGCGATTCGTAAGCAGCCTTCTTGAGAGTTTTTGAGCCTTTTTGAGCTATTCCTAAGCTCAAATATCGAGGAGGTTGAAGTTGGAGGCTTGTCGAAAGACGGGAACCCACACCCCTCACTATTCGGGCTTCCAGATTGGTCCTGTGGCGAGACAGGCATCTGTATACTCTAGCTCGAAAAGATTGCTGACATATCTTCTACAGGAGATATCTCTGATGCATCTGTATTCCCAGAATACACCGTTCCCAAGATGTACCTCAAGTTGCAGTACTGCGTCTCTTGCGCCATTCACGGCAAGATTGTTCGGTACGTTACGCACTGAGATGAACCTTGGTCGAACATCCTTTCCTTCAAGAGATCAGCAGGGCTGACAATTTTTTCAGTGTCCGTTCCCGTGAGGGTCGCCGCAACCGTGCTCCACCACCAAGAGTCCGATACAACAAGGATGGAAAGAAGGTCAACCCCAATCAGGCCGCTGCCAAGACTACTCAGGCATAAAGGATAATTAGTGGGAATGGGCGTCAATTGCATGGAAATTGGGATGTACTTCTTCAAGAATAGCCTCAAATAAAAGAGCTTACTTGGCAATGACCCTACAACACCATTCTATTGAGTTAATGTGATTGTTGCCCCAGAAGGGAGATTGCATTTTTTACACAGCAACCTAGAATGGTCGTTGGATGAGGGGCAAGCTGCAAGCGTGGCACCCCTCCATCTATGCAACAAGACTTATAACAAATACATCATAGAAGCATATCTCGTCGCATCTTATGTCCCAGAATACACAGCTGTCAAGCCTCTTCCACACTCGATCCTCTGTTCCACGCTCACCCTCCTTCCGCCAACTCGAATAGTCTTCCTTGGCGTGATTTGAAACCTATGCTCCTCTCTCCTTCCCTTCTCCTTGTCTGCTTCGATATTAAGCGGTGCTATGTATGTAGGATTGCTCACATTATTCCTTTTGCCAGTGCCTAACTGATAGAACTCATTCCCGCCGAAGAATAGTATGTCTCTGCCCCAGTTCGTGTCGTTCTCTGAGCTTTTGTCGTGCGCTCCGACATGGGTCACATTGTCCATTATAGCTGACATGTGCGTGGCTCCAACAGATAGATGCGCTAGGCGTATTGGAACTACTTGGTTTGTAATTTCGTCGTACTCGAAGAGACCAGATAAAGCTTTGATCTTGGTAGGTATGCCTTGAACATGAGTCCATCGGCCATTACCCAACCCTCCCCAGATCCCTTGTCCGCATGCCCATATATCTGCTGTGACGCGGCCAAGTCCTCGAGGATCTTCCTCGCCTTGTCCAGCTATTCGTGTTGCATCAATGGTAAAATAGCTATTCACACCACCAGCAGCCACATTAGTGACTCGGGGTAGCATGTTTGTACCCTTGTAGAGTTTATCGATGGGAAGAAGAGAAGGGGCGTCAATGAAGGGGGATTCTGGCATGGCTTCGAATCCTAACTGGCCAACAGAATTATCTCCAAACGCAAAGACTCTGCCAGCTTTGTCTGCGGCTAGAGAATGGAAATCTCCAGCGGCAATCCGGACAATGTCAAACCCTCTCAAGGTACTAATTTCGTGCGGCTGGTCATAAGGGCCTTCTGGTCTCGTTGTCCAAGTCAACCCAGGGACACCGAGTTGTCCTTTGGATGGAAAGTCCTCAGATCCCGAAGCAGCAGAGAAAACTCGTCCAGTCGAGGTCAATATGAGACAATGCTCAAGCCCACTGCTAATATCCAATATCTTTTCACCCCAAGACATATAACTCGGCTGGAGCTTTCGATAACTTATGCTCGATCTGCTCTTCCAGAATGGAAACCAAGTACTTTCTAGAAGTTTTGATCCGGAACTCTGGTCCTCCTGCGCTGCAGGAATTGAATAGACTGTTCCATTTGAGGACAGAGCAATGATCCTGTCCCTCGAAATCGCAAGCTTGGTCAAATCTTTGCCTCTAACAGTGGGTGTCGGTCCTCGGCTCGTGGCTGAAAATCCAGTCCCCCACTGGAGCAGATCTCCATTTTCAGTAATAGCTGCCCCAAAATTCCTGTCCAGCTTTATATCTCGGATAATCTTCCCATCGAAGTAAGGAATCCTCCTTGGGGTTTTGATAAATTGCTCGTCCGAGTCTGGAGCTGCAACTCGACCAGTGTTGGATCCCCAGGCATAGACACCAGGATTTTCCCAACTCTTCTTCACCTGAAGGTGCTGTGAACTAATGATGTCCCGATTGTCTTCCCTCGAAGTCGCCTTCTTTCGAGGCTCTTCAAATTTGATTTCCGCTGGTGCCAGTATCTCTTCTGCTTGTAAACTCCTTGGATACCCGATGGCGTACAAAATACCCCCTGCCACCAACAGAGACGCAATGAAACAAGCCTTCCGTCCACCGGTTCTATTTACAACAGCAATCCGAGTCTGAGTCTGGGTTCGGAAGCATCTTCTGGCGGCAATAATTTTTCCTCGTGACCTCGTCCAGGCCCGAGGAAGTTGTCTTGCCGATGCTCTGGAAAGCATATTGAAGATATCGTACCTTGGAACGTCGCTTTTCAGTCCATTAGACCAATAGGCGCCTTAAATCGACAAGTCTGAGTACTGAAGAAAAGATCAGATAGAGTTTCCTTCAGCCTCGCCATCAATGACGATATGATTTTTCGGCAATACGGTTGGTCATGGCAGGGGTCTTAGGTAAATACACCCTAATGCCTGAGGCACCACTAATCGAAGCCTCAAATGTGCAGATCCAGCCTTGTGGTCCGAGCGTTCAACAGCGTGTTCTCAGAGATCTATCAGCCTGGTTTTCTCTTCAAACCATTCCACGAACATATCAAGATGTATGAAGACTCCTGGTACAGCTATGTACCTAACTCGCACCCCAAGAGTGAAGCTGCGGCTTTACAGTCATCAAAGCATCAACGCAGAGAGTCTCTGCTCAAGCAAACAAATGTGTGTCCTTTTCTAAACAAATAACATAACTTCGCTGATGGTTTGATAGGGAAGCAATTCAATTGTTAGTCCTGAGCCAATGATCGATATCTATGAAGACACTGTTGGCTCTAAAGGGCCGCCGCAAGCGACCCTTGCCAGAAGAGCCAAGTCTTATAGTAACTTTTACGATGTTGCCATGAGTTTTCTCAGCAGAGAAGCCAAGACAGAGGCACCACGTGATCCATTAGAGCTCATTCAAGACAATACGACTGCTACTGTTATGACTGCTAGGTATGAAGACGTAGAGGATGAGCTTTTAGATGAAAGCCAAGAAGAGTATCAGTATGTTTGACCCGCTTTTCACATAGATGACTGGCTTATTCCTACCCAGGCTCTATAGAGATCAGTTAGCTCTATCAGAGAGGCACCTAAATACTTTGCTCAATGATACGACTGATGCTTTGGATCTGTTAGCTTCTCTATCGAAATCCTTTAAGGCTGTCGAATCCGAGACTACAGCTTTTCAAGCGCAATGTGAAGATCTATTGGCTGAACAGCAAAGACTTCGTAGTCTTGCTGACGAAATTGGAACGGATCTTCAATACTATGCTTATCTCGAGCCTCTGACTAGACGACTTAATGCTCCCGGTGCTGGTAGGCTGGTCAGAAGCGACGACTTCCTCGATATGTTGATGAATCTCAATGCGTGCATTGATTTCATGGATCAGCATGTATGTATTCCTCCTTTCATAAGCCCTTTCGCTACGTGACTCGATTGACTTGATTGATTTCGACTATTATCTTGAACTAGAATGATGAACTAACTCAGACAGCCTAATTACCGCGATTCAACGGTATATAAGACTCGTTACATATCTTTACTTGAACGATCGCTCAATATTGTTCAAACAGCGTTCTCCTCGGCCATGAAAGAAGTCACAGATGAGGTCACGAAGGAGCTGCGCTCGAAAGACCACAACGAGACAGCAGAGTATATTTTGACACACGGAAGATATGAGACTGTGTATGAGAACCTGGGACCGCAAGTTGAGAAGCTCTTGACCACCAGAGATTTCGCATTTGGGCAAGTAGGCTCCGATGAACCCCTTGGGCCCCAGGTATCTCGATTCCACGAATTCTACTACCAACTAGTCGAGTCTTATCTTAAAGCTCGAGAGCCCGTAGCTATTATCGTGTCAAAAAACCTAAAGAAATACGTGACGAACGAGAAACCGGACGCTGAGTTTGACTCATTTGCCAGGCTCTGCATCCAACACATTCTTGATGTCTGTCATAACGAACAGAAATTGGTCACCAGGTTTTTTCACGATGGCCCTCTCTTGGCTGATTATGGCCCAATAGAGGGATGGAACAAGAGCACTCAGTACGGAGGAAGACTCGAAGACAACATCCTATCACATCTTGAACCTCTCAACACTACCCTTGTGCCATATTTGAGTACCGGAGGCGTCGAAAAGATCTGTGGGGTCGTCAACTGGTTGGAAACTATGTACATGACTGTTTCAGATGGAGATCTTGATGATTATTCACATACCGACAAGAAGCCCATAGCGCAAGCTTTTCTCATACGGCATCTCTACAAGCTGTTGGACAACATTTTCCTCAAAACTGCAGGAGAAATCAATCAATTCAAGCCCTCCCAAGAAGACCTCCGGCTAGCTATCAATGCTGCACCCCTTGCTGGA
This sequence comes from Mollisiaceae sp. DMI_Dod_QoI, assembly GCA_009613015.1. Classification (NCBI taxonomy): domain Eukaryota; kingdom Fungi; phylum Ascomycota; class Leotiomycetes; order Helotiales; family Mollisiaceae; species Mollisiaceae sp. DMI_Dod_QoI. Next base: position 369,253 of record VXCB01000027.1, on the reverse strand, counting down.
GGGAAAATTCGGCCGGTGACCAGCAATGGCCAACCCAATGATGAGAAGCCTCAGACGCCAACAACTCCTAGACCACTAGGTTCTTATACATACCCGACGGTCCAGACTGCTATCAAATTGCTAGTCATGTATCATGAAGGGACTTATGATAGGCCGGTATGTCTTCTGTCTTTGTAGATAGAGGTTCCCCGCTAACAAAAAAAATATAGAGAAACAGTGACGTGCTATACGAGATCGTACATCAAGTCACAGAATCCCTTCAAAGGGCAGCTACGACTATCATGCGAACTTCAGGGATCATGGATGCACAACTCTTTCTGATCAAGAACCTTATGTTGATTGAAAATCTGTTCATGACTAAAGAGATCCCAGACAGTATTAGACAGTCGACCGAGTTCGACTTCACACCCATTTGGGACACCATGAAGGAGCTCCAGGATCGGAAGCAGTTATATAATCCTGTGGCTTACATTTCCCCGCTCGTGAAGGGTAAGCTACTTCCAGCGGTCGTGGATCGTATGTTGGATGCAAGGAAGGAGTTAGAAAAAGTCCTAGTGCAGCAGATTACAGCATTTACGAAGACTTGGCAGACTCGTCTTGCAGACACTAAGAACAGAGAAGCTATGGAGAAGGAATTGGATTCTTTACTCAATAAAGTGTTTGACGACGAGACGACTCGAGCCGCGTTGTGGAAGATGATTCGAGCTGATGAATAAAGAGGCTGGTAAAGCATGCTTAGACTTGTTAGAAGATACCCTAAAAATGCATATATAACTTGAAACCTACTTTCGTAGAGGTTCAATGGTCTTATTGCTGCGACATTGTTCTAACAGTCATTGTTGTGAATATCACGTACTATAAGAACTTATCCAGAGCACCTAACATATTTGCGAGCCTGGCATTCCTGTGCTATTGTAGATACATATGTTAGAGACCCTAGTTTCGATTGATTATTTCGGAATCTGAATACTTTGAGGGGGACAGAAACTCGAAAGGTTAATATCCCTCATCGAATTCATGTGGCACATGCGTATTACGGACATTCAGTATGTAAACACATTACGTTGTGATCTGATCTTAGCAGTATCAGTAGATAGAGATGTCGCCAAAGTGTACGTTAAAGAAGTAAATGAACCACGCCACCAACTTCTTCCATCGGCTTATTACCTATCGAGTAAAGTTCAAGAACCAACAACTTTTTCCTTCAAGTTCTCCACAACGTTTGTCTCCTTGAACGTCAATCCACCTCCCCAACTATGCTCGCTGTTCGCTCCGCCTTTGGTAACCTTGCCCTCTTTGACACCAGTCTCGAAAGCACAGCTGCCCATGTCCAATTTTTTGGCTGGACCGGTAGGCGAGATGTCGAAGTCGAAGATATCCATCGGGAGGCCGAGAGTTGTGCACGCGCTGTTAGACATTAGTGGGGTGGAAAGTAGTTGGTTTTGAGAAAGCAGTGGAAAACAGGGCAGGTGGATCATCAAGGAATAGGTAGAATTAGAAGTCGACTCGACTTACTTGGGGATGTCAACTATGCCTGCAACGTGGCCTTGGACAGGCGCACAGGAGAGAAGAAGATAGACTTGGTAGTCTGAATATCCGAAACGACGGAGATACTCAATGCACCCTATCTTTATTAGCTACTTGTCTCCAAGGAAAGGGGAGGCGGCCGAAGCACATACTCAACGTAGTTTGCCTGTAAGCAACTGTAACATCCATGTAATGCTGCTTGCCATGCTCATCAACACTAAAGCCTTCAAAAGTCAAATAACGACCGGGCCCGAAATGCGGTTCGACGGGTCCAGGCAAATATAGTGGACTCTTCATCCCCAAATCCGCCATTCCGTTCTTCATCACCTTGAAGTTGATAGTAATAACACCAGACATTTCAATAGCGCCACAAAATGAGATCTCGCCATCGCCCTGTGAGAAATGTAGATCTCCAACAGAGAACTTGGCTCCGGGAACGTGGATTGGAAGATACACCTTACTGCCCCGAGAGAGATTCTTAATGTCACAATTTCCGCCGTGCTCGGGTCGGCCTGGGATAGTACGAGCACCTTCTCGTCCGACCTTTGCTTTGATGTCCTCTGGCGCAGAGCCTGCATGGACATTTTCCGGGTTGGGAGGTTGAGCAACGATTCGGTCAAGCTTGTTGGCTGCAATGAGTTCCCCTTCACGCTTGTTCCATGTTGCGAGGACTTCAGCTGAAGGAGCACAGCCTAGAATTCCTGGGTGGATAAGTCCGGGAAATTTGACATGTGGGATGTGGCGAGATGAGCAGTAAATGCCTTCGAAGTCCCATATTGCCTTTGCGCTGTGGAGACAGTCCAGTCAGAAATCATTCTAGGTTCTGAATACGCAAAGATTCTCAGATTGACGTCAAGGTCTGATACATTCCAACCTCAAAATGCAAACTCTCCGCAAATGACTAGACTATCTCCTAGGATACAGTCTGGTCTTTGATGGAGCTCCGATCCGTAACCTTCAATCTATTTTAGAAAGATACCTGCTGGGAATGCCCTAGCTCGACGGCGTGGGGCTAACACTCATATAATCCTCTTGAAATCCAAAGAAGCAAATTCCATCTAGAAACGGTATATAACTTACGCAGTAGGATATATCTCATCAAGGAAACCGCCGCCATTACTCTTGTCGAAAACTCCTATACTATCGTCAACACGTGATGCTTAGAAAGGCTTTCGAAAATAACCAACCAGTACTAAAAACGTTAGCCAAGAAGGGGGATTCGGGATGTAGCTACTTACAAACCCCATGGGTGTTTTTCACTTTGTGATTGGAAAGTCAATAAATTTGTTCTAGCATACTTCGAACGAGCAAGAGGATAGGTAGACACCATATTGGTGTTATCAGGAGGGAGTGGGAGGATGTGAGTAATATTTAGAAGCAAAATAAGGAAAGCAAGGAATCTTAATCGTCCTTACTGCGGTTGCACATCCATAATTTCTACAAGGAGTACATCCCCTGGCTCGGCAGTCTCAATTTCGAATGGTCCAGACAAGTAATGGATGCGCGTGAGGTCGACATTCTTCATGTCGTCCGCACTGTCGTTATTGCCTGTGAACTCGTTAACGGCATGGACCATAATACTGGAACTCGAAAACATACCAATCTGTCCACCTGTCCAATCGACCTGTAATAGACGTTATCCGGCAGCCAAACAGGTGACCAAGAAACTTACACATTCGATCTTCACGGTTTCCCCATTCTTGATAGTGCCTGCGAAAGGAATGTCAGGGTGCCACCTGTTATGCAGCTTGGATTGTTTCTCCGCTGGAATATCTAGGGACACCGGACACACGTTGCGAATCTCTGTCAGGCCCATGGTGACTGAGAGATGTGCTTGGCGGGGTAGCTGATTACCGGAAATGGATGTGAAAATGAATGTTCGAGGTTGAAAAGAACAAGTGAGAACACGACGACGGAAGAAAGGAACAAAGGATAAATATCAATTGATTCTCTAGACCCCGCAGTGTACCATTGGTCATATATTTACATGTAACCAAGAACGAATAGGGTTTGTAGTGTAGCATCCGATAAGGAATTCGTCGTTATCGGCCGGACCACTACTGCCCCTCTTTAGGATGACGCTGGTCCAGATATGCACGCAACTACCAACCACAACTAATGGATGCGGGGTTTGATTCCAGAACCAGGGGCTTTGACATGGCTCATGAGACGATTCTGGGTGGAGTATATTCGGCATTGCTTCGATAGATTGTAGTATCGAATAACTATTATGTACATGAACTTCTTTCTAGCTGTCATAACATCGTCGCTTTCGTCGCTGACGTTAGTACTTTGGATGATACAGCAAATACAGTATCTTAGCCTAGGGTAAATACTATCTAGACCTCATTTCCGTATATGGAGGTGGGGGATCGGAGGGTATTCCCGAGGACGTTCCTTGCGTTTTGATTGGATTTGGAGCATCTGGATGCTGCCTATGATTATGGTTTGAATCGAGGTTCGTAAGCTTGAGATTCAGGAATTCATGTTTATTTCTCCATTCTTGCTGGCTTGCTGCGAAGTCTTCACTCTGATTTGGTGGTGGTGGAGGGTCGGTAATCTTGGTGATAAGATATGCCGTCGATGCCTCTGCAATTCCATAGATGAGAACCCCAAGTAGAGGTATGCGAAGAAAGATATAAAACCCTACACCAAATCCGAACAGAAGACCTTCGCGATCGTGGAACCAGTGCTTTTTCTGTTCCTTAGTAAAACGAATTCGAGAGAAGTATGGCTCGAGCTAGATGTTACTGTCAGCATATGAAGTATGGAACACAAACCGACGTATTCGAACATGGGAAACAGGTCAAAGTCAAACCGACAACAGTCTGGATGAATATCCCTTGGTGAAAGGGAAATTTCTAGAATGAAACATACCAGTTCTCGCATTAGGCTTCTTGAGGCGAAGTAGCTCTGCAAGAATATTATGAGGTATCGTCTGGGCAAGAAAATGCCCGTTCCGAAGATAATACCTGCCGGTCCAAGACCTACGACCCTTTGGAAAGTGTAGAAACTTGCCGCCGGGAGAACCAGTCGTCCTATGTATGGGACGTATGACAAGGCAAAGACTGCGAGGGATAGTCCTGCTTTCTTTCCAAATCTCATCAAGAACATTGTGACCGCTTCGGCCGTACTCTTGGAGTGTGTGCTGCCATCTCTAGTCGCATATTTGCGTAAATTGGGGTAATACGTCTGCCGAAGTGTTGAAGGATCCTCCCCTTCATGTTTCTTGTAGTAGGTCTGATCGACCCAGGCCAGTCGAAAGAGGTGTGAGCGGATGTTCGGAAGCACGACAGGGCAACTTACGAGTCCATGAACCTGAAAACATTAGCTAATGCTAAGATGTATATGAAGTTTGCTTACATGTTATCAAGAGTTGGTGTAATATATCTCATCATGGTCATAAGAAAGAAAGGCACCTGCAGCACATATTCTGAAATGAAGTCCAGACCATTGACAATAGTATCATCCCAAGTGGAATGCTCAAAATTGAAAATGAAGGATAGAAACCATAGTAGAACTTTAATCCCAATTATCTATACAAAATGTTAGGACTTCCAAGGTTTGTCAGTAGCTTGTTTCCTCGTACTGGAATACTTATTGCAACCCGGATAGCAATTCCAGCGGCCACAGCGAGAGCAGCTTGCTTGTAATGTTCGGAGGTAAAGAGCCCAGGGTTCTGCAATGCCCTCAGAGCTTAATGTCATCAATAAAGGTAGTGAGAGTTGTCCATCAAGGTACTTACCTCCGACAACCGTAAGCTGTGCACCTCGAAGAATGGCATTGGGGTCGAAGTTGGTGACTTGTAACTTCTTTTTGAGTTGCTCTTCTGTCAGCAGCGGCCTCTGCGATCTACCTTGAGACATAGTTTTCGGTGATATGGAAAGCTTTGCAGATTCAGAGTTGGCATTAAGACCCAGGGTTCTCTGAACAGCGTCGGAGCTTGTGGCGGGGCTGCAAATGGAAGCGCCTCGCGTGAAGAGGCTGGGACTTCAACGCGTCGCATTCTATCACGACGCTTGCACGTTTATAAAATCTTCACCGCAGCTCTCTCCACACAATCTCTATACATCTTGCAGATGATCAATTGCACCTCGTTACACAAGTCAATTGCTGCCATACCCTAGGAAGCTATATAACCTGCGAAGAATACGTCGGAGAATTGCGGCTGGTTGCATCAAAGAGACCAGGTTGGACGAAACATCCTTCACACACACGAAACGTTCCCCACCATCTCATTTTCAGCCTCGCATGATCATGATCATCAGGCATAGAGAAAGTTAACTCTTTTGAGAGAAGCTCATGATGGCTTCAACAGCACCTACGACTCCTGCTATAAAGCGCTCTTTCAGTCTTCCTCCACAAATCGAGAAAACGGCGTCAAGTCCGGACCAAATCGAGATACTATACAATCTGCCATCGGTACGAATTATACAATTCAATGCAGGAAAGGCTGCGGTTACATCGGTATCCTCTTCAAGGCCAACCTCAAGCAGCGGAAGTCCAGCGATAGAAGAGCAGCCGGGATCATTATCATGGGTCTCACGTTTTGAAAGAACTATCGCAGTTGGTACGCAATTGTTCATCTGAACAAAAGTCGTTCGATTTATCTTAGAAGGATTTCATCTAATTTGTGATATCTAGGTGCTTTGCGAATATATCGGGCTCCTGGGTCTGTTGCTTTTCTCAGCTGCAAGAACGCTTTGCGCCCAATCCTACCGAAATCACAGGCCTGGTGTGTTGATGGCGATAGTAAATTCGTTCTACAGATTAGGCCACCTCAATATTGGCGGATTGAAGTGCCAAACACGAATGTAGAAGAGAAGCATGCGGTAGAAGAGCTCAAAAGAGTGCTAGAGCAAGTCCTTCGATTTGAGAAGACGCCATGTCCGTTTCAGAGAGATTTCATCGTTGAGCTGCCAGAAGAACCACAAACGCCAATAAAGAAAAGGCCATGGCGGCCAGTTGAGAGACCAAAGAACGAAGATTTTTCGGACGAGGATCGATCGAGGACAAGTTCTGCCTCCCCAACACCAAAGCGAACATCCGGACCTCTCGAACTTACTGTGCCTCCTCTATCTCCAGTCACATCTAACCGCCTACCTAGTCCTCTCGAGGATCCTCATGTACCACGTCTCATTTCGGAAATTGAGGTTCTGTCACAAGCTCAAGATACGGTGCCTACTCTTCCGGCGAACCCTCTTTCGGAAGCACAAGTAACACCTGACAAATATCCAAACAAATGCATTAACAATACGGGTCCACTGGACGCCAATGACGATTTTCGTAACGAATCATTGCAACCCTCGTTACTTGAAAGTCCCCAATCAGAATACAAATTCGACAATTATGTCGACTCGGAAGAGGATAATGACAGCTTCAGCGATGCTACTGACGACACTGGCTTGACACCTAAAGCCAATATCCAATCATGTCTCCAACCTCTAACCATCGAGCCGGAACGCGAGAAACCTCAAGCGCTCCAAAATTGCACCAGGTCAGTCACTGCGCCTCCAGTACTCTCACTGGTCACGAGTCCGCCTTCCAAGCATAGAACCAAATCAACCTCTCCTCTCAGGTATTCAACAATTATTGAGTCAAACTCAGACTTCTCGTCTAGTGTGGACTCATTCCATAGTGTGCAGTCTTGGCACTCTCCATTAGCGCCGCCATCACCACCTGTTTCTCAACCATCTTCACCTGCCGAAAACTATCCGTATCCACATGAAAATATCGTTTTACCAAAGCGTCCCCTACATACATGTGGCACCTCGGAGCTGACGGCCCCAGCTGAGACACCACGCATATGGAATGTGACGGCTGATGCTGCCCTAGTATCTGCCACCAGAAGCCTGTCCCCACCACCAAAAACTCCTCCTACCTTGGTGAATGATGGAAGTGAAAAATCGGACGAAGAACTTTCAGAGGTTGCAACACCGCCGACTGTCCTGCCAGCCATACGACATCGAGCCACAACAAGCAGCAATTCCCGCCGAAGAGCTTTGTCTCCACTGCCACCAGCTGTCAATCTCTTTTCTCCTCCACGCCGACGTTCTCGGAAGCTGCAGACGGCACGCCATCTCCCTACGGCTATCATTCAAAAGACGTGTGAAATTCTGATGAGTCCTCCTAGTCACCTTTTCCACCTCATGATCAGCATTGCCTCCAAAATTGCAGCCGGCGAATGGAGAGGCATGCTCTCGAACCACGGAGAAGCAGTACACTGGGACTTCGAGGATGAGTATGGTGGTGATGCTTGGTTCGAGGATGACTATAATATGGGTCCTCCCAGGCCTCAGAACAAAGCGAAAAGCACCAGTAGTAATGCTACAGGTGGAAGTTGGGAAGTTGATTAACGAGGGAAGAAAATAATTATCACTTTTATCACGTTGGATACTGTACGATTTTGTATAAGATACCTTGCTTGTATGCATGCATTGATTATGGATGGAAAATGGCGCGGAACCATTTTATTTTGTGGGGTTTTCTGTTTTGCATTATGCCGTGTTACTTAGCTTGGGGCGCATTTCATGGTTCGGACGGTATAGGATTACAGGACTTGGAGCAAGCTGTATGGCTTTCGTTAGATCGTTCGTCAACACATGGCGGTTGTTGTCTTATTGTATCTTGCTCCCATTGTTCAGGTTTAAGTATAGAATGGGATCTGCGAGTTCAAGCATTCCTTCAAATCTAATTCTCTGAAGAGATGCATAAGATCTCCAATGCTATGATAGTCTTGTCAATATTGAATCCCTTTTGGCAGCAATGCTGAGTGAAAAAATATATTGTTTGGTTTACAATGCACATCCATATTGTTTCTGGTCGGCCCCGCCCCTCCCTTCGACGCTCTCTCGCCAGCTTTGTCTATGCTACCTAGGGTATGCAGAAAGAAGTGGCATTCAGGACGAAGGGAACTAGAAAAGCCGTGTTGCATGCTGCTTCCAAATGCAATTCGTTTTGATAGTGAAACATGAATAGGTAGTAGTGTATGGGTTCAGTATTCTCAGGTGAGGATGAAGGAATGTATGAGACTACTAAGTCTACTACTTCCTAAAGCGTATTCGTTAGTAAATTATGTTCTTATGCGAAATATTAGCGCCATCTTCACAGTGATAGAACGAAATAGGTGTGTAATGACAGGACAGATGCAAGCCGCTGCGCTTGCATGAAGTATATCTAAACTGGACTCCGGAAGCAAGCCCACAATAGGAATACAAGTAGTCCATGAACGCCTTCAAAATGCATTTTCAAGTTGGCCTCCCACCCATCCACCAACTCCGGTCCTCCTTCATGCTTAAAAGTCCCAGTGACACATTTCCTGCAATGGCGGCATCAAGGGCATAATGCCATCCTTGAAATTTCCGTACTGTCGTGCGTATTCGTATTGCCCTTTGGTTGTTTGATCATACGTATCGGCTGGAAGATATGCCTGTGGATCATGCGTTGGTGGTCCATCAGGAAACCAAATTTTCTCCCACTTCCCAGCGCTGTTCGTGAACCCTGGGGTCTGGTCTTTGTAAACAACTCGTTTACCCTTGAAGCTAATCAGCCTACCATTTGCATCGCGGGTAGAATAGGTGCTGATATCCGACTGCTGTCCAGAAGAACTTCCGTTCGTGAAGCCGCCCAGACCATTTTGTGCCGGTTGAGGTTGAGGAGCTCCAAAAGGAGTGCCATTCGCAGCATTTGGTCGTGTTGGCGGTGGCCCTCCAAAGCCATTGTTGAAAGGAGAAGGATTTGGTTGCGGGTTTCCAAATGGATTAGCATTGGCGTTTCCGGATGACGGAGGCTGACCAAAAGGGGTGGGATTCACTAGTTGAGAAGGTGCACCAAATGGATTACTTAGTGCAGGAGACGGCGTCCCGAAAGGAGCACCGGATGCCGCTCCGAATGGGTTTGGCTGTGCTGGCTGACTTGGTGCACCAAATGGGTTAGGATTTGAAGGAGCCTGTTGGGAAAATGGATTTGGCTGGGCTGGCTGAGATGGTGCTCCGAAAGGACTAGATGTGGCGGGTTGCGATGGAGCGCCGAAGGGACTGGATGTGGACGGCTTTGGCTGGGCGCCAAACGGATTTGATACTGTTGGTTGAGATGGAGCTCCAAAAGATGTCGATGTAGCAGGCTGGCCAAAAGGTTTTGAGGCTCCTGCAAAGGCACCAAATCCAACACTGCCAGATGGAGCCCCAAATGGGCTTGGCTTCTGACCTAGTTGAGAAGGTTGACCAAAGGCTCCGGTAGTGCCTAACTGAGAAGGGGCTCCAAAGGCTGGAGTTGAAGCACTAAACGGGCTTGGCTTCTGGCCAAGTTGTGATGGCTGCCCGAATGCTCCTGTCGGTGCAGAAGGAGCTCCAAATACTGGCGTACTAGCAGACTGGCTTGGTGCTCCAAACGCGATGCTAGTTTTGGGTGCTCCAAATGGCGTTGAGCTGCTAAGAGGGTTTGGCTGTGCTCCCGGGCTTGCTTGGCCTCCTTTGCATATATCCAGCCGATTCGGATGTTCCTTTTCGGCATTGATCAAATATTGTATAGCCGAATCGATATTATTGACTACATTCTGCATCTGCTGTTCTGATTGCTGTACTAAGCCTTCTGCCTCCTGTACCTATGAAGACTCAGAATTATGCTATCAGCTTCAGATGGAACAACTTACAACTTGTTGAGGATTGCCAGACGCCACACCCATATAATGTAGAAGCCTCATCTCCTCAAAACTTTGCTCTCGTGGAAGACCTCCAAACAACTGTGCCGGGGCATGTCTTCCAGGCCCATATGCAGACAATATCCATTGTGGCCTCTCTGTCGTAAGATCGGTGATAATAGCATTTTTATCCAGCTGATATGGAAGTGTGCGATCCGAGGAGGACGCTGCAGAATCATTAGTCCAGCCCGATCTTGATATATTGCAATCTTACATCCACTTTGGTAGTTATTGTTGTTGCGCGAGTTCGAGTTCGAGTTAGAATCGGCGAGGGCGCCAAAGCGATTGCCGTTAGTATAACCTCGATTTACTGGATGTTCGAATCTACATTGGTCTTTTGAAACCTATTAGCTCTTGTCGCAAGACATGTTTGACGCTCGTACCTCCAAAGCGACAAGTTCCTTGCTGCCAGAATTTGCATACTGGAGGCATCGTGCCCGTCGATAGATCGACTCTGTCCTATTTGCTTTCCGCGCAAGCATATCTGACCATCCTTATCGGCGCATACGACGGAACCCGCAGGTACTGAGCAATAGTGATGGGACTTTTCAGACCGAGATGTGGTGGGAATGTGCGAAGTTGAGGGGTTGCGGAATCTAGGAACAGGACGCGATCTTGCCATTTTTATGCGCGTAGCCTCGTCTCGCGAATTTCGACGGGTCCTTCCATTGTCAAGTGAATTGTCAAATGTACTCAGATTAGTGAATTATTCCATAACGCCAAAATTGAGGGAGTATCAACACGATGATGCATGTAAAGCTTCAGTGAATACTTGTTCGTGGAATATCGACTAGCGAAAGAAGATATCGAGTTTCCCTGACATTCTTATATATTCTTTGGCCTATCCAAGAGTCGGCATTGTTGCATTCAAGTATTTCAAGACGGACTACTTGAGGAATGATATAAGTCAATGAATTGAGAAAGCGGAATTCCGTACCTCTCATAGCTAAACTTGACAAGAAACAGACCACTATTGCTGTAAGTAGACACCTTTTTACCACTGTTAAGTAAAGCATGCTAGCTATCATTCGCAATGTCAAAGTCAGCCAATACACATGACATGGGAGGAGCGGGGAGTTTGAACCTTGAACCTAGAATTCATATTGTCAAAAATGTGCGCGACGAACTGGCCGGAGTGATCCGGAAGTTTATACAAGAGACATAGGATATGATTTTAAAATTTACCAGTCACATCCTCATATATCTTTTGATTAAGGGATTGCAAACACAAATCCAGTTCAGTTTCGAGACGTGATATACATTCGCATTCGAACACTGATAAAGACTCCCTGAACATAGATGCCTGAAACTCCAAGTGACAATGCATTCACGACGATGTGAAGTTTGAGAGAAGTGGAAGTAGAAGCAGCAGGTTATTGATGATAGTTCATCTTGAACATACCAAATCCCTATAACAGTCCGAAGTATTCGAAATGAAAAGTTTTCATCTAGTTTCGGGCAATTTGGGAGAATACTGCATATTGGTACTTGACCTCAGAGTATTTTCATTGGCCCTGGAAGAGTCTTCACATCCAGAATAATCAGGTGCTTGTTTCCAGTATATCTGTGTTGGATCTGGATGTTAAGGGAAACATGGAACTTGGTGTCCGCATCGATTTGAGGTATTGAACTTTAGTGAATATACTTACTCTTATCCAAATTTGTTTTCCACATGAGAGCACGCAGCGGAATTGACGGGTAATGACAGTCAAAGTCAGGCTCTCAAAATTTACTGATATAAGCCGTAACTCCATCATCCATCAAGCAGTCAGCATTCATCAACCTGGAAACCCACCCCTAGCCATTTTCCTTGCCCTTTGATCTCGTCTATTGTGGTTAGCTCTTGACCCTTTATTGGCCTCCTTCCGGTGCCTCGCAACCTCAGTATCCTTATCCCCAGTCGGTCCAGCAACATTGCCTCGTCCACGCCCTCTACCTCCACGAGGAGCCCGACCTCTGAACCCACCCCTTCCACGACCGTTTCCATCGATATCAGAATCCTCGGTTCCAGACCCTGCAGTACTAGCTCTCCAAGATGTGGGAGTAAGTTCTTTCTGTGCTCCAGTAAAAGTAAAATACTTCGCTTCGAGTCTTCGCATTTGTCTCGGGTCTCTTGAGAGCATGAGTCCCCATCCCTCGATAGCCTCGTCTATCATGCCTGTCTCCTCTCTAAGCGCTGCTCTTGCCTTTCCTCTACGTGTTGCGGCATCTCGGCCAAAAGTCTCCGGACTCATCTTATATGCTCGGAAAAGGGCTTCATCTTGGCCATCTCGAGTATCTACATTTGCTTCCTCGGGGTTGTTGCCCGGAGTAGCTGAATCAACAGTTCCCCCAACGTCCGCGACGTCGTAAGTATCATCTCGTTCATCATCATCGGAGTCGAAGGCTGCAAGCGCTGAGAGGATAGCTGCTTTGTTCGGTGCCGTTGATCGGTCTTGGAGAACATCATCAGCTGTTTGATCAGGATTCCGGCGACCAAAATGAAGCTTAGATGTGTCAACTGCAAGCTGGTCGAATTCGTCGTCGTCAAATACGTTGCGTCGTGAGGGTGGTAATGGTGGTGTGGAATGAGGTGCCATATCAGGTTTGTGGTCCTGAAATTGACCATCCTCCCTAATAACTATTAGTTATGCCATACTACTATAAGGTCCTAATGTTATACTTACAATGACTCTGCATGGTCAGCCTTCTCCAGATGATCTGGTAGTGATCCCTCTAAGAGATGGGATATCACTTGCTCAACATCATCACCATACTCATCAAGTAGCTTGACGATGAAGGCTGACCCCAGATCTGGAAATAGATCTTGTACTTGGGAGATCAAACTCATCCTATGTACGTGAATTTTTCCATGGCTGCCATGACCATACACATCAAGAGCTACCCCTTTGCCTTTGTTTACTTTCCGCTTCACAAGATGTCGTGGTTTTCCACTGGAACCGGCTTTCTTGAATCCTTCCAGAGTAGTAATCACGGACTTCGCTCTGCTTGATCCAGATCCAGATGCTTCAATCCTCTGCTGAATCTGCTTCACAACAGGAGTCGATGTCACCAACTCGGCGACCAAGGAATCATTGACGTTCGTAGGCCCAGCTTTATGAGCTTCTGCCGCAATTTTAAGAGAATAGAGCTGGTCGACCAATGAAGAGAAATTTGGTTTGTCGCCTTCTGTAAGACCTATCAGACATAGATATGTGGTTGAGATAATAACTTTTCGTAATGGAGGGTTCATGATCTTATAGCAGCTAATTAGAGAATCCAGAAAGTCACTACCAGCCATGAAAAAAGCGGCGGTTTGTGGAGATGCGTGAAGAAGATGGTTCAGTCGTTTGAGAGAGGCTTCGGCTGTGCTCAAGTCTCCTTTCAGTCCGGCATCGAGATCCTTGATCAAGGTTGACTTAAGTGCTGCAACAGAAGCCTCCAAAGAAGCAAGGTGTCGTTTCCAGACTATGGCCACGACCTGACCTCCGTGATCTTTTCCATATATCTTGCTGAAATCCGAAAGAAATTGCCAATGAAGTAAAGATTCCGGTGAATCATCATTTTCCAAAAGTCTGCGTGACAATAAATAGCATTGCTTCCTCAATTGCTTGCCTTTAGACGGACTTGCGGCGGGTATATCATGTGATAGTGCACTTTCTGCAACGTATGAGGTGAGGAAGGTTGGTATCGAATCATCTCTGCAAGTCCTTCGCACAAATTCCGAGTTAGGTAAAGATAGATGAGCACCGGCAAGGGTGATCCAGGCGTCCAAACAAGCTTCCCACTCCTCAGGCACAATATGATTTCTCCATGCCGCCTCAGGAAAAGGCACCATAGGTGGGAGAATCGTCGTTTTGGAAGCCATTCTGGAAGAAATCGGGGTGATTTTGGGAGATTTAAAGAAGGGAATTCCACAAGACAATAAAGTCAGCTTAATATCAACACAGAAATGCAAAACCCTCGAACCACCACGCCGTTTGAGTCACGAATCTTCCCCAGCCTCAAACGCAGCCATCAATCAATGATGACAGTGCAGTACAGCAAGGCTGAGGTCGTTCTACGCCCAAAACAGCCTAGCCTAGCTAGCCGACGCCAAGACTACAACCCACAAACTCCAAATTTCTATAATTCTTTTCGACATCCACAACTCCACGATCAGCCCCCATCACGTTACAGAATCTTTAAGTATTGAAACTTAAAGTTCGAGTCTTGGAGGACGAATTATCGACAAGATGTCTTACCAAAAGAACCCTGACAAGGAATTCGGCGAGGGCCCAGTACGTTCCTCCCCACTACAAAATTGTTCCGACCGCAAACTGATTGAAATCGCGATTAGAAAACCCACAAGATCAGAATCACCTTGACCAGCCGAAAGGTCCAATCCCTCGAGAAGGTCTGCCAGGAGCTCATTGAGCGTGCCAAGACCAAGGACCTCCGCGTCAAGGGTCCTGTCCGCCTCCCAACCAAGACCCTCAAGGTTACCACCAGAAAGACTCCTTGCGGTGAAGGATCTAAGACATGGGATACTTTCGAGATGAGAATTCACAAGCGTCTGATTGAGTATGTGGCTATAGGATGCGCATTGTGGAAATGGTGCTAATGATTATACAGTCTCAATGCTCCCACCGAAGTTGTCAAGCAGATCATTATCAATATTGAGGCTGGTGTGGAAGTCGAAGTCACGATCGCTGCTTAGATGTAGCTTCGGAAGCAATGGGCTCAGGGAGAGAAATCGTCGCGGACACAATAGCCTTCCACGATTTGAAGGAAGATATTCAAATGCAATAATCGTTGCTATTTGAGATCAACCAGCCCCTCTATTCGTACTCCTCGTGCTATGGCGATCAATAATGATACTACAAAACACATCAAGTGGCATACTCAATCCCTATCCTATACCCTCAATCTTGGTTAAGAACCAGAACAGTAGCCCGTTCAATAAGTATTGAACCAATAAGAATGCATCTTTCCGTATTGTGACAGTGAGTCGATCATTTATCTCTATTCTTCTTCCCTTTTCCTTTTTGCGGCGTCTCCGTTTATCTTCTCAAGAACTGGACTAGCCATTACGACATGATGTTCAGCCAACCTATAAGAATATACCGGATGTCGTGGTATATCAGTAGGCTCCAAACCGGCGCTCGATCCCTCAGGTTGTGGCGATTTTGGGGTATGTGAAGTTCGTGAGGTTTCAGATGATCCTGCCGCATTGTCTTCATCTTCGATTTTTATTTGAGAAAGTCTCGTCGCTGCTATAATGGTACCTTCTTCATCAGCTGCTGCGTCACCCCCGCCAATTGTCCCAGCCCTGGAACCGACGTCTGGTTCTGCTGGAACAGGATTTCCTGCAGATCGACCAACGAGATCCTCTCCTGGCTGTCCAACCTGAACGCCGAGGTGCTCCGATGCGATTTGCTCGGTACCGGGAAGTGACGATGTTGGGTTCAGATTCCTCCGGCGATAAGCACGATTCGGAATTGAAAGATTCCAACTGCGTGGGTCTGAAGGCCTCCTGAACATCTCGGATTCTTCCGGCGTGTTTGGTGGATTCACGTCAGGGGGACTCTGTTGTGCCGCAGCAGTGGAGAGATTCCCTTGGTTGTTGGAGTTATTATTGGCTGGTTGTTGAGGCATATGGTTTGGTGGAATAGGATCGTAGCTGTTCGATCGCTCTTTGCCTGGTCGAGTCATGGTAATTGTTCTAGTTGAGAATAGACTTTTGATGTAATCAATTGAAAGTTGTTTGGATGAGAATACCAGTGATGAGAATGATGAGAGAAAAGTTGAATCAATTCTCCACTATTTGTGTCTTGCAAGAAAACCGCTTGAAGAATAACAAGCTATTTAAGTAGAAAAACAACTAAAACGAAAGTGCAAGTGGCATCTCAGCCAAGAATGCTCCTTCTCATCTTGAATACTTTGGACGAATACCTAAGCGTGTTCATTGAAAAGTTCAACAGAGTCATAGACAACCATACCCCGCGTACCTTCCTAAATCTTTACAGACCTATATAGGTTTCCTTCCAACAATAACTCGCTGAGGAAAGTTTGGCACAACACCACTTTGATATTCCTTCTCCAATACCTCCAGCTTTTCATTCATTATCTTCACAGCTGTTTCTTCGTCCTTCACCTTTCCTGACCACATGAGAGCCTTCCCTACACACCCACTATACGAAATACAAGCCCATCGTTGCGCATCAGGCGATAAGGATTCGTACCAGTAGGAGTTCCGTTCTTCTCCTACAACACCTTCGAGTCCTGCTTGTCTCATACCATCAAGGACATTGAGAGAGCACTGGATGCTCATGCCTAAACCGGAGAAGAAATGTTTGGTAATATCATGAAGCTCCTGATGCATTGGTGCTGGTGGCCCAATAGTAACGACTTGTTCGAAGTCAAAATCGTCCCATTGGAGGTAGCCACCAGGTTCTATACAAAGTATTAGTCCGAAACCCTAAGAGAAATACGCTTTCTAGATCGGATGTATCGCTCGTGCCCAGGCACGCTCCGGCTAAGAACCGGGCTTTGCGCGGAGTGATGGCAGTCCTTGTGTAGGAGAATTTGAACACGAGGAGCTGGGCAGGCCAGGTGCTAATTCAATTCCGAGTACACGAGAAACATCTCACTAAATCGGGAAGAGATGTAGGTGAGTCCTTACTTAGTATTTGAAGTAGGTTTTCAATCGCCTGCAGATATTGTTCCCCTTTAAACGCCACTACCATATACCTGATATGCACCAAGTCATACAGCCCATGATACTCAGACGGGAACGGCTCAAGCACGTTCTGGAGCAGGTACGTGCATTTGCTCTCAGACGGGAACAAAGCTGCGGAAATGTCAAATCCATCAAGACGAGTTTCTGGAGCTGTCTGGGAATGGAGTTCCTCTAGCCAGATACTAAACTGATTTAGCAGTGCGTTTATGGTAAGAGGAGACATAAGATAATTACCCAGTCCCAGTCCCTACATCTGCTACAGCTTTCAAGCTTGACAATGGTATTGAAGGATGAACAAGATGCCCATTGCTGACTTTGAGAGCAAGGCTATGCTGAAAATTCAATCTGTAGATGTCAGCATTAACAAAGCTATAGAGAGAACGGCGAACCTTGACGACTCGCCTTCGTCGCGTTTGCTGAAGACATATAGCTCCCCTTGAGAATTTTCCGTAGACCCCATGTTATCTACTTAGTCATTGATTGACGTAGATGCAGAAGTGAAAATAGAAGAGGGGTCTCGCTGATGGGCCTGCATCTTATACTCATAAAGAATGCTTCTTCGTACTAAGTACTGCTGATCTCGTGCAAAGCAAAGGGGTCAGATTGATTGGGCAATTCGTGTTCCAGCCAATCACGTAAACGTACGCTAGCCAACATGGGGAAGGAACTACTTTTTGCTGATTTTCGTAAATATCATGGAATGTTATGTCAAAAATGATATTCGAATGTCCGGTCCCGGATTTTGACTCATTAATCCGGGAATGTCTGACGCCGAACCGGACAATAAGGGATTGTTTTTGCTATAAAAGTGTTCTGAACTCCTCTTTTCTGTGCCACTTGATACAGTATGCAGTGGGAGCATTAGAGCTTAGGCTCCATGCAAACTACCGTAAGTGCTTACACACCTAAAGATATGAGATTGGTAAAGTAATCGATAGCCGCTATTTCCGAGTGGGCACGCCGATGCGGCCTGGATATCGACTCGACATCCTCAATTCTTGACAACGCGACGCATTTAAGCATCAGCTCGTCGTGCAGTCGACTTCTTCGCTGCTTGCCTTCAGACTCCTCTCAACCAGCATACCATGACTCTCCCCTTCCACGGAGTAAATCCTCGCTAGCCTGTGAATTAATTCTCATCACAGAGCCTCTAAATTCCGCATCCATTCGACCCAGCCCCAAGCCATTCATCCACTACCACCCTCCTTCCCCTCACTCTCTAACCCGGCAACAACAATCCTCCTCTTCTCCTCCATCCCAAAAAGACTCGTCCCCTGCTGCAGCGCCCCAATCAAAAGCGGCAACGCATCATCCTTGAAATCATCCGCTTTGCGCAACTTATCGAGATCTTCCGAGAACTCGGTAGTCAAGCGCTGCATGTAGAATTTCGTGAATGCTGCCTCGACTTCTGCGTCTGTTAATGATTTGGACTTTGCCGTCGTGGTTATCTGGATATTGTTAGACTTGTCTAAGAATTACTGGAATGAAGGGATGGGAATGGGTTGGAGGTACGGTAGATGACGAGGGTTTTGCTTTCTTGGTGGCTTTTTCGGGTTGTGATGAAGAAGGTTGGTCCGAGACGACGTCTTGGTGGATCTCTGGCTCGCTGTCGCTGTCGGAGGAGACTGGTCTGGTCAGCGTTGCTCCACGTAGATTATTTTAAACAAACATACCTTCTGTCCTCGATTTCCTCTTCTTATGCCGTTTAGGCTTAGCATTATTTTGAGGTGCCATTCCGTAAGTTTGGTGGACAAACAATGATACAAAAGATTGAGGAAGAAAGAAACATTATTTTCTATATCACGTGTGAATTGACGTGGGGCAAGGCTGGTAGCGCCTCGCTAGCGCCGGCCTAAGCCAGTCTTAGCTGCATCTAAGCGTAACCCTGTATAAGTTTCAATAAGCAAGTCTTATCATAATCTCTTATCAAGTCGCGATGCCAGAGTGGTTAATGGGTAAGACTTGAATGCTTCAGCATACGCTATCTTATGGTTTCGGCCTCGTAGGTTCAAATCCTGCTCGCGACGTTTCTTGTTTTGCCTTTTGGAGGTCGTGGAGTCGATTTCTATAAATGTTGGGTTGAGTCGTGGTACTTTTGAAGTTCGGGTGCTTGCCGAGAGTCTCCCGCAGTAAGGGGGCTTAAGCGAATGTGACTCTGAACTTTTTTCTCCGATATACACAAAACGTATGAAAAACGATATGACTAATAATAGGTAGGCATTGTAGATTATGTTTAGGACTAGAACCTAAGCTACAGCTTTTTTTCTATCCATCTAAAATATTGCGGCAGGTATTTGGTGCTAGAACCAGTCGCAATATTGACCCAGAATGTACGTCCCACAGTCAAACCTCGAGATTCGAAATCTGCTCGAATAATGTTCGATGCAGTTCACATACATTCTTTCACTCACATCTCAAGCAAAAATGCACTCGAAATCTCCCCAGAATCAAATTATCATTAAATCACCCTCTCTCAATGATGCTCCCTCATGAAGTCCAAAAATTCAAAGTGGTATAGTGGTATCATGCGCGCCAATTCCAATGCCGCGAAAAGTATCAAACCCATCCATCCATTATATATTTATAGGGCTCCTCCGTCACTTCCTCTCCTTCAAATTTAAATTTTCATCGTTCCTGCCTGTTTTAACCTGCGGTTCACTAGCCCCTGAATTACGCGACCCCGCGGAAGAATGCTGATCTATTTTCTCTTTTCACAGCAACGCCTTTAATGGCAATGACGAGAATGATCCAAGCCATCAGGAAGGTAATTACGCCCATCGAGACGGTGAAGATGAACATCGCATCTAGATCATGAATCTCCATTGCTTCAACGGTGTCTCGTGCCTGTTCATGTCAGTAGCGAGCTTTGGATAAGCGAGGAAGGGGACATACACTAGACATGAAAATCATCCCACCAGCCATCAAGCAGAAAGCTGTAATCAACTCCGTTGGTGGCCTACCAGGGAAGATCGAACTTGGAGGCGAGAGGTAGAAAATGACGTATGTAGCTGCACGCGCGAATGCTGCCCCGACCAGTAAGGTACCCCATTGAGTGTGGATCATGGTTGAAACCATGGATTCTTGGTGGTGAGAACTCATCATTAATCCTAGCAGAAGGACAACAAGTGCCGGGAGGGGATTCATCGGAGTGCGGTAACTCTTCGGCTGCTCGGTCGTTTCAGGATCATAGGAAACGTCGGACTGCTTGACTGCATTCAAGAGGTCTCGAACCCGCTTTGATTCGATGAGCATACCACACTAAAATAGTCAGCCTCGTGCATGAAGTGAAGTCATGAAATACTCACCAATCCCCCACCAAAGAACATGATGGTTATTGAGATATGTTCCAGATCCTGGGCGCTCCATGCCGAACCCCAAGCAGCCAAGTGTTCAAGGAAGACATTAGTCGATCCGTAGAAAAAAATGAGAAAACTCTCCACAAATTCAGCTGACACAGCACGGGACTTCAATGGCTTGATATTCCATGCCCATCCTACGTCGGCAAAACAGCCTGCCCATCGTCCCAAAGTTAGGATACCATACCAGAAGAAAACGCCACCTTTGATCCAGTGAGCGAGGCCGCTAAAGACTTTTGGTCCCGTCTACATCGGTTAGTGAAATACTTTATATCAGAGAAGTTAACTTACGAAGAAACCTCCATAGGTGATGATACCAGTGGTGAATCCAATGAAGCCCAGAATTAAAATTAACCGATCAACGGCGTTATAGAAGAATTCAAATACTTTCAACACTCGTGAGGAAAGCATGACTGGTATCTTCGTCTTCAAGTAGTTATCCACCTTACTGCCATGCATAAGGCCATGCTTCTCCTCGTGTTCCTCGTCCTCATGCTCATGCTGAGCATCTGGCAGATCCGAATGTATACTCGAAATGCTCTGACTTCTCAAACTCTCTGTATTTGGCTCAGTGCCTTGTCCGCTGTCATTCGAGAATCGGTACATTTCGGCTTGTCTGCGCTGGTGCTCTGCCATTGCTTCTGTGGAGACTGGCATGAAAGATCCACGATTGTCGTCCTTGCGCCCTGCGTAAGCACTTATTACTCCTAGTACGACCTGCGCAGAGACCACCCATGTCAAGATCCAGCCAAGCTTGTGGTGTGCATTATTAGGGTATAGATCTGGAGTGCTGGCGTTGTAGATTGTGACCAGAAAGACGCCGATTGCGTTGACAATCAGGAAGAGGAATTGTACTGCCAGAGTATACCTCGATCGGGCGATTGAAATCATCACGCCTAAGACAGTTAGTAAGAAGTATAAAATCTCAAATACCAAGCTACTTGCCAACAGGGAGTATGAAAATCCAGGCGAAAGTCATCAGCGCAATATGTGCTGTTAATAAACCCTGGTGTTCGCCATAGCTCCAGTAAGTGTCTGGTATAGTCACATTCGCAGCCGAAGCAATGGTAGGGCGCGCTATAGAGACGTCGCCCACATCCATATTCATGTCCTCATCATGGCCATGTGCGACTGCTACAGAGGCAAGTCCGAGCAGCACAGCACCAGCGAGAGTCACGAAAGTCGGTGATGACGGCTGCATAAGTTGTCGAGGAAGGAAGTTCCGCTAGAATTCGAAGAGGAGCGAGGCGAGGCGAGGCGATGGCGGGGTGAAGTTTTAACAGTCAGACGCGGTCTTGGATCCTCCTTATGTTTGCATTTAAAAAGACGAGTCACAGCGCAGAGAGATGATTATTTCAGACTGGCCCGAGCAAACATATATATCCTGAGGAGTGGAGCGCAAAGAAAAAGAGTCAGCGCGCATGACGTTTATAAGGCCACCAGCACCGAGTCCTCCGCCGCCGTTCCTCTGGCCGATGACCGAGCTTGAAGCAGCATAGCTACCGCAAGGAACAGCACATGGACCGATGGTGTTTGGCGACCATGCAGAAAGGGGAAAAGTCCAGTCAAATCATACTTCGTACATTGATCTCGAAGCTCCGGTGAGCTGTCCCGCGCAGCCTTGACGCAGCCATCCCGGTTTGGCATATCTGGATCTTGGGGAGCAAGGAGCAAGGAGCAAGGAGCAATCAGCAATCATGTAAGCAACGCTCCGAGGGCGGCGAGCACGGCGACTGGGCTTGGTCGTAAGTCCGGCCTTCATAGCCTTCCAAAAACCGACTGTCCACGCAGGACGGTGCGAGGTTGGAGGTTGATTCCGCGATAGCCACCTGTTGCTGCATTATTAATTCGAGCCGATTGCTCACTCCGACAGGACAAGGCTGAGGTTCTTTTGCGACTCCCGCAATTCGGCACCAGTAGCCTCTTGGCACCATATGGCGCGCCGATGTGAGTGGTGGGCGTCCGACCGCGCCCTGCTGGGTGGCTCGCAGCGCCGGGCTGTGATAGGCGGCGGGATGGCGCACATGCATCTCGAATGCGCAGATGGATCATCGTGGAGGTCAGCCAAGGGTCAGTCAAGGGCCAGTCAAGGGCCAGTGGAGGTCACGGTGGTCAGAGGGGTGCGGGTTGCGGTTGCGGGAGTCGCAGTACGAAGTACAGAACGGAGCGCAGGGATCGCGCTGCCATCGCGCAGCCAGTCTCGTCACGCCGCACGAAGGAAACGCCTCCGGAATTTTCGGATGACACAACGAGTATCAATACCTTCATATTTGACGCGATCGCCCCCCGGTCTATCCCCGCTAGATCGCGACCGTCGTCCGCAAAATGGCACGAGAAGAGCACAGGGCGGCACCGCTGGTCGGGAAATCCAGGACTCGCAGACGGCGATGGGGCCATTTCTTTTATCCCTCTTCCCTCCTCCCTCTCTTTTGCCCTCATCGTGGATTCCTGCCACCAGTGCCAGCAGCACTCCATCGCGCTCTCGGTACTCGGCCTAGGGCTCGGCTTCGTTGCCCAACTTGCATGGCCCATGCATTTTCTCCTTCCCACCAACACGTTTCGGTGCGGGTGGAAATCTGGACGTCGACGTCGCTGTCCTTTCTCCTGCGATCCTTGCTGCCACACCGCATCTGCATCTGTTTCTGGTGACGCCCATGCGAGGATGGCTGCCTCGCTCCACGATCACGATCTTCTGACCCAGCCCAGGACCAAGACGTTTTTGATGGTGTCAACTTTAAAGATCGTTAGCTCCCAGCTTCGATCGACTGCCGTGGCCGGCGGGAGTTCCACGTGTGGCTGGACTGGCTGGACTGGCTGGGAAACTGATCCGCGCTGATAAATTGCATGTGCGCCCCGGAAGACTTTCTCCGCATTATCTCCCGCGTCTGATTGGAGCACAAGCCGACCTCTAAAAGCAGAAACCGCACCACCTTTTGCCAGCGAGGCTGTTGCAGTCGGTCGGCCTTTGATTGCGGGTAGTTCAACGGACTATGGAGTACGAAGTATGGATCACTTGCAGTGTCAGGGATGTCGCGAAATCCCCGCTGCTTCACCGCAACATTCTGCAGGCTTCTCTGCCTTTTGCACTGGCCCCGCATCTGTGCCAAGAGCAATCAGTCGATTTCAAGCATTCGGCATCTCACTGGTTCCGAGAGCTTCATATCTGAGCACAACACAAACGAAGCACGGAATCTGCATCGAAACGACTGGGATATATTGCTCTGTGATCAAGTGGATGTGGGGTAAGTGGAGTCCGTGCTGCAAGCTTCAAGCCATCCTTATCTCGAATTGGGGATGCCACCCTCTTATCAGCACTTGTCAAGGCTAGCGAGAACTTATCTGATGGGATATCATGCCATTGTAAAGACCACTTTCTCGACTCAGATTTCTCTTCTCGGTTTCTCAGCAAAAAAAAATACTCGACAACCGTCTCTTTCAACCTCAGAGAGCCGCGCGGTTTCGAATTCTCCACTTCTCTGTCTTTGGATGCTGGACAACCTTCTCCT
The DNA here is from genome assembly GCA_009613015.1 of Mollisiaceae sp. DMI_Dod_QoI. Lineage (NCBI taxonomy): Eukaryota > Fungi > Ascomycota > Leotiomycetes > Helotiales > Mollisiaceae > Mollisiaceae sp. DMI_Dod_QoI. Next base: position 345,466 of record VXCB01000027.1, on the reverse strand, counting down.
CTTCCTCTAACTTCCTTAGTATTTGCATCACACCACCATGCGCAGGTATATGCAGGTTCTCTGGGACGTCTTTGTAGATAATTTTGACAATATCCATCGACGCCCATTCGTCCGGATCGCTGTCTTTGGACTCGGGAACATCTGGGGACTTGAAAGATTTCAAGACTTTAATCACCTGCTCTTCACGCTGTTTCCTATGCCGGATATATTCTAGTATCTTGGCAGGCCCATCCTCAACCACCGGACCGTGGCCAGGATATGCACGTCCTTGGAACTTTCCCCTCATTATATCTAAGCTGTTGAGATATGTCGCAAGGTCTTCGAACACAGCCGTCCCGGCACCCAGGACATTATCACCAGTGAACATAGCATCCTCTTCCTCAAGTATCAAGGACATGTGGTCTTGAGTATGTCCAGGAGAAAAGACAGCGCGCAGCGAAGCGCCATCCACTTGGAATACCTGACCGTCCTCTATGTCTTGCTGACCCTCTTCAGGCTGATTTTTGAAAATGCCGGTTTCAGGGGAGCACTCCAGTAAATGATTTATGCCTCCTTGATGATCATGGTGCCAATGTGTTATGATGGCCTTAGAAATGACGATATTTTCCTTTCTCAAGACGTCCTTGACGTTTGCAATCCAAGATGGCTTTCCTTCCCCTGTGTCTATAAGGAGACGTTTTGTTCCAGTACCGACGATGTATGTATTGGTTCCTGCGAGATATTAGATCTCACGCCTGGTAGATATAAGGCGAGGCTGTCACCTTGGAGCGTAAACTAGCCCATAATCAGTGACAATCTTAAGCTCATAGATGAAAACAATGCTAGAATACCAAGGCAATTAATGAATCATGAAATAGAGAATGAGCTATTAAGCATCGAACACTGGTTCGGCTACAATAGGGGGGAACAGCAATTGAGGTAATGCTGGTGCCTGAGAGATAGATAGGCCTGCAGGAATGTTTGACGTACTTTCCCTGGATTGCCTCCAAGAATGCGAATAATCCTTGAACTCAACCGTTCCACCTCTGGTAAATGTATTATTGGAGTTGCCATTCTTGCGACAATTGTTGGCATTGGTATTGTTGCACTTTTACATTGATGAGCGCTTGGCTGAGAAATCATTATCTAGTAGCCTCGGCTTACCATTGTGTTGCTTATTGGCCGCTTCCTATTGTGAGTTGGGATTCTGCCAGTGAACACCGACCACCCCAGAAAAGTTTAAAGACAGAGCTCCACCCACCAACTTGCGCAACGCAGAACTTCAACAACAACAAAAACGACAACAACTTCCGAAATTTCAGCAAACATGGAGTCTTCTGCCCCTGGCACACCTGTAACTTCTCAATTACCCAAAAAACCCACCTACAAGTCCGGCGAGCTCACGTATGGTTGTGGTAAGTTTTCCCCATTTGCACAGTATTCTGCGTCGCAGCCTCGCCAGCCTGCTCACCTATGCTGCAGATCACATCCGCATGGCAATTACATCCCAAGACTCTCTCTTCCTCAAGAACTACACCAATGCGCTCAATACTGTCTGCAACAATTCTCCTATCATCAAGCAGCACTACAAGGATGGAAAGGGAAAATTAGTCGCTCGAGTTGGACCACTTTACCTCTGCCTTCAGTGCGATGCCATCATACCAGAAGAGCGTGTTGAATCTCACAGCCGAGAGAAAAAACATAGAATCTGTATGTGTAAGTACCCTTGTCTACTCTGTTGTTACAACTGCTTAGCATCTCTAGTTGTCGAAAGCCGAAATGGCAATGTCTTCTGCAATATGTGCCGAGACTTTGTTTTTGACCCAACCATGGAGGCGTACAGAACCAGAAAAGTAGACACAGGTTCCTTTGTCAATCGTAAGTCTAAGTCTAAACTTTGTCCGCTCTTTGTTCTGCCACATCAAATTCTAACCTTGGCCTTCAGCTCGAAAGCGAAAGCCTGATCAACATGTCGACCTTTTTCAGGAAACCACTATCAGGGAGGCAAGCAAGCAAAGCTGCAACACCACTAGTGTGAGAGGCATGTGGAATATGGGATCTACCTGCTACATGACCGTCATCCTCGAGTCTTTGGTGCACAATCCATTGATCAGAAACTTCTATCTGGGTGAGGGCCACAAGTCTACGACCTGTCTCAAATCTCAGAACAACGAGCCTTGCTTGAGCTGCAACATGGACGAGATGTTTCAGCAATTCAATAACACGGAGTCAACCACCGCTTTCTCGGCACAAAACATTCTGGGCAGTTTCATGTCTTCATCCAAGCCAGCATATGCAGGTCTCGTTCCCAATGAACAGCAGGACGCCCACGAGTTCTTGAATTATCTCCTCGAAGAATTGCACGAGATCAGCTCTTCTGACGTGCGTTCATTGCTGGCTGAGAGCTCGCCTCACAAGCGACTCAAGTACGATGGAGAAGATTGCAAATGTGTCATCCACCAGACGTTCTATGGCAAAACCCTTAACATCATCAAATGCAGAGGCGAAGTTGGTGGCAAGAAATGCGGTGCAATCACTAGGAGCATTCCTCAACAATTTTCGGATCTCAGCCTCGGTCTCGACTTCCTTTCTGCAAAGTCGCCTCACTCGCTCCAGTATTGTCTCAAGAAGGAATACTTCACTGAAGAGCAGTGTGACTATACCTGTTCTACCTGCGGCAGCAAGAAGGCAACGAAGCAAGTGAGCATCAAGACACTTCCAAACGTGCTCTGCATTCAACTCAAGGTTAGTTTTACTCCGTTATTTGTTGGGTTTTAGTCTTACTGACTTTCCATAGCGCTTCAGCCAACGTGAGAGCGGTGCCATCAAAATCAAGAAGAAAGTTTCCTTCCCTTTGAAGCTTGAGATGCTGCCATATACGGACAAATCACGTGAAGCCAAAGGTCACGGCAAGACCCAACATACGTTGAAGAGCCGAAGCACCTACCATTTGCAGAGTATCGTGACCCACAAGGGCGACGCGATCGAGCAGGGCCACTACATATCCTACTCGAAGCACGAGAACCAGGTAGGTTTCCTCTCATTGTCTGACATTGGCGTGGCTAACTTTTCTCCAGTGGTTCCAATTCGATGACCACAAAGTATATGTGGCATCAACATCCGAAGTTCTGGCGGCGGAGGCATATATACTATTCTATGTCATCCAATCATTGGCCAGTGCGGAGCCTCAGGCAAAATGAAGGCCTGCACTGGTCAATGGTTGGATGGCATAGAATAGTATATGTGCTCTCCTGGAGTTGGTGGTCTTGTTTTGGCAGAAATACCCGGGCGAAAGCCCACGAATGAAATGATTGCAAAACTTGTAGCCTCAAATGACCGTGATATTTTGAGACCTCATCGTTGAAATAACTCATTACTCCAAGTTGGACATTCGGAAAATCAATTCAGCAATCCATATGCAGCGTTTCAAAAAGGTAGGTGCATGAAGTTCTTGGAAAGTCCGGAACCAGAGCAAGGCATTTCAAGGGTAAGAGGTTATATCTTGAGAACGAACATTTCAGAAGGCAACCCAAATGAAATATCTCATTACTCCAAGCTGGACATTCGGAACCTCAATCCAGCTATCGCAGCATTTCAAAAGAACGAATGCATACCTTTCAGAAAGTCCGTCACCAGAGCCAAGAACCTCAAGACAAAAGACTATATCACGAAGACAAACATTTCAGAAAGCAGCCCGGAAACTTGTAAAGTATACTCCAAGTCTTGTAACATCAAACTTGCACGATATAATGTCTAGGTGTGGTTCACCACACCCTCGCCTTCGTCACATTTCTGCAAATATATACTAGCAAAGGCCTTACGAAAAGCAAACTATTGAGCTGTAAAATTAGTGATTAAGCAATAACTATGAATTATTGCTCTAAGTCGTGGAAGGGGTAGCTTCTAGATATCGTTAGGAAATTTTTCATGGCTGGAATTGGGAGTTGGGGGTGGTGGTTTTGGTCGGAATGGGGAATTTGGAGTTTGGGATTTGGAATTTGGAAGATGGGAGTGGAGGGTCGGCGGTTTGGCGGTTTGGCGTCGAGGTCTTTTAGTAAGATGTGTAATGGAAGGTTTTGTCGCGTTGCTGCAGGCAGTGCTGGTTAATCGTGATGGTATAGAAATGGGAAGTGAAGTGGAATGGAATGGAGAGGATGATGGGTCGGTCTATCGATGTGTGAGTCTATTACTCTTGGACAGCGGCCTTTGGCTAGGTGTTTTAGAAGGTTATATGCGGAGTTTGCTAGACTGTTGTATTAACGCTTATTCTCTTGAATGTCTGGAAGAGATAGAGGTTCTATCGAAGTAAGAATTTTAGACTTCGGCACGGAGACGGGGTAGGATTTTGTATTTACAAAATGTATAGCAAAGCACGAGGGATATGGCCATGACGAAATGCAGACACATCTTTTGTAATGGCTGTTTGGGAAACTGGTGGGATTAGCACAGCCATACGACTGTCCGATATTCCGTTGGATTTTCACAAAAGTGACCAATGTGTGACAATAGTCTTTCGCATTAATGTCATCTTGGAGGCGTCGATCAAATAAGAGAGGCTTATATCAGGGATGTTCTCAATGCGACCTTGAGATACTGACTTGGTTTGACTGGTGGACGAGAGAGCCATGATATCTCGCTCTCGAAGCACAGGAACCACGCCTGAGAGAATGAGGCATTATCATGTTTGCAGAAAAGTTAAAGTCATCAACGTGTGCCCGAAAAGCTGCCTTTTCTGGACTGACTTTCAAAAGAAGCAATGTCTGCAACTTCCGAAACAGTAATGAAATACTTCCTCTGCTGCAGCTTGTCTCGGGAATTGCAGTCCTTCACAGATGTTGGGAGTCTACTTAATTATCCATTCATATGAGACTCACGATCGCAAGATTAACATCTGTCAGAACAAATAATGTACGCATTGCATGCTCAAGCACTGGATTGAGCATTAATATCATCTCTTTTTCCCACTCCACTGTTCTGATACTTCATAACACTCTCCAAATGTCAGCGAAGGGAAGAAACTCCAGTGACAAAGTGGCATAGCGCCTACTGATCTCGAAACCGATGACTGGAACATCAAGAATTCAAGCAGAACACTCAAGTACCGTAGTGCAACGCTGTCCTCTATAGTTTCAGTTCACGACTCTTCTCTCTAAAGCTTTAGAAAAGAGTGGAAATTAATAATTGTAAAGGCTCAAAGCCTAGTACAAGTATTTTAGTAATCTACATACAAACAGAAATCTTAAGTACCAGTCTCCGAATCTTGGTCCCTCCACGTCCACTTCTCACACTCGAAATTTGCGTAGCAGAAGAACTCATTGCTCAAACCTTTAGAGTGAACTGGCTCGAATGTCGTTGTTCTGACCCCTTGTGCGCGATAGAGTTTGTTGATGAGTGTTGACATCCGCTCTCCTGTGCAGGCGATGAGTTTTGAGGAGGGAGAACCTGTCCCCCAGGAGCGAGAGAGCCAGCGGACCGTCATCGCGGCTATACTTGAAGTGGTTAGCTTTATGTTCTTGCAATAGCCTGCTGCGTTTTGCTGGTCGATATTTCGGTGGATATTTAATCAAGAGGCGTTGAGAGGAAGGTTAAAAAAGAAGAGGGAGGAGGGGCATGGCGACATTACGCAGAGAGCTTTGGAAAAGAACAGTACCTTTTGTTTGGCAATCCTCGCTCAAGAATGGAGGGTCAACGATGATGTGGTCGATGCTTGCTTTCATACTGGCTATAGCGCTTTGTTAACCTTTTGTAGTTCACATTATTCTTTCCAAGACTCGTTGAAACAAATCATGAAGGGAGACTCACGAGGCAGCTTCAGTGGATTCTTGAAATCATAGAAGATGAATTCGTCCTTGAACACCTCAAATCTTTTGTCGTATTCTAGTAACCAGATTTTCGGCCGCTTGTCTTCTTTTTTCTCAGCCTGAGCCTTGCATTAGTTATATCTCTCTTTCCAATGAAGAGAGCGGTCTGGGTGCAGAGTTAAGGTAAGCATACCAATATATTCTTCAGCTGAACAAACACACTCGGTGCTGATACTACGGCAATGGTCGTGTCTTTCCCTGTACCAGAAAGAAGCTCTTCTGCTAAAGCCGTTGCCGTCTCATCTGAATACTGTTATAAATCAGCTTTAAGTTCAATTCACTTCTTCCCTTCATCTTCTCGTGGTTGCTTAAGCAAATTGATCGAAACCTCCTTTCACCCGCCATCGCCTCCCATCCTACTAGCCAAAAGAAATAAATGAAAAGCACGAACCCAAAACTGACTCTCATTCCAATCCTCCTGAAATGCATCCATACTCCATTTTCCATCTTTCATCCCCTTGCCTCTACCCTCAGCGTCATTTTCAGCGCCAGCTTTCAGATCCTCGAATGCCTTTGCACGGGCATCGCGATCGGCGTAGAATTCTTTCAGAGCATCAAGTGCTGAGGACGAGAGCACGCTTTGGGAGATTTGTCAGATCATGTTTTTATGAGAGCGTGGAAAGCTGACTTACGGTGTATCATCGTCTTCTTCTGCTGTGTCCATTTTCGCGCGTCGGTTGGTGATGTGGGGATCTGGTGGAAGAATTTACCGAGATGTTCAAGGCTGAGCTTAGGTCCTATTCAGGAGGCAAATCCGTTCTCTAGTAGTGTCCACGATATTAAAATTGATATGACAATGTGATACTATCTTGGGTCCTCAAAGTACTAGGAAAACCAGATCAGAAGATAGTGGTCACGTGTTTACTCAATGAAGAGCAATGGAATTCTCAGCAGCTTTCAAGTTCATTCTATGTACAATACTCGTTCTAAATACACGCTGGACCAATTCAAGTCTCTACTACTGGTCGTCAATGACGTGCAAGTACTTCTTCTCTTCCCTCTTCTCCCGTTCAGTGGCTGGTGGCAAGTCGTAGAAAGCGGCACTTCGGTATCCTTGCTGTAAATAAGTCAGTAACCTGCACTATATATTTGGTGTTGTCTAGAGCGTACCAAATAGTGGAAAGTAAGACTACTGAGCTCGGCAGGTTCGATACCAAGATCCTTGAAGGTCTTGGCCGTTGGGTCAATCTTCTGGTCAATGAATTCCCGCTCCACCTCGTCGGCTGAGAGGACTGGCCACCAGAGAGCCTTGTTCAAAAGATTAGCAGCTGGCTTGAGGATAGCTTTTGGCAAGTTAATATGGCGGCGGTGCTTGATAATTTCTCTGTCAACCAGCTCAGCAATCTCAGCAGTCGAGTAATTCTTGGGGCCGTAGAGTTCATAAGTTTGTTCAGCAGTGCTGTCATCGAGGCACATTTTCTCAAGAGCTTCACCAACATCAATAGCCTAGATGAATCAGTAAAAATTTCAGCGTGAAAGACATACACGTACGTGAACAGGCCAATAACGTTCTTGCATATGATTAGAGGTAAGTAAGTTCGTCACACCGGCGAGCTTGTGCAGGAGGTTATCTTCGAACCCGAATAATGGTGCAGGTCTGACGATCGTAGTTTCGGGGAAAATGCTTCGAACCACTTGCTCACCACGTCCCTATGTATAGGATTAGTATAGGAAAAAGTGGCGTGAGTAATGGCCGCTGACCTTCGTACTGAAGAATTCAGAAGGTGAGTTGACATCAGCGTTGTATGAAGAAACATGAATAAAACGGTCAACATCGTATTTTGCAACGGCTTCAGCGATACGCTCAGCACCTTCTACGTGGACGTCTTCTAGATCAAAGTTCCTACTAAACGTTAGCCTTCGTTTTTTCCGGCTTTTCCGAGGAAGGCCTGGCGTACTTGGTCGGGTACATGCGTCCAACAAGGTTATAAACGACGTCTGAATGTCGAACGCTCTCCTCCAAGGATGGCGTGTTTCTGAGATCATATTCCTAGTGCAGCTTTTAGTAAAACCCGTCGAGTCCATCTCTTCAGCATACCATGAATATGACCCGTCCCAAGTCTCCCGCGACCTTCAAGTGGCGTTTTGCCATTTCCTCACGGAAAGGCACAATCACCGTACATCCTTGCCGAGCTATTCCACCATCCGTCAGTTCCACACATTCTACCAAATAACGCTGGGACAAGCGCACCAAGTCTGTTGACAATGTATCGTCCAAGAAAGCCAGTAGCACCGAAGACCGTTACAGTGTGTCCTAGAAGCTTGATCAGCGCTTCATTCGCCTTTGCCAAATATTGCAACCATACCACCAAGAGAGGATCTGTAATGTCAAGTCAGCCATAGCTCTAATGAAGCTCCTCCGAAAGTACTGACCTGCCACCCTGCGTTCTAATAATCGGCTTTCCAGTTCTTGTGATAGTAATATCACTAATATGCCGCCTCAGAGGGGCTTTATTGAGGACGCTCCGTGACATAGTAGTCCGAAGGCTGTTCATACTCGACGGACTGCAGGACTTCTGCATCGTTGCAGTTGTGCTCAAATATACCTTAAGCTGAGAGTCCAAAGAGTGCTGGGACTCTCGCAGGCTTCAAGTGAAGTAGTTGAGGGGTCAATTGAGAGAGATGTCTGGGGACTGAGGTCGCCTTGACCCCATGTCGAGCGGAAGCTGATTTCGCGCTAGCGGGGACCAAACTCAAAGCTTCCAGGTACCAAGAGCCGCGAATCTCAAGAACCATCATCAACCAAAAGTCAACATCTCCCTTCCACCACCATAACCCGTCTCGTTCTATCCCTCCTACCGTGCAACTGAGGCCTGCGATCTCCCATATCAAGTAACATTCCTTGATTTTTTAGGCATCGTCGCCCATCATGAACGTCGACACGATTCCAGAATTCCTCGCGGAACAGGGCGCTGCAGCTCCCGAGGAGCTTCAAGGGCTTTTTCTCTCTTTTGAGGATCTGTGGGAGCGAAAGTTATGGCATCAGTTGACAGATGCACTAATAGAGTTCTTCAACCACAAAGAGAGCGCCCCTCAACGATTACAATTCTATAAGACCTTCATCCTCACTTTTGCGGACAAGATCAATCAGCTGAAGCTTGTTACCCTGGCCTTGAGTGCGGCATCACAATGCAGAAGTAAAGGGTGATGAGTTGTTTGTGAAGAGAATCTGCTAACATACTCCCAGCTAGTGAAGAGCGCCTCTCCTTCCTCACAGCCGTGGCAAACAAAGTCAACAATCCTAACTCACAAGATGCGTACGTCTATGCTACAGTCGCAGTAGCCACGGTCAAGCTCGAGTTAGACGACAAGGAGGGTGCGAGAAAGGACTTGGACAAGTCGGAGAAGATATTGGATGGTTTTGATTCTGTCGAGACCATCGTTCATGCCGCCTTCTATCGTGTTAATGCAGAATACTACCACGTTTGTTGCACCTCCCAGATAAAAAATATATCGCTAACACCGACAGGCCAAAGGTGAATATGCTTCGTATTACCGAAATGCCCTCCTGTACTTGGCCTGTATCGACTTGAACGACCTCACACCGAAGGAGCTTAAGGAACGAGCATACGATCTTGCTCTCGCAGCTTTGGTCTCTGACACAATATACAACTTTGGCGAGCTTCTTCTCCACCCTATCCTTGACTCTTTGAAAACGAGCGAAGCCTGGCTATACGAACTACTTTTCGCCTTTAACCGCGGAGATCTAGTTGCTTATGATAGACTGGCTGGCCACATTTCCTCCAATGAAGTCCTTAGACAACACCAAGATGGCTTGAGACAAAAGATCTACCTGGCTGCCTTGACTGAGACGGTATTCCGAAGGCCACCCCATGATCGTGCCATGTCCTTTAGCACTATCGCCGAGGAGACTAAGGTGCGACCTGATGAGATCGAGCATTTGATTATGAAGGCATTGAGCTTAGGACTGCTGAGGGGAAGCATAGATCAAGTTGACGAGATTGCGCGGATCAACTGGGTACAGCCGAAAGTGTTGGACATGAAGCAAATCGATAACATGCGTTTGAGGTTGCAGGAATGGGATTCAAATGTTAATCAACTGGGTCACTGGATCGAAGCAAAGGGACAGGATGTTTGGGCGGCGTAAATTTTGCATGGGCCTGGCGTATGGGCTTGATGATGACTGTTATGGGATGTACTATAGATCTCACAGCATGAGATACTAGCATTTGCTGTCACGAATGAGATGCCCTGCTACTTTGGCAGAAGGTTGATCTTAGTGATCAAAATACTCGATGAAGAATATGCACTTCACAAGCAAAAGAATAGTTCTATGTATTTCGTGGATTTCATACTGCTACAAGACATGTGAACAATTCCAGCGTAGTTCGAGGAGACTCTCTTCGAGCTTTCTTGCGGAACTTCCAATCGAAGAGGGACCGAGGTCCTTTTCTGCGATTAAATCGAAATCTCTTTGTACATTTGCGCCTGAATTGTCGTCAATTCGAAGTCAAGATTTGGAGCTTGCATCAATATCTACATGGCTGACTGTATGAGTAGACCACTTTAGAAGTCAATATCTTCATTTCGACTTATATATCACTGCCTAGCCTTTTTGTTTCCCCTTCTTGCTTCGCCTCATCTCTTGGGCTCCCAAACAACAAAACCATCCCCACTACCCAGGCAGGCCACCACACACACCAAATAACAACCTGCGTATTCATTCCCCAGACATCCCATCCGAACGCTGCCTCCTTCAGAACCTCTCCAATCCCCAGTCCCCAATACCATGTTCCAGCGATCGTCACAGTAGTAGGAGCCAATAGACTAAGCGGAATCGCTAGGATGCTGGCAATGATTGGTCGTTTAGGGAGTGGTTGGATATAGGTGAGAGGTGCGCTGAAGAGACCGACTAGGAAGGCGAGTGAGAAGTTCAGAGTTGCGAGTGAGGATAGGAACATTCCGAGGAGAAGGAGCGAGAAGGCTTTTACGAGCTGGTATTGTTGGGCTGTCGGGGAAAAGTATTTGACGAGAGTCTTGGAGAGTAGGACGGGGAAGATGTTGTTAATGATTGCAAAGATGATGAACATGGATGTGAGCATCTAAGTAGCTTAGCATTGGAAACAAAGACGGTCTTAAGTGGGCTTACGTTTTGAGGTGTATGGTTGAAGATGTATAGGGGTAAGACACCAAGGAACTGAGAGCCAGCTACCACGGCGAGGGGGAAAAACAGCTCCCGTTCTCGAACGGTCAAAACCTCTTCTGGAACAAGAGCTTTGGAATCTCCTTTTTGGAAAATGACAAGCGGTGATTTCTTCTCGCCAGTTTCAATAGTCGAAGCAGACTTTGATGTTGGCTCTTCAAGCGATCCGCTCTTAACCCAGAGAAAGATTGCCATGATGGTGAAATTGACAGCCACCAGCATAGCACTTGGTAAGTAGGTACCAATACTCACAAAGCGATTTGCTTGCATAAGTAGATAGAAGAAAAAGCTCTGATGTAGATGTTCCAGCAAATTATTCAGACTTCGAAACGTGCTTTCGATCACTCGTCCCATAGCCATTTCATCTTGCCAGCCTTCTCCAAAAGGCTGCAAAGTGATAGCATCTACGTGGTAAGGAATGAAACTGCTGTGTGGTCCAGATGCGTGGCCTAGGCCTTGGTTCATCATGCCTCGGAGCATGGTCTTCAGCCTGTCTCTGTAGTGGTCTGTATGATGCCACATTTGCTGCAATGAGACACCAATACCCATTTGACCACTTGCAATAGATACTACAGTGTTCAAGAGATCCAAGTTTGGTAGCTGGCCATTAATACCGTCGTAGACGATGTGTATAGACTCAAACCTGTGATCGAACGGGTAGTCAATGACTACAGCACCCTGCAAAGCTCCACTCTTCAACGGGAGAGAAGCAATAGCTGGAGACTGATGTGTATCATGGTAGGCATCGACCCAAGCTTGAGGTCCCGCCTTGCTGTCTGGCGTGATGAGGAAGATAATGTCCTTGGACCAGAGGGACCATCTCTTGAAGTAACGGGCCAGAGTCAGGACCAATGCGACCCCGCTGCGATTGAGCTTGTCCTCAACATTCTTCCAGGCTCCGACAAGAACAATGGCCTCCGTGGCATCTCCCCTGGGAGCGTGTAATAAGGCGTAAATATTCTCTCCCTTATATGTTTCTCCCGCAGACTTATATTCAAAGCTCTGCCTTGCAACCTTTAGTCCGGAAGCTTTGAAGAACTCCTCCAACCTGTCATTTACCCTGGACACCCATTATTAGCCAAATATTCAGCGCTTTATTTTCTGTTATGCGTACTCAATATTGTTCTTCTGTTCCAGCGCATCAACTTCATGCTTATATCCTCGGAATACATTCTGATCGCTCCCGGCGAAATAGGTATGCACTTGGCCCGGCAGCAGCGCATTTTCGGAGATGTACGTTTTTCGTGAATAGTCGTCTAAAGGAAGGACAAGAAGCCAGGCGACGCCAATAACTATGCATAGGAAGGAAAGGTAAGGTGGAAGCTGTTCGCCGTATTAACTCGAATGCTCTGAAGCTTAGGTGTTGCAATGACTACCTTAAGAATTCGTGGATCACGCCGAAGCAGAACCCCAGAAGCTATGATCAGTTAGCAATTGATAAACAATATTACGAACGTACTTGCATAAAAGAGAAACCATATTCACGGAGTGGCTTCGAGTGCATGGAAGTTGCTCGGTGGTCTCGTTCGCAAGCTCAAAATATTTTAGGAGTCGCGACTGTTCTCAGCCGACGCGACTAAATTCACTTCAAATTCAGGGGGCATAATGGGACGAAACCGCGAAGTCATATGGAAAATGTATTATAGTATATAGTATGTTGGTAATCACAGACAAGATTCATGATCACGTCAATCTATAATCACAAGTGTCCCTAATAATGGCATCTTGCAGAAGTCCGGTCCCGACGCCAAATTATGCCCAGATCTTTGTACATAGAAATATACATAGTTTCCCCTCGATACTTCATGGTCCTAATCGTTGCGAGCTCCCAATATAGCCCATGGAAATGCTGCCGTCTCCTGATGGTGCTAAAGTTGGATTCGTCGTTGGCAGAACGCCGTACCGTCCGTACGTCTTCTGATCTACAGAAACGTAATGTGGAAGTCTGCCAAGCAAATTTAATTTGCCTTCAATCCATCGGAGAGCCCAGTCGGGAGGTGCGAGAAATTTGAGATATCCAAGTCCCCCTGGCACGGTCAGCAGAGCATTCGCAGAGAAACCCTTTAAAACTTACAACCATAGCCAAATAATAAGCCACATACATGGCCTAGAAAACTGGTATTTGGGATAAGGAAAGACACGAATAATACCATGACGAATGGTGTGATCCAAGTCGGTATTTGTACTGTACCGATTATGAAGAACGGGTTCGATTTGTATGTTTTTACGGCCTCCATCGCGATTAGTGTGAATACCCATATACTTTTCTCCATATCAGCAAATAATTCCTCCGATATACACAGTATAGTCCTTACCTTGCCCCAAGCACCGCAGTATTCATGCCTAAGACTCCTCTCTCGATAAAGGTGTAGAGGAGCGCAGGAATGGTTGACAGAGCTAAAAGGCCATCAATAATCTGTCACGAAAGGTCATATAGCACGCAGGATATAGAGACGTACGCCCAAGAAACAGTGCCAATGTAGTGAGGGTGCCATATTCAGCTTCGAATCGTTCCAGTAAAGGGGTCAGAGCCAATAAGTTCATGAGAGCGTGGAAGAAGCCGGCATGGACGAGCGGAAATGTATTCGTCCTATATACTGGATTAAGGTTTCACATTAGCATTATTATATCACCTATGCCTAGCCACGAGATAAAATAAGGGTACAAACAAGTACTCAAGCCAATTTCCTTCGGTATCAACGCCCCCCATTGCTGTACATCCCAGACGGACTGTTTGCTTACTACCCAGAAGATTACTATAACGAGAATAATCGCCCTCGTGAATAAAGGCAGACGAAAGATATAGGAGCGCATCCGAGCCGCAGAGAATTGTGGTAGACTTAGAGCCATCCTGGGTTAGGAGAGAGGCCTGGATGGGTCGAAGCCCAAGTCTTGTCTTGAAGGTTCTGAGTCAACCAGCTGCGAAAGTGTTCGAAGGTCCGAATATTTGTCAATCTTTCGAGAAATCAATCGTCAACATCTCAGTTGTAGATTAATTTGGACTGATCGAATAGGAAATCTATGCTGTAGCCAGGCAAAAGTTCCTCGACACGCGACAAGCTATCGCTTAACCTAGTTCCCTGCAACTCGGGTCGAGGCTGAGGATGACGACGAGGCTGCAATGTCTTGGACCTGTGCTGTGCTTCACAAAAACGTCTATTTACCTAACCTCTGCTATTTTTTATTTTCTGTTACCACTATGATATTAGCCTTATAACAAGCGTTCCGCATGTGTATCATCAGCGCGCTGATGGTAAAGGACATTGGTTGTTGTTCTGTTGAAACAAATCACTACTTTCACAGTGATGTGAATTCATGTCAATCTTGATTCGTATGTCCCACCCGACACGGACAATGAGGGCTACAAACACATGCTGACATCACACCTCAACAGAGACATAAGAAGGAAACGACAAGCTATCGTTCATAAGTGTACAACTACCTAAGGGAACCTAACACCACCCTCCACCGCCTTATGCGTGAGCCTTAGCCATTGTGTTGAGTGCTGAACCGTTCTTGAACCACTCTATTTGTGGCTCGTTAAATGTGTGGTTCAGCTTGATATCGAACGCCGCATCTCCGTTCTTAGGGTGCACTCTCAAAGTCATTGGCTTTCCAACTGCTAACTCCGTGCACATCAAATCAACCTTGTCCTCGGGTTGAATCTTGTCATAATCCGCTGGGTCGTCGAAGGTCAACGGAAGCATACCCTGCTTCTTCAAGTTCGTCTCATGGATACGAGCAAAGCTTCGGGTGATGATTGCAAGACCACCCAAATGTCTAGGCTCAAGAGCAGCGTGCTCTCTTGAGCTACCCTCTCCGTAATTCCAGTCACCAATGACAACCCACGGAATGCCCTTAGCCTTGTAATCTCTGGCAGTCGCTGGCACAGCATCGAACTCACCAGTAGTGAAGTTCTTGACCTTGTTTGCTTCGCCGTTCATGGAGTTAATCGCACCAATCAACATGTTGTTGGAGATGTTGTCCAAGTGACCTCTATACTTGAGCCATGGACCAGCCATAGAGATGTGATCGGTGGTGGTCTTTCCTTGGGCCTTAATGAGAATAGGGATATCAAGAGCATCCTTTCCATCCCATGCCTTGAAAGGTTCTAGCAGTTGCAATCGGTCACTGGTAGGGGAGACGGCCACTGCGACAGAATCGCGTGTGGCAGGAGGGGCTTGATAGGTATCTTGTCCTGGGTCATATCCTCTTGATGGAAGACCCTCGCCAGTTGGTGCAGATAGGAGGAACTCATTGCCATCCTTGTCCTTCAATTTATCCGTAAGGGGATTGAAGTGAAGGTTCCCTGCTATTGACATAGCAACTACGAGATCAGGGGAGGTGACGAAAGAGTGGGTTGCAGGGTTGGCATCGTTACGCCCAGTGAAATTTCGGTTGTAGGAGGAGATAATAGAGTTGGCCTCGCCCTTCTTCACATCCTTACGATCCCATTGTCCGATGCAGGGCTGCTACTTATTAGCATATGGGAAAGGTAACCGAGCATGAGAATAAACTTACACCGCAGGCATTAGCAAGAATCATGCCCCCGAATTCCTCGAGAGTTGCTAGTTGACCATCACGTTCGATCGTAGCGCGGATTTGCTCTGAACCTGGGGTAACAGTGAAAAGCGACTTGGCCTTGATGCCGTGATCGAGCGCATCACGGGCAATTGAGGCAGCACGGGACATATCTTCATACGAGGAGTTCGTGCAGGAACCAATCAAGCCGACCTTTAGCTCCTCTGGCCAATTGTTGGCCTTCACAGCCTCACTGAACTTAGAGATGGGAGTAGCAAGATCCGGAGTGAATGGACCGTTGATGTGAGGCTCGAGCTCAGAAAGGTTAAGCTCAATCAGCTGGTCATACTCGGCGCCTTCATCTTCCCTGAGCTCCTTGGCGTAGCTTCGAGCGAAATCGCCGATCTCACTACGCTTAGTAGCGGCAAGGTAGTCGTACATGCGGTCGTTGAAGGGGAAAAGGGACGTGGTTGCGCCGATTTCAGCACTACAATGAATCAGTATTGTATTCCATAGATAAAGTAAGAACCGAGATATGATCTTGGTTGCAGAAACTCTCGAGGCGAGCTTTTCCAGTTCCGGCTGGACATTCTTCATCACAACCGAATAAATGGAAACAGTGTCGGCCAGCCCAACAGAGCAAAATCAAGAAGACGAAATAAAGAAAAGGGCTACCTACCCCATGTTGCAAATCGTGCCCATTCCAGTAGCGGAGATGGTCTCAGTACCGGGACCGTGGTATTCGACAATGGCACCGGTTCCACCCTTGACGGTCAAGATTCCAGCAACCTTGAGAATGATATCTGGCAGATACTTAGCATTTTATTCAGTGAACTGGAAATGGATGTACAAACCCTTTGGTGAGGTCCAGCCAGACATTTCACCAGTAAGCTTAACACCAATAACCTTTGGTGCCTTCAATTCCCAGG
Source organism: Mollisiaceae sp. DMI_Dod_QoI (assembly GCA_009613015.1). Lineage (NCBI taxonomy): Eukaryota > Fungi > Ascomycota > Leotiomycetes > Helotiales > Mollisiaceae > Mollisiaceae sp. DMI_Dod_QoI. The sequence continues at coordinate 329,012 of VXCB01000027.1, read as the reverse complement.
GAAGATTGGCCATAACATCGACTGCATCGGCTCCTCCGACACCAATTGCACACCTATTGACCAAGATGGTGTCAGTATACTTCTTCTGATTGCTTTGGGAGCAGATCCGCATGTCTGGGGAGTGCGTCAGGAGCACAGACTCCGAAGCAACATCTCATGAGACAATATAGAATAGGGAAAAGCTTTCCGAGGGTTTTACACTTACATTCCGAGGCCACCGGCATTAGGTGTGTGCGAATCAGTACCGATAAGAAGACCACCAGGGAAAGCATAGTTCTCGAGAAGAATTTGATGGATAATACCAGATCCAGGTCTCCAGAAACCAATGTTGTACTTGGCGCAAGATGTGGAGAGGAAGTCATAGACTTCCTTATTGATATCCTGGGCGCGGGCAAGATCCTTGACACCACCCACTTGTGCTTCGATAAGATGGTCGCAGTGCACAGTCGTTGGGTTAGCAACAGATGGCATACCGGCAGACATGAATTGCAAAATAGCCATCTGCGCGGTTGCATCCTGGCAAGCTACACGATCCGGACGAAGCTTTAGATACGACACGCCACGCTCGATTTCTTGGCCGTGAGGGTCGTCCAGATGTGAGTAGAGGATCTTCTCGGCAAAGGTGAGGGGTCTGTTCAGTCTCTGTCGCACAATTGCAAGGTTTTCGGACATCTTCTTGTAATTGATGAAGTTGTTCGGCTCTTGATTGTTTTGACGGACCTTGCGGTCCAGAGGTGCATCGCTGACGGTGGCCATTCTTCGAAGGCCATGTTGAGCGAGCACAGCTCGTCGCTGAGCAGCACCGAGGAATTGGCGTGAGGCCAACATTGTGAGGAGTGGAGTTGTGGTGGTGTTGAAGGAGAGGAGAAAGAGAAACGAAGAAGACGAAGCTTGAATACCGAGCTACCGCTTATCAGGCGAACTTGCACTCGGCTGGGAGGGACAGCTGGCAGCCAATGAGGTCCACGGCAATGTCAGAGCTGCAGCGGGCCACCAAGATGATGTCAAACAATAAAACGGGCAACGTGAGAGGGAGGAAGATGCCAGCCAATAATGCGCTCGGATTTTTGCCTGCAGACCACAGAAAATTTTCTCGTGATTCGCTTGCTTGTGATTCTGAGCCTGGACGGGGACTGCACTGGATTTTGACCAATCGAGCCAATATAACTCGGTCAAGACCGGAGCTCAATGGGAACACGGGGGTTAGGAGGATCAAGCTGGAAGGCTCAAGACTGTAGCCGGCTAACCGTGAAGGAGAAATGCCGCATAAAAAAGCAACATTGAGAACTGCGCTGCAAGGCCGGCGCTCTCAGTGGCTGGACTTCTACAGCCTCGGGCCGGCCTTTTCACGGAGCAGGGTTTCTCTTGCAACACCAAATTTTTTTCTGGCCTGGAGACCACGACTGAGCCACATATCCGAAATTTGATAGACAGAGCAGCCGGATCTCTTCTTGATTTCTATTAGTCGCCATGGGTATCCCACAGAAATCTACCAGAACTAAGACAAGGAGGCGCTTGAGGTGCGTTGTGTGCGCCTATTGCGCTGCGGCTGTTCATCCGAATCACGGATGCATCCGATAGCTAATGCCACCTCACAGAGACCTCGATCAGATTTCGGAGGACCTTCGATCCCCTAAGCATCTCGAGCAGCACAAAAGCCTGAAAGCTGCGGAAGACCTACCGGGCTTGGGCCAGTTCTACTGCATTGAATGTGCAAAATGGTTTGAGAGTGAGCACAGTCTCGTCACTCACCGCAAGGGAAGCACGCATAAGAGGCAGTAAGGAAAAGCGAGTACGTGAATATATATTTCGAACTGACAATGGAACAGGGTCAAAGCATTGAAGGATGAGCCATATACACAGAAAGAGGCCGAAGCAGCAATTGGACTTCGTACCGACAATGGACCAAGACAAGCAGCTAAAGAGAACACGCAGAATGTGGAAGTAGAGATGGAGAATTCCGGCTTCCTTGAAGACAGCCTTGCCACTTGAAGAGCTCAATCTCTCTGAGATCACAAGTGCACGATGGACAATAGGGATTTGTTTGTCGAGTCATGGGTATATTGGCTATTTCACACCCCGAGGCTTTGCTGCTCTAGCTAAACCGCTCCCCCGAGTACCTCGAAGCCCACCACGCGCCGCGCCTCCTCTGCCTGCTGGTCCTCCTCCTCGACCGGCACTAGTTATCCTCGCTGCTGGAGCTGGGGTTGCAAACTTGGGAGTAGCTTTGGAGGACGTGGGAGGGTTGTCGACAAAGGATGTATCGGTGGTTCTGCGAGATATAAGCCATAGGCCACATGAAATACCGGTAATAGAGGTTCACAAGAAAGTTGTTTCGCCATCAATCTCTCCATGAAATCTTTCTGCGCTTGTTGAGCGTCCTAGCAAGGTTATCAAGTGAAGAAAATCATGGGTTCAGCGAAGCCTACCATGCTGGTCCTCTTGCTCACGAGCTCTGCGAAATGAATCTGGTATAGGAGCCTAGAGTGACAATCAGCGTCTCCTCAGCGATGTGATTTCAATGTCTGCCAACCTCTGGGAAATCCACACAAAAAGCATTCATATTCAGCCCATATAAGAAGCTCGCAAAGTTCTCACTGAATCTTGCCAAACTTTCGTGCATCAATTGTAAGTGCATAAAGTTCGCCTCCAAGTCTGCCATAGAATCTGATAGCTCTGCAAACGCAGGCTCAAATGCTTCGATGGGGGCATCTGATGCGCCTCCCAGGCTTGCTTTGCCAGATTCACGCAAAGAGGATCGAGAAGAGGGTCGCAAAGGAGTTGTTGGTCGTGAGATAGGTCTGCGACTGTTAGATGTGGATCTTTTCGCGCTGCTGCCAGCTTGGGGCGTTGTAGAAGACGACATTGTGATGTTCTGGTGGGAGGTGTTGTGCTGCTGCGCTTCCGTCGTCAAGTCTTCTCCACTGTCTGGAGGTTTGTTGATCTTCAGCACTCGCTCCTCCCACGCGAATACGCGACCCCCTCCCCTGCACACGGACAGCGTTCTAGCCCCGCCATTCTTTCTTCTGCACAAATTGTGCCCACGCGACGAAGGGGAACTGATGACGAAGTTATGAAATTAGAGAAGCTAAAAAGGGCTGTTTGCGACGGAAGTTCGGAGGACTTCATCGACTGATTTGTCGGAGAGAACGTACAGTACCAACTCTATCGATAGTCGCTCACTCATCAGATCGACCGAAAGGGGTCTTGTCTCGTACATTAAGATTTGATCCCTTTTCTAGGATTGCTGCATTGAGCTGCGCATGCGACACCCCACCTTGGCTTGCTCGCGCTGCTATTGTCCCATTGTGCAACGTCGATGACAAGGTCCGTAGCTGCCCAAGTAGTCCTGAAGGTCAGCGCCAGAAGTTCTATACATTACCAAATTGCACCAGCCATCTCACGCCGGCACGGAAATACCTACCGACAGCGAGCTTCGATATCGTCCACGCCTCAACACTGCCTCATTCCCCCGTACTCGGTGCGAGCGCAACTACTTTCTCATCACATACGGCCGTTTTGTCTGTCATCGTGCAGCATCAGGACTTTTTCAGCCCTCGGCCTTTACAAAGTTCAACGTCCGAGTAAGCAGGTCGGATCGCAGAAGCTAGAGCACCAATATCCCAGGCAAAAGCCATATAAAGATCCCTATCCACGCGCAAAGACTCTGCAGAGTAATCTTGGTGCTTGGACCGCAGCAGCAGTAATATCTATTGTGGTATTCCTCTATTCCGCCGCTCCCGGGGATAGTGAGCGCTTCTACAACGAGAGACAAAAACCGCATACCCCCCACGAAATCTTCAACGAAATTGAAGAAGAAATCAGCAAGATGACAGGAGAAGCTCTCCCCGGAAGGCCCGGGACTTTGACTCCAGAACAGGAGGAGAAATTGAGAGAGTTTTGGATTGCTACACTGCAAGTTTTTGGGGTGTTGGATCCGAAAGACTTAATTGGGAACGGCCATGCAGAAGCCTCCAACGGCAGAATCAGAGCGGATACTGCGAATTCGTCAAAGAAAGCTAAGAAGAAGAGATTGTCCTTGTTTCGATCGAAGAATAAGGAGGACGACACTGATTCAATAACATCAACAGAGAGTCACCAAGCCTCGGATGCAGAAGATAAGTACGGGCAGACAAAAGAGTTTCATGAAGCTTTAGCAAATATGTCTCCTGAACTACTTCGAACAACATTCTGGAGTATGGTAAAGCACGATCATCCTGATGCTTTGCTTCTACGATTCTTACGAGCTAGAAAATGGGATGTGGACAAGGCTCTGGTCATGATGGTTTCGACAATGAGGTGGAGATCTAAAGATATGCACGTTGATGACGATATTATGAAGAATGGAGAGCTCGGCTCAATGGAGGATGCAAATAGCAGTGATCCTGTTAAGAAAAAGCTTGGCCATGACTTTTTAACACAGATGCGATTAGGGAAGAGCTTCCTCCATGGGGTAGATAAGTCTGGGAGACCAATGTGCTTTGTACGAGTACGGTTGCATAAACAAGGAGAACAGAGCGAGGAGAGTCTTGAGAGGTACACAGTCTTTGTGATAGAGTCTGCGCGGATGGTGCTGTCACCTCCTGTTGACACTGCTGTAAGTGTTCCTGGTCATGATAACGAACCTTGTAGCTAATAGTACCCAGTGCGTTGTTTTCGATATGACAGGCTTCTCTCTAGCTAATATGGTAAGATTGGTATCAAGTACTTATTCCATTACAAGCTGACCGATTGACAGGACTATGCTCCAGTCAAATTCATGATCAAGTGCTTCGAGGCGAATTATCCGGAATCTCTTGGTGTGGTCTTAGTCCACAAGGCTCCATGGGTGTTCCAAGGTTAGTACAAGAACTATGTCGGAGTATTGCTCTAACTCTCACAGGGATCTGGAAAATCATTAAAGGGTGGCTGGATCCTGTAGTAGCAAGCAAGGTCCATTTCACCAACAACAACGAAGAAATGGAAGAATTCGTCCCAAAATCTCAAATTATCAAAGAGCTTGGAGGTGGCGAAGATTGGACTTATAAATACATCGAGCCCGTACCAGGAGAGAACGATATCATGAAAGACACAGCTACTCGGGACAAGTTACTCGCCAACAGAGAAGGCCTTGTCGAAGAGTATGAGAAGTCTACTCTTGACTGGATCCACGGTCTCGGGGATGTCTCAGCAGTTAAGCTGAGACGAACTGAATTGGCCAATAACTTGAAAGTGGATTACTGGCTTCTCGATCCCTATGTACGTGCTAAATCCTTGTACGACCGTGCTGGTATGATCAATCCAGGCGGCAATATCCAGTTCTATCCCAGCAAAGATATCACTCCTCGTCCTGGAACGAATGGGACTGCTAAAGCAGTCGAAACCCACGCTGACGACGTTGATTAATCTTTGTTCGTAATCTTGGGGGAGATATGTAGGAGTCTGTATAATAATGCTGTATATAAGGGAAACAAGGCGTTCTGGAAGGGTAGAGGCAGCATCGAGTCAGAGCTCCTCTACAGCATATAACTCAATCATATATCCTCGCTTCAAAAACATTTTGCCATTATTCATCGCTTTATCTGACTTCCCCTGCCCCCCTGGCTCCTTCCCCCCTCAAGATATTGCTACAGGTGTTCTACATCTTCGATTTGATGTCTGCGAAGAGTGCCTTGAGCTTGTCCATGTCGGTCTTCTGTTGGGGCCAGCTGATTCCCAATCCTTCCTCTAAATTTGGTTTTGGGATCTAATAAACCAATTCTCAGCAACACCCAATATCAAATCAATTATTAAAACTTACCATGTGAAAGTGTACCTATTCAGCAAACCCTCAATCAGCAATCCATTCTTCCGAATCAACCCATTTGCAAGTAACACTTACATGATCAACCTCCTGATGCGCAATCCGTCCATTGTTCTGCAACACATTATAATTCTCCGCCCCCGTCGCCTTCACTAACTGCTTAACCACAGGCTATTTCCCTTCAGCTTCTCTCCTCCTCTTCCCCGTCTGTCTCGTAGAAAGAACAACGTACCAGTATCTCGGCTAGCGAATCATCGGGGATGTCTGTAAGCTTCTCACCGTGGAATTTGGGGATCACGAGCTATTGTTTTGTACGGTCAGTGATTGCAATAAAGACAGAGGGGGTGAAGAGAAGGTAGGCGTAGAGACGTACAGCATGGCCTTTGCTCAAGGGTTGGATATCGAGAAATGCAAGGACTTTGTCGGATTCGAAAAGCTTGAAGGAGGGGATGTCGCCTGTTCATCATTTGCATCAGTCTTCCATGCAAGCAGACTTTAGAATTGAGTGGCAGATCGGTACCTTTGACGATCTTGCAGAAGATACATGCAGCGGACATTTTGGACGTTGTTTGAATCTGGAATTGAGGTTGGGGAGGCAGAAGGAAAGCTGGAGTCGGGGGTGGAGTAGAAGATGGCGGGGTTGATGAGGTGAGGCGCGCGAAGCTCGGGATTGAGGGAGGGGAGGGGAGCTCCGAATGAGGACGCCACGCGCTGAGCTGGAGCTTGGGTGACCTGCCCAGGTGAGTTTCCCCTGATTTTGAAAAATAGCCTTGCAGATGGCGTTAGAGCTGCATCGCGGGGTCTTGCTAATGGATGGAAGGGATGTCTTCAAAATCAAGGTTCGTCACAAATATGTATTGCGTTGGGTAATATGTTCGATGATTTCAGATGCTTTTAAACCACGGGTTTATCGATATTTAATTGTTTTGAGAGCTTGCAGCTGCAGGAGAATAGCGCCTCAAGGTACGAGGTGATTGATGCACTGTCTTGCTGATTCCTGTCCTGGAATTATAAATTGAGACTCTCGAGTGAAGAATGAATGTGCGATCTAAAGCTAGAGAATCGAGCGTAGAATTTAAAAAATTTCTGTTTGGGAATGAGCGCATTACGAATTGTTGCAATTGAGGATCATCGGTGTATCAAACTGCGTGGGCAAAGAAGATATAAAATTGTGGTGGGCCACGAGGTTTTTGTTCGTCAACGAGGCTGGTGCGAAAATGGTGGTATAGTTTTAATTAAGCACTTTCTTGGTTGGAGTGGGACAAGCTATCTCAGAATTCATTTCTTGCCTTTTACCAGAGATGACCGTGGCTCATGCCCATAATACTCCATTCCTCCAATCTTTGAAACCCAACCTCTGGTGATCCAGATTTTTTTTGGACTTTTCAAACACTATCCTACAGATTCCTCCTCGGTCCTGCGGGGGTTTTTTTTGGCAAATTTTCTTTTTGATATATGAGCTCTTAGCGAGGATAGGCGACCATTCTCAGGCTTCGAAGCGAGCGGCGAATCTAAAAGCAGCTTTCGGCATGTTGATCAGGCTGTCACCGCTTGACACTTATTTAGTGTGGCGGACCTCTTCTGATGCCAGCCTTGCGCACCCAGATGGTCTTCAGCCCCTCCTCTTCGTTCTGATTCATCTTGCTCTTTCATAGTAGCCTGAATCAATGTCATGCCATAAAGCAGTCTTCTTGGTCCTTTGAAATCGGCAAGCGAGATCAGGCAACCAAAATCTACAAGAGACCCAGTCTCCGCTGCCTTGGAAACATCTTGGAAACATCCAAGTAAAAAATACCCATACCACTTTCAAAGCCCCGAAAGCCGGTCGGGCAGCGTGCGAACGACAACACTATTCGAGATTCCATTTTAGCCACAACAAGGTCCCATCCTCTCGTACCTAACCAACCACTCAAAATGACCACCTTCAACTCCACGCCACTGTTTGGCGGAGCTCTTATCGTCGACCTCCCTTCCACATTTGCCGACGTCAGGTAATAGAGCCTCATCTCAGCCCCGGCATTATATCCCATGAATTAACATCGCCAGCACAATCCGTCAAGTCCCCGATCATCAAGAAGTCTACCTCGACAAAGATGGCTTTACAAGCATCATCTTCGACATCACCGAGCGAGTCGGTCTTGCCGGCAGCGGACCAGCAGTCGACGGCGCAGCCCTGACCACGCACCTAGAAGATATCGTCGACTCAGATATCGATACCGTGAAAGTGTGGAACACATCCAACACTCAGTTCTCAAAACTCCCGTTCGTCACCCTCCCCCCCATCCCCATGACTTTATATCACGTGTTTACACCTTCCGCTCTCACAGAGAAGGGATTCCCGCCTATACGTTGATTGCTACGCAAACACCACCCATAGCCCCGGATTCCAAGAACCCGGATTTCACAGCCATAGTCTTGACGTTGGTTCGGCTGGAGAAGGAGTCTACGGATATCCTGATCACGATTAACGTCCCGCATATCAAAGGCGACTATACGGAGGAGGAGATTGATATGCAGATAGGGAAGCAGGGGAAGTTGATTGAGATGGCGGTGGAGTATGCGGCGAAGATTTGGGAAACATTTAAGATTAAGGATTGGGGACTTTTTAATGAGGTGTAGTTTGTTGTAGTGGGAAGGGTTTTGGGAGTGTGGAATGGGATGGATGGATAAATGCATTCAGACTTTTGGGTGTTCAACCGTAGTATCAATCTAATAAGTCTGAAAGCACGGATGTGAGTAGGAGGCGCATAGGAGGCTAGGATTGGGAAATGGAACTGTCAGGACCGGTGGATTTGGGTTCGGAACAATCATGACTGAATGATTGCATAGGATTGGGATTTTTCGTAGCGATTTATACAATATCTCGCTGATAGTCACGACTTTTTCAGATAGGTAGCTTAGCCTCAATATCAGATGAAATGCTGATCAATTCTCTCCATTCTACATATGTGCTTGCCATACTGTGTCTTCAGGGACTTGTTAAATCTAAGAAATCCAGCTTCCTTGCCACAAATCCAATCTCTTCATCAGGACTCCCCTCCTTCTCCTCAACCTCGTCAATGACTACCGTCTCAACAGTCTTACTATCCCCCAGTTTCGAAGCCTTATACTCCTGGTATTTCTTTCCCATCAAGCCCATAATCTCTTTCTGTGGACTCGCTGGATTCTCCTCTTTGACCTTCTTCATGTTCTCCTTCATAAACAACTGATACTCACTAACTTTACCTGTCCCCGTCCCGGTCCTAGGAGCAGGCTTTATTTGCACTAGCTTGCTCTTGCAACTCCCGCACTGATGCCTCGCAGGATCAATACTCTTGCTGTGGCGTTTGTATTCAATGCCACAGTTCTCGCATTCCCAGATATACTTGTAATCAATTGTATAGCTATGCTTGGTCGTGACTTCAATCCCTCGATCTCCAAAATGGCGAGAACACTTCGCTGCCCAGGCTTTGAATTCCTTGCCATGAGGATTTGTCTTGATATTGCTGACCATGAAATTCGCCAGATGGCAGAACTCATGAGCAATGACGTTCAGGAGTCTGTCTTCATCATCGATGACCTTTTCTGCGAGTTCGATGGCTGCATGATGACGGTGTATCGCTGGAGCAGGCTTTCCATCTTCGAGACGAAGTGAAGACTTGACTGTCTCGCGTTTCCAGTTGGCTCGGCCGGCTGTGGTGTTAAGTTTCTTGCTCCAAATGATCTTGATGCCACCTGTTGATGCTGCTAATTTTGCGATCTGTCCGTTGGTAATTTTGTCGTCGAGTTCGGCAAGGAAGGCTTCTGCTATTTCGTGCTTACGTTGGGAGAAAGCTTTCTTGGCCTCCTTTGCTGCGCGGTCTTGCTTTACGGGGCTTTTCTTGAGCGAGAATTGCGAATTGCCTTCGGAATCGTCGTCTTGAAGTCTAGACTTTGGTTGGGGCTTGGGAGTCTTTCGAGGGGAGTACTCGTCGTTCCAATCATTGACGACATCCTGCTGCCAAAAAGTGTCCATGCTTTGACGATGAGGTGTAGATGGGATACGCTGGAATCTCTTCTTGGGTGATTGCAGACCTCGAGGCTTTGCTTCCGGACTCCCAGGTGGAGTCGCGAATCTTGTTTCTTTGGATACTTTTCTCGGTTTGCTTTCCGATGGAGAACTAGAAATCAAGTCAGTATATAAGAAATGGCGGATGATTCCATGACATACTATCTCAGAGTGAGAGGGTCCTCGATATCCGAACTTGGCGGGTCGCACTTCTTCTGTGGGGATGCTTCCTGCGCCCGCCTAGGAGGTTCTATGCGCACATCTTCAAACAGCTTTCGAGGCACACTCTTCTTTGTCGGGATATCATCATCCGAATAACCATCAGCGAATTCCTTGAGTTCTTTCTCCTCCGATATTTCTCGTGAGATCCGTCCTGGAACAAAATCGTTGATATTTAAATTCTGAAGTTGCAAATCCAGATCATCGTCATCGAATTCTTCTTCCTTCTTTTGTCGCCGTCCTTGGACTAATTTCCTTGATCTTGGGGGTGGCGCCTCAACTACAGAATCCTCTTCTTCCAGAAAAGTGCTGTCGTGGACAATAAACTCTGATAATCCATCAGAACCATAGTCTTCCTCAGATTCTGACTCAAATGCTGGTCTCTTTTGTTGCTGCAGAGATTGAACTGCTGCCCTGGTCTTGGTCTTGGTCTTGATCTTAGTCTCTGCTGTTGGCTTCTGTTCTGGGAGCTTTGGTTCTTCTAAAGGAGTGACGGATCTGGACTTGGACCTGGGCTGTGTCGTTCGCATCCCATCGTTCTGCCTGGAGTTTTTCACCTTACGCATGGCTGTTGGCTTCTCCTCATCCGAGACTGATTCATCTAGAGGAGCGATAGAACGAGACTTCATCTTCAAGACCATTTTGGCTTCTCCAGAAACATTTCCTACTCCATCACTTTCCTTAAAGCATTTCCCACTCGTCTTCTCCCTCTTTCCCACCAACCCAGAAGACGCTGACCGCACATTCAGCGGCCGCAACAAAGGATTATCATCCCTCTGATTCAACACTCTTTTCTTCTTTAGCTCTCTTCCATTCTCCCCCTGTAAGACTCCACTGATTTTCGTTCCATCCTCTTTCCCACTAGCTCTATCATTCGATCGTCCAGTGCTGGCATTTCCCGTGACCACGTCGTCGACATCGACCTTTGTTGACTTTCCACCTCGCGTCGGCTCACGCGCCCGGGCCTTCAAACTCTTGACCAGATCCTCGAGCTCTGGTAATTCATCGTCGCTATCCTCCACCGTTCTTGCCATTTTCGACGTTCTATGAGCTGGGATGAAAAGAGTGACGTTGGTTGTGGATTTGAAGATGTCGGTTGCGGGATTAGGTTGGCAAGGCAACGGGGTCGACGTGGACGACTTGCACTCCTAGCGTATTTAGGACATCATTCTGAAAGAACCTTGGAGCAAGTCTCATAAGGATGTCGAATCCGGTTCGTCGTGCACTACAAAATCAAGTCACTCTTGAGCAGTCACGTCTTGCACATGTTCATCATCTAAGTCTGGTATTGGGATTTCTTCTACCACATTCTAAATCGCCATGCGCTACAATTAACACCCAGTCCTCTAAGAATGTCTCATACGACGTAGAGAACATAGGGACTATGGAGCACGACGGTGAAGGAAACGTAAGGAATGGACAGTTGAGCTGTCAAAAAATATGAGTTCGTCCTAAGTGCCTCCATCCAAGCATGTTATGCAGACGCCAATACAGATAATACAATGAGAACCTCCCCAGAATGTTACATTTACAACATAATCATGCCTACACCTGTGAGACCAGCTGCCATAAGGTAGGCTCCGAGTTGCAAAAGACCCATATCGAATCGAGGAATCATAACAGCACCTGAAGCGCTCTTGCTGCTTGATGCCGATGAGGAGCTAGAGGTGCTTGATGAGCCTGTTGCAGTGGCCACGTTGGTGACGGTACCAGTTCCGGCAGTACCTGCTTCATTCAGAAGATTGGAGCAAGTGCCGCTGGTTGAACCAGTCTTGATCTTCGCGTTACCATTGAAGCTGCAAGCAGTGGCAGCTTTGTTTTGGTTTTTGTAGTACTGGTCAAATGCAAAGGACAGTTGCTGTTGTGCGGTGCACATGGAGTATGCACCATATATGCCGGTTGTTCCATTAGCAGTGATACCAGCACAGGCGCTTTTGTCAAGGCCACAGACAGTGCTGAAGAGAGTAGCAGTATCGTTTCCAGAGAGACCAGGGTTAGCCTGACAGGAGAGGGAGGACATCATACAGGAACAAAGGTCGGCATTGGCAATCGGAGGGAGAGCGCTTGCGGCAGCCCAAGCTGTACCAGTCGCCGGGCAAGCCTGTGCAACGGTGTTCGTGACCGTGTAAGCAGAAGAAGCGGTAGAACTAGCAGTGGCTTTGGCGAGCTGAGCTGAAAGGGAAGTAAAGCCTGACAATTTGGTGACCGAGGTACCGTCAACAGATACAAGACCTGATAGCAGTCAGTACAAGGTTTATTCGCAAATTGCAGAATCAGCTTACCGTAGTTGTTTGCCTCCTGGAAGTACATGTAGACAATACCACCAGACCAGACACCTGTCATGTTCTTGCCATAGATGGCCTGGACTTCAGTGAATGGGCGAGGTTCCACAGTGTTGCAGCCATATTCAGCGAAGAAGGCAGGGACGGAGTAGTTAGCAAACTCGGCAGTTCTCTGGTCATAGCCGGACTCAGTAAAGGAAGAGTCACCGCACCACGAATAGATGTTGTAGCCCCAAAAGTCGATCGATTCATCTGAATTACCGCAGTTGAAGTAGTGGGCTAGGTTGATACGAATGTTGGCATCATCGTTGGTTGCATAGCCAACTCCAATCGTTCGGTAACCCTTAGTCTTAATATATGCCTTCATATCCCGTACAGCAGCCTTGACGAAAGCGCTGGCTTGTGTGTTGTTGACATCGTTCGAGACTTCATTACCAGCAAAGAAGCCTAGCACATTGGTATAGTTGGCCATGGCGTCGACAACGGCGGCATAGTCGGTAAAGAGTTCTGTATTCCACTGGGGGCTGTTTCGGTTGATCGAGGATGATGGGTTGGACAGATCTTGGAGAACGTAGATGCCAGCGGTTTGTAGTAGGGACATGCACGCAGAATGGTCTAGGGAAGCATTGATAGCGTACACTCGGATGACGTTGGTTCCAAGCTCTTGCAAGATGGGAATATCTCGTTTGCATCCAGCCTCATCTGCAAGAGGATCTGTAAAGGTCGCGGTTCCCGTGGTCGAGCCATTTGAATTAACATCTTGCTGGTATGCGATGCCACGTAGGAAGAACTCGGTACCGTTTTCATAGAAGAAGTGAGAGCCCTAACAGTGTTAGCAGTCTGCAATCGGGGAGAAGATAAGATGAATCATGTACTTTTATGACAATGGAAGGAAGGTCTGCTGCTGTAACCGATGTTGTAAAGAGAGCACCGCTCAGCGCAGCTGCAGCGATGGACGCAACGCCAAAAGTCTTCATAATTGCAGACGAAGAGGTATCGAAATGCTGATTCTATGACGATGTGGTATATATAAATCGAAAAGTGGGCAAAGATGGCTGAAAGCGGTGGTTGTCTCAAGTTGCACCTGCCCAAACACAGGAAGCAGGTGTTAAGGAAAGCTGCTCCAAGGGCCAATATCAACGAGAATTTCTGTAAAGGAGTGTCGAGAAAATCCGCACAGGAACGACAGACCAAAAGAAAGAGTCTACAAATACCAAGCAAACATAACGAAGTCCAAGAAATATGGTATAGAAATGGTCTGGTGAAGTGGGATTGGCAAGGACCCGCAGCCGCAGCTCATTCTAAGGGGTTGCTTTCTTAGCGCGCAGGCACACGCAACAGGATGGAGCTCTGGCGCCGGCAGTGGACTTCTAGAAGATGAGGATGTACAATTAATACTGGGCCAGACTTTCGGTTCTACGATCACTAAAGTATCGCGATGATTGTTTATAGATACCATGCATTGCCCATCTGCATTTATTCTGTTCTGCATATTCAATTGTTGCTGTCCCTCAAGTGAAACTCCCTTCTGTGCTCACTCAATTTTCCACATGCTGTCGTGACACATGCGGGCCGCCCTGCACCAAGCCGATCGCTTTTAATTTGGTTTTCCGGGTTCTTCATCTCTAACGGTCTACAGAAGGCTCTCACACGTGATAGTGAGTATTTCCAAGACACTCGAACGAGGCGCAGCTCGACGGATGATGAATTGGCGACAGACCCGAGACCAACGAACTGAACAATGGATGCTCCGGAAATGATGTACAGGAGCAGCAAGAGTATTGCTTCTCCAAAGTGTGCAAGGTCGTGGTCAGAACATTCTCACTGGTGGGAGTCCGAGAGTTGCTCGCATCTTCTGGCCAGTACCATCCGGGGAGTACTTTGTTGGCGAGGATCATTTTGAGCAACATGGCAGCTGTCATAAGGGAAACGACTTCTATCGCAGTTCTAGAAATAGCTTATTTGATCCCTACCGGCCGCCAGAGACCGTGAATGGAGATATGTAATTGTTCTGGCCGTGATGCTGAGAACAGAAATGAACCGTCCCGTTGCGAGGAATACTCGTCTCGGACGCGTATCAGGAGGTGGATCATGAGGCTCAGCTGCTTCAGCATCTCTGCTCTCGCATATGCCGACGCGCATCACCTGTAAAAGACGGCATTCTCCGAGAAGAAGAAACGCGCTTTGCGCTGAGGCGAATGAATTGGGAAAGTCGTCTAGGGAAGAGAGAACATCACATCGAACGCTGATGTTTTAGGTTTCGAACATGAAGGAGAAACAGTTTCGTCGACGAGCATGACATGATGACATCCACCCTCCTCGCTCCGCCTCAGGAAAAGGAGAAGCTCTGACCCCTTTTCCATCCCTTGGACGGAAGCGGGTTAGCCCCATTAGCTTCAGAAATCTCTGGCGTTTGTTCGTCAATCGTTGAGGGAAAGGGGCATGCAAAACGGCTGGCCATGCACGACTGGAGCGGAGACAGCTCGATGACCCAGATTTTTCGATAGCCCGATCAACAGTTGCAGTTGCCACTCGCTGATACGGCTAAATCTATTTTGGGACTTCTTAGACAGGTACGAGGTTTGTTCCGCCGTCGAGCTAGGCAGATATGATGCTGCATTGCAATCGCAGAAACAGACTTCCGGATGAGATGCTCGATGGACTATCGTAGTATGGACTCCAGCGTCTGGATCTCCGCCTGTCTATCTGTCTATCATTTTGCCTCCTCACGTTTGTGGGCCAAAATCAGCGATCTGGTGCTCTGGCCAAGGTTGCGCCACTGGAGATGAGGCGCATGCACGCTGGAGGTCGAGGTGGCGGGCATTCGACAGGAACAACATGAGGGGCAGGGAACCTTATGCACGCTGACGATAGTCGCTTTCGCGGCGACTCGTAAAGGCACTGGTGAGTCGTGACAGCACGTCTCGATATGCAGGTTTCGGCAACTGGCAAGTTGGCAACGCAATGGAAGTCGTATTCTGGCTGAATCGTCAGATATGGAAAGATTCTATTTTCCAGTTCTTTGTGTTGGGAACCTGGGCAGAGCGGTTCAGACGCTGCAGAAGAACAGAAAGCGGCAGGCCGAAATGTGCTTGGAAATAATCATACCGAAGCTCCCAATATCAAACAAGCCAATTAAGGCCTGCGGTCCGAACGATCTAACCGTCACAACCTTTGAAAGGAACAAATAAGGTGGGGATCCATGCTTGAACCGGTGCGGCGCATCTCATGCGTCGCGTTGAACGACGGGCCAGTTAGGACTCAGGAGGAGGTTCAAGCTGCAAGCAGCATCCTTCAGCAAATCAATTACCGCATATCCGTATCCATGCCCCATGCCTCTTCCCCTTTTCTGCGCTCGCCTGCCTGAAGCAAAACGGTACCCGGATAGAACGAAGCGTCGAAGCGTCGAAGCGTGTTGGAGCGAAAAACTAGAGGGCAGGAAGCCGTACTGCCTCTGTTTTAGGGGGACGTTACTCCTTAGGGCTGGACACCGTCTGGCAGCGCGCTTGCCAGACTCACAGCAGCTTGCCGGATGCGCTGGAGGTCGATAAGAAAGGGGGATTGAGCGCTGCAAACGCTGTACATAGTCGTGCAACTTATGAGGAAACTCGGGGCGATGGGGGGCCGTTGCAGAGTGATGATGATGGCCCCCATCTCAGGTACAGGCACTGTGGAAGGCCGGAAATTTGCTGGGATAGCGCGCAAGGAAACAGCGAGCGATGCCCAGGTCGTGTAGCACCGCATCCCAGGTGCCGGACGAAGTACGCAATTGCTGCTAATTGTGTCGGCCAGAAGACCGTCGTCAGAGCCCATCTCAGCAGCCAGCAGCCAGCAGCCAGATGGCCAGTGATTAATCAATCGGAGCATCCATACAGCCGGCCCCTGGCGGAGTGTTCACAACTTGATTTTTCTCGCGCTGTTCATCAAGTCTCACTGTCTCAGTCGCTCACGTAGACACCCTTGCTGGCCTGCCCACCTCCCCATCCATGCTCCACTAGCCCTAATCGAGCCAGGCGGCCTCCTTCATTCCCAGGCGGATCCAGCTTGACCCCCCGAAACTAGATTTCAGTGCCATCTGCTGTTGAACGAAATTCCAACCCCCCATTCATTCCTCCTTCCTCTTCATCCTTCTTCCAACACTTGCGAACAATTGCAGCTTCCGGGACACCATCGTCCTCGAGTTGCTTCTTGTTCTCTTCTGGTTGTGCCCGCGTTCACTTTCACGCTCGTTCTTCGCTGCTGTTCGCCTGTACATTTGAGATCGACGACGTGAGAACGCCCTAAGTTTCCTCGTTTCTAAGTGGAGGAAAGGGATACGGTATCGCCCAAGCAACACGCAATCAGGGAAAACATCATCCTCCTACACTTCGCCCCCTTTCGAGGTCACTTTCGCTCACTACAACCTTTTCTATCGTTTTGAGAAGGAACCACAGCTCGTTAATTGTGAACACTACTCGAATTGATCCTCGGTCGCACTTGACGTTTTTGTCACCCAACAACTTCGGTTGCATCACGATCATTCAACACCTCCGCGAAGGCGGTTCTGACACTGCACAACCGCACAGGAAATTCAATCGCTCTTCCGATGTGCGTTTAATAGGTTCGTCCCATTTTTCTACCGCCAGATGGAATTACGCCTCCTGAATCTCAAATTTCCCAAAGCCACCAGATGACGGCAAGACTTTGCCTGGTTTCGCAACATCCGGACAAACGCTAATTTACCTGTTTTATAGGTGATCCTTTCAGAACGCAATCATGTCGGGACACCCACAGCAGGGTCATTACGATGACGGCTACGGCCAGCATCAACAGGCAAACACGGATTCCTACTACCAGGACGAGCAAGGCCAAGGATACTACGATCAGCATGGAGCAGGCTACGCTGAACCAGGCCACCATCAAGGAGGCGATGGATACTATGATGAATCGTGAGTACACTTTGAATTGTGACCGGTTGGATGATAAAGCTAATTGCAACACAGTGGCTACTACAATGCGGACGCCAACAATCCATACCAACACGATGGAGGTTATTACGAAGGTCAAGAGCATGGCGGTCAATACCAAGACGAATACTACAACGACCAGTATTACGAGCAAGGAGCGCCCGCTGCTGGCCAGCAACCACAGGGGCAAGCCCAAGGCTACCCCAAGCAGCGCCGTGGAGACTCCGAGGAAGATTCGGAGACATTCAGTGATTTCACAATGAGATCGGATATGGCTAGAGCTGCGGACATGGATTACTATGGCCGTGGTGATGAGCGATACAACAGCTACAACGAGAGCCAAATGGGTGGACGTGGATACCGTCCTCCGTCCTCCCAAATCTCATACGGAGGAAACAGGTCATCTGGAGCTTCAACTCCAAACTATGGTATGGATTACAACAATGTTCTGCCTGCCGGACAACGTTCTCGGGAGCCATACCCAGCCTGGACCTCCGATGCTCAGATCCCTCTCTCCAAGGAGGAAGTTGAAGACATTTTCTTAGATCTTACTGCAAAGTTTGGCTTTCAGCGAGACAGCATGCGCAACATGTACGATCACTTGATGACTCTCCTTGATTCTCGAGCTTCTCGTATGACACCAAATCAAGCCCTTCTGTCTCTGCACGCAGATTACATTGGAGGAGATAACGCAAATTACCGAAAATGGTATTTCGCTGCTCATCTGGATTTGGATGATGCAGTTGGATTTGCCAACATGAAATTGGGCAAGGGCAATCGACGAACCCGAAAGGCTCGCCGAGCTGCAAAGAAGAAGCAGCAAATGGACCCACAAAACGAGGCTCAGACTCTTGAGCAATTGGAGGGTGATAACAGTCTTGAGGCTGCAGAGTACCGATGGAAGACTCGGATGAACCGCATGTCTCAACACGACCGTGTGCGTCAACTCGCACTATACCTCCTCTGCTGGGGTGAAGCCAACCAAGTTCGCTTCATGCCTGAGTGCCTCTGCTTCATCTTCAAGTGCGCAGATGATTATCTCAACTCGCCAGCTTGCCAGAACTTGGTAGAGCCCGTTGATGAATTCACGTACCTCAACAACGTAATCACACCTTTGTACCAATACTGCCGAGATCAAGGTTACGAGATTCAGGATGGCAAATATGTTCGTCGTGAGCGTGACCACAACAAAATCATTGGTTACGATGATTGCAACCAGCTTTTCTGGTACCCAGAGGGTATTGAACTGATCGTTATGGAAGACAAGACTCGACTTGTCGACTTCCCACCGGCTGAGCGTTTCCTCAAGCTCAAGGAAGTGAACTGGAATAAGGTCTTTTTCAAGACTTACAAGGAGACCAGGTCTTGGTTCCACATGCTGGTAAACTTCAATCGTATCTGGGTTATTCATATTACTGCCTTCTGGTTCTACACAGCGAAGAACTCTCCAACTCTGTTGGTCAAGCATTACCAGCAAGAAGTAAACAATCAGCCTCCTGGATCCGCACAGTGGTCCGCCGTTGCGCTCGGTGGTGCTGTTGCTTGTCTTATTATGATTGCTGCTACTATCGCCGAATGGACGTATGTTCCTCGACGATGGGCAGGAGCGCAGCACTTGACAAAGCGACTCTTCTTTCTTCTCGGTATGCTAGCTCTTAACGCTGGTCCTAGTGTCTACATCTTTATCGTCCCCGACACGCAGAAGACCAAGCTTGCTCTGATTCTCGGCATTGTGCAATTCTTCATCGCTTTGATCTCTTTCTTCTTCTTCGCTGTCATGCCTCTTGGCGGACTGTTCGGAAGCTACCTCACGAAGAACTCGAGACAATATGTTGCTAGTCAAACTTTCACAGCCAGCTACCCAAGGCTTACTGGCAATGACATGTGGATGTCTTATGGTCTCTGGTTGTGCGTTTTCGCAGCCAAGCTTGCCGAATCGTACGTCTTCTTGACCTTGTCTTTCAGGGATCCCATCAGATATCTTTCTTCGATGAAGATCGAGAACTGTTTGGGCGACAGGATCATTGGGACCGTGCTCTGCTACCAGCAACCAAAGATTCTCTTGGGCTTGATGTTTGTCACTGATTTGTGTCTATTCTTCCTCGACACTTTCTTGTGGTATATCATCATGAACACCATCTATTCCGTAGCACGTTCTTTCTACCTAGGTGTGTCAATCTGGACTCCTTGGAGAAACATCTTCTCTCGCCTTCCCAAGCGTATCTACTCGAAGGTTCTGGCGACTACCGACATGGAGATCAAGTACAAACCCAAGGTGTTGATCTCCCAGATCTGGAACGCTATCGTTATCTCCATGTACCGTGAGCATTTGCTCGCCATCGACCACGTCCAAAAGTTGCTCTACCACCAGGTTCCATCTGAGCAAGAGGGAAAGCGAACATTAAGGGCTCCGACATTCTTCGTTTCCCAAGAAGATCACTCCTTCAAAACCGAATTCTTCCCAAGCCAAAGCGAGGCCGAACGCCGTATTTCGTTTTTCGCCCAGTCGCTTTCAACCCCGATTCCCGAGCCTCTTCCTGTCGACAACATGCCAACTTTCACGGTCCTGATTCCCCATTACAGCGAGAAGATTCTTCTTTCGTTGCGTGAAATCATTCGAGAAGATGAACCGTACTCTCGTGTCACTCTTCTGGAGTACTTGAAGCAGCTCCATCCCCACGAGTGGGATTGTTTCGTTAAGGATACTAAAATTCTTGCCGACGAAACCTCTCAATTTAATGGCGACTACGAGAAGAGCGAAAAGGATACCGCCAAGAGCAAGATTGATGACCTCCCTTTCTACTGCATTGGTTTCAAGTCTGCAGCACCCGAGTATACTCTTAGAACACGTATCTGGGCATCTCTGCGTTCGCAAACACTCTATCGTACCATCTCTGGTTTCATGAACTACAGCCGTGCTATCAAGCTCCTTTACCGTGTCGAGAACCCAGAGGTCGTCCAGATGTTTGGTGGCAACTCTGACAAACTTGAGCGCGAACTCGAACGCATGGCTCGCCGCAAGTTCAAGCTAGTTGTCTCTATGCAACGTTATGCCAAGTTCAAGAAGGAAGAAATGGAAAACACCGAGTTCTTGCTTCGTGCTTATCCAGATCTCCAGATTGCTTACCTCGATGAAGAAGCTCCACTGGTTGAGGGCGAGGAGCCTCGTCTGTACTCTGCTCTGATTGACGGTCACTCGGAAATCATGGAGAATGGCATGCGTCGACCAAAGTTCCGCATCCAACTTTCTGGCAACCCAATTCTTGGTGACGGCAAATCTGACAACCAAAACCATGCTATCATCTTCTACCGTGGTGAATACATCCAACTCATTGATGCCAACCAGGACAATTATCTTGAAGAATGTCTTAAGATTCGAAGCGTTCTCGCCGAATTCGAAGAAATGACTACTGACAATGTCTCACCTTACACACCTGGTGTTGACAACGTAAAGACAGACCCTGTCGCTATTCTTGGTGCTCGTGAATACATCTTCTCGGAGAACATCGGTATCCTTGGTGATGTTGCCGCTGGAAAGGAACAGACTTTCGGTACTCTCTTCGCTCGTACTCTTGCCTCGATTGGCGGAAAGCTTCATTACGGACATCCTGATTTCCTCAACGGTATCTTCATGACAACTCGTGGTGGTGTCTCAAAAGCTCAGAAGGGTCTACACCTGAACGAAGATATTTATGCCGGTATGACTGCACTCCTCCGTGGTGGTCGTATAAAGCATTGCGAGTACTACCAGTGCGGTAAGGGTCGTGATCTTGGTTTTGGTTCAATTCTCAACTTCACTACCAAGATTGGAACTGGTATGGGTGAGCAAATGCTCTCTCGGGAATACTACTACTTGGGAACCCAACTTCCATTGGATCGATTCTTGTCCTTCTACTACGCTCATCCAGGTTTCCACTTGAACAACATGTTCATTATGTTGTCTGTGCAGATGTTCATGATCTGTCTTATCAACCTCGGAGCTCTTCGAAACCAGACGATTCTCTGTGACTACAATGTCCACGTTCCCATCACGGATCCTCTCTTCCCTACAGGCTGTGCCAATATCACGCCTGTTTTGAACTGGGTTTACCGTTGCATTATCTCTATTTTCATCGTCTTCTTCATTTCTTTCGTACCTCTCGTGGTACAGGAACTGACAGAACGTGGATTCTGGCGTGCTGCAACCCGTCTTGGCAAACAATTCTGCTCGTTGTCTCCGTTTTTCGAAGTGTTCGTGTGCCAGATATATGCAAACGCTGTCCAGCAGGATCTGTCTTTCGGAGGTGCCAGATATATCGGTACTGGACGTGGCTTTGCTACAGCTCGTATTCCATTTGGCGTTCTATACTCTCGATTCGCAGGCCCCTCCATCTATCTCGGTGCTCGCTCCCTGATGATGCTACTCTTCGCTACGCTCACTGTTTGGCAACCGGCTTTGATTTACTTCTGGGTTACCCTCTTAGCCATGTGTGCTTCTCCGTTCATCTATAACCCTCATCAGTTCGCTTGGAACGACTTCTTCATCGACTACCGTGACTTCCTCAGATGGCTGTCTAGAGGTAATTCGCGCTCACATTCCTCCTCTTGGATCGCCTTCTGCCGACTGTCTCGTACTCGGATTACTGGTTACAAGCGCAAGGCTCTGGGTGACCCCTCATCTAAGATGTCCGGCGATGTTCCCCGCGCGGCTTTCACCAACCTTTTCTTTGGAGAGATCATCGGTCCCCTCCTGATCGTCGCTGTCACCTTGATTCCATACCTATTCATCAATTCCCAGGTCGGTGTTATTGCAGACAACAACCCAGATAAGACTCTTTACGCAACTAATGCGCTTATTCGCGTGGCAATCGTTGCATTCGCACCGATTGGCATCAACGCTGGTGTTCTTGCAGCTATGTTCGGAATGGCCTGCTGCATGGGTCCGCTCCTCAGCATGTGCTGTAAGAAGTTTGGTTCCGTACTTGCTGCTATCGCCCACGGCGTTGCTGTAATCATGCTTTTGGTGCTTTTCGAAGTCATGTTCTTCCTAGAAGGCTTTGTCTTCGCCAAGGCTCTTCTAGGAATGATCGCGGCTACTGCAATACAGAGATTCATTTACAAGCTCATCATCGCGCTCGCGTTGACCAGAGAATTCAAGAGCGACACCTCCAACATCGCCTTCTGGACTGGAAAATGGTATTCAATGGGATGGCACTCTATGTCTCAGCCGGCAAGAGAATTCCTTTGCAAAATCACCGAGCTCGGCATGTTCGCTGGTGACTTCGTCCTCGGCCATGTCCTTCTCTTCATTATGCTTCCCGTCATTGCCATTCCCCACGTCGACAAAGCACACTCAGTTATGCTGTTTTGGCTTCGCCCAAGGTATGTTATACTGGACCTTTTGTATTCGCTCTTTCATCTAACATATTCACAGTCGTCAAATTCGCCCACCTATCTATTCTATGAAGCAATCGAAGCTTCGCAAGAGACGTGTCTTCCGATATGCCGCGCTCTATTTCGTCATGCTCGTCGTTGCTCTTGCACTGCTCGTGGGTCCTATTGTTGCTGGGTCCCAGATCATCTCTGGAACCTCCAGCTTGACGAAAACTCCTTCGTCAACCTACTACCTCGTCCAACCAATTGGTTTGAACAACAACGACACCCGAGGCAGGAACGAGACAGGTACTGGGGCTGTCAGTGGCGGTGCTTTAGCGTCTTCAACCGGCTCAGCAGCCACTGCTAAGATCAGATTGTTTTAAAAGACGCATGTAAAAATGGCTCCCGGGCTGTATATTAGATGAATACGGGGCAGTACATTTCAATGACTTAAGGTTCGATGGGTGGTACTGCGGTGTTTCGAGTCATTGTTTTTCGGTGTTGCATGGTACACGGCTAGACATCTGTTTCCTTTTCTCTCACGTTCTTGTAACGACGACATATCTGCTCTGGGTTGCGAGGCTTTGAGGCGGTCGCGGCTGGATAACGGCTGCAGAGTGTGATGCAGCACGATAATACAGAACAATACACACATGGATGATTGTAATCTTATTCTAAGTGAGTCTATTAAATAAGTGAAACTTGTAGTCCTGAATAGGTGACCGTATCCATAATTTAATTCATACCAGTGCCGAAGCATGTTAAGATGGGGGCGGACCCAACATTCGCTTTTCGGACGCGTTCTCTCTGTCATCTATATTTAAGAAAGTGACGTTGAATCGTACCAGAGACCATCTTTGTATCTTTGCAACGAACCCATTGTCTCCAGAACCCAAAAGGGCATAGTAGGTAAAGTATAGGTACCTACCTAGTTCAAGGTGAGTCACATGATCGTAATTTACCGGCCATTTCCATTAGCGACACCGACCAGAAAGTTGGGCCCTGAACGTTGAGCATCATCTCATCTAATTGTACCTCATCCCCCTATTATGTCGTTCTTCAACACCTCTGTCGACAACATGGAGTTCCAGGAAGCCCAAAAATTCGTCGTGCGATCAGTCAATGAGATCACCAGCACTTTTCAAAAGGTCCCTGGCTCGGCCATGCTTATCCGCTATATACGGTCCAGCTACCAAGATGATCCCGTTCGCTCTGCTATTGAATTGGTCCTCGTTATCTTTTTTATAAGATATTTGCTTTCGCCGAGCTATTCCACCAAGAATGGGAATTTCGTCAAGTTGACGGAGGAGGTGAGAAATTCTTTGGAACTGGAGGCGGGAAAGGGGTTCTGGACGAGAGTGACTGATCGGAATAGGAAATTGATGATTTGGTGGATGAGTGGCAACCGGAGCCTCTTGTGACACCGCAGACTGCATTCGAAGAGGCCGAGAATGAGAAGATGCCAGTCATTGTTGGGTATGGCTGTCCTTCTCTTTTGGAGACGGCTGCTAATTTATGATCAGACCCACTGGTCCTCGAGTCAAGCTCTCCAACGGCCGCACCGTCACGAACCTTGCTTCCTACAATTTTTACAACTTCGTCGGCAATGAGCAAGTAAAAGAGAAGGCAATCCAGACACTACGAACATATGGTGTTGGGCCATGCGGGCCTCCTCAATTCTACGGCACTCAGGATGTACACATGAAGACCGAAGCCGACATCGCTTCATGCCTAGGCACGGAAGGATGCATTGTCTACGCTCAAGCCTTCTCTACGATCTCTAGCGTTATTCCAGCTTTCTGCAAGAGAGGCGATGTTATTGTCGCTGATCGCGCCGTCAATTACGCTATAAGGAAGGGATTGCAGATTTCCAGAAGCACGATTCGGTATTATGAGCACAACAATATGGAGGATTTGGAAAGGGTCCTACAGAAGGTTGTGAAAGATCAAGCTAAGAAGCCTTTGACGAGGAGATTCATTGTTACGGAGGGCCTGTTTGAGACGGTTGGTGATTGTGTTGATCTGCCAAAGCTCGTGAGCAACTCCCAAAAGCTTCAATGGATACAATGTGGTGCTAATAAAATACAGGTTGAGCTTAAGCTACGATACAAATTCCGGCTCATGCTTGACGAAACATGGTCCTTCGGTGTCCTCGGTAGAACCGGTCGTGGCCTCACCGAGGCCCAGAATGTGGATGCTTCTCAAATCGATATGCTCGTTGGCTCACTTGCCGGTCCTCTCTGTGCTGGTGGTGGCTTCTGTGCCGGATCTACAGATGTTGTTGAACATCAACGTATCTCTGCGGCCTCTTATACCTTCTCTGCTGCTTTGCCGGCAATGCTTGCTACGACTGCTAGCGAGACGCTTAATATGCTTCAAACTACGCCTGAGATCCTAGTACAGTGCCGAGAGAACATTAAGACGATGAGAGCTCAGCTCGATCCTCGGAGCGACTGGGTACACTGCACCAGTTCTCCCGAGAACCCAATCATGTTGCTCGTCTTGAAGACTGATGTCGTTAATTCAAGACGTCTAAGTCTGGAAGAGCAAGAGCGTGTCTTGCAAGAATGTGTCGACGAAGTAAGCGTTATTTGTCCCCACGTATGAATGTGACATAGCTGACACAAAACACAGACTCTCGCAAATGGCGTCCTTATCACCCGCCTCAAGAGCATGCCAGTCGCCTCTGGCAGCAATGGCAAAGATGACGAATGGAAACTCCAACCAGCAATCAAAGTATGCATCACGACCGGTCTTTCGAAGAAAGAGATTGAGAAAGCAGGTGTGATAATTAGACATGCTATCACGAAGGTTCTGACGAGAAAGACGAGTCAGAAGCTGGCTTTGCCTGTTGCTTCATAGACTCAACCAGCTGGAGTCTTATGATTGCGCGGGAAGGGGGGTGGGGAGGAAAGAAGTGTACTATAGATTGCGTCTGGTGAGCCAATCAAACATCTTGGCGTTTGGTATACAGCGGGAGGATGGATAGCGGTGTCTATTAATGTGTAATTCTGTACAAATTGTACAAATGAAAGATGAACGATAAGGTTGACCGCTTCTGTTCCCTTCTATCTTGAGAATACTACACAACCCTCTCCACATTGAATCATGCTTATCCACGTCAATACAATATCAGCGAAGTATAGTCACAGGCCAGAGACGCTTCCGGGAACATGAACTAGAGCTGCTGCTGCTGACAGCGTCAATGTGTCTCCGAATGCTCATGATAAGCATAGCCCCGTCTGCTAATCTCATTCCATATGTGGGTTTTGGAAGACAGTTCGGCATCGTCTGAGATTTTTTCAGGTCAACATAGATAGCAAGCATGAAATCAAGATGATATTTTGCCACCAAGCCAGCAGCTGATCATGAAAAGTGAATGAATGAATGAAAATTGATCAGTTAAGTAGCTTCGTCTTGCCTTTCCAAGAGACTTTATCGAAGAAAAAAGTAGCAACGAGGAGTGATGTGTATCAAGAACACAATTTGATTCAAGTTGAGATATAAATATAAATGCATTTGTAGGTAAGTCTAGATCGATATGTAGTATAATACAAGCAATGGACATTGGTAATTTGGACTTATTTCGACAGGTGTAGAACTCCACGTGGGGTAGACGCAACGGACATCTGTATTGTTGAGATAGTGAGACAAGAAAATTATCTAAAAACCGCGTGGAACGACTGAATACAGGTTCTCGTCTTGGAAATCTAGGATTTTGGAGGATAATATATATACGCAGTTTATCTATCAGTGCCTAACTTGTGATATGAAGAGCATTGTGAGATTTTAAGTTTTCACATGTATGCAAAGGTGATAGATAGTAGAGGAGAACTTCGACCTAATAATTAAACACAGAATGCACCAGGAATGTCTGGGACTAATAAGCATAATGAAGAGGATATGAATGTGAGTCTTTTTGATTTTATTTGAGGGCGTAGATGGAGAGGCGTTGAAGCTGCCACGTGCCTGTTAAAGTGGTTGATGGCTTCCGTCCGACCTAGAAACTTCACTTTAGAATTGAGTGATAGTAAAATTAAATAGATTGCGGCTTGATGTATGTCCGATAGCCAACCATGATCCAGTGATATAAGACTATATACAGAACTTTTCTTCATGTCGATGAAACGAAGAGAACATTCGGATGCAAATCTAAGCCCAGAAGGGCCTCAATCCCAACAGGGAAATGCCCCCCTCAACTGAAATGTAAGATTACGTTTCGCAGGAAGCAGTAATCAGGCGTGCTCTAGGGATAAAAATTTGCAGCAAGCTGCATGTTGGCTTTGGTTGTTAACTTAAACTATTAGGACCTTCACATGCCTGAGAAAATCCAAAATCTTAATCAACTTACGATGGAGTAGATACTATTCGGCATAAAACAATTCTTGTTCTGCATAAAGACGGTATGCACCCTCTGGCGCCTACGGAGTACATGTGCTAGCGTCCAGGAAGAATGTGCTGTCAGACTTCTGAGAGATGGATGACCCAGACTCCAGAGGCACCGAGACTCATGCAGACAAGATCTGGGGTTAGAAGGGTTTGCAAAAAGTGGTGGTGTTCGTTCTCAATTCCATTGGTTACTATGGTCTCATCATGCTCCGTGAATTTCACCAAGCCTTGACCTCGAGTTCTTGGACTTGATCCCATCCGAGCGAGCCGGCTGAGACAGATGACGCTGCAAAGTCACGTTTGGTCAGCGGCAATCTCAGGTAATCTCTCTTGGCAAGCACCGGCACCTGGGAGGGGAAGATCTTGGCGCAAGCGCGGGGATGGACTGCTATTCCTGTGTGGTAGCACCGTAAGACATGTTCGAAGGATGCGAGCTCATCTTCATTTCCTAAATTGATTGTTGGATCCTTGGGTCTAAATATTTCTTGCGCTACAAGGTATTCCAAAAAGGGACCTCGGTCTCATGGATGAGGACGAGCTGACTCGACGGATTCGTGCTTTGGACAGCGCATGGCTCATCCATCCAGGTTCAAGACATCGTCAGGCAGTCGACCCGTACATCATACCCTTGGAGTTTTCATCTGATGATGATTGACGAGCATTCGGCGCCGAACATTGGTTCAGCAGCGTTGATCCTTGTGAAACTCCACAATTTACATGAAATCATGGAAATGGCATGAACAGGCCCAAACCGCAAACAGCCTTTTCTAGAATCAAGGATCGCGCCCGTGAGTGTGGGTGTGGGTGTGGGTGTGGGTGTGAGTGTGGGTGCGACGGCGAGAGTGAACGTGTTTGAAGACGCGGTGGAACGGATGTTGTTGAGTGTCGATACGAGTCGTCGAGTACAGGACCTGCTCTCGCTCCACTCCCACTCTCGGGCGCTTGGGTCAACACGGCGTCAGATGGTCGGGCTGACCCGGTTCAGGCTAAGAACAAAGAACTTTCAGGAACAGGGAAAGGCTGCCGATGCAGTTCGCGTGCCTGGATTTGTACCTGGATTTAGTCAGGGGTATTTGTTGTCTATTTGTTCAATTTTGTTGTCCTTCGGAGAGTTGCACAGCCAACCGAATCCTCCTTTGGCTTCCTGGTTTTGCCCTTTCCCTCGCGTGTCCTCCCTGCACAGACCTGTTGGACCCAGAACCAGACCCATCATTCATGTCGTCGCGTGGCAAAGTTCAGACGACTGCCAAGCATGGCGACAGCGGGCTGGGATCGAGATTGCGTCTGCCAGGTTCTGCTTATCGAGCGCCACGATGTGCGATATCGATAAGTGCGGGCAGCAAAGAAGCAACAACAGCAAACAACCCAACCTTGCTTGCTGTGCTGTGCTGTGCTGGCCGAAGAACGACGTCCAATCCAAACACTCTTGTGGCGGGAGAAAGCATGTGTCGGCGTTGTAACATGTCTGCTTTCAGCCGGGTGGCGGGTTTGAATCACAGCAACAGAAACATGACCTGCGGAAACCTGCATATATCCAGCATCAATGGACCTCGAGGACTACTCTTGTGCATGGCTTCATTCCGCGGTGTTGCTGTAAAGTCCGTATGTGCCGCTCACCGACTGACAAAGGCAAGCTCTTAATATGTACTGCAATTGCAAATCTGGGGAGGAAGCTGGACTGCGATATATAGAGCTGGAGACCGAGAAAGAAATAAACAAACAATGATGAGAACACAATTCTTGAGGCAAATAATCTTCATCTCCCAAGCAAACAACCTGTGCAGGTTCTGCATCCGAACAACAGCTGTCTCCAAACAAGTAAACAAAGAAGCAGTCAAGCAATCCGTATCACGCACTGCGACATCCAGAAGTTGGTTCATCCCGCTATCGCTGCAGAAGGTCCGGCAGTCTTACGGCAGACAGATAGTGCGTGTAAATACGAAGTCCATCGGCGTGTCTTGGCTTTCTTTGGTGAATGTTCTGGTCCGTGTTGTGCTCAGTGCTGGCGCAGTCGTAGAAAATCGAGCAGCCATCCCCACTCCAATTTCGCGCTCGCCCTTCTCCATCTCCCTTTGCTCCACAACACCAACGACAGTCTCGACGACTAGGTCTCTCCCTGGCGGATTCGCAGCAGCACTCACTCCTTTCTATCCTTGAATGTCAGCAATTCATTCTTTCGACATCGACCTCTTGATCCGTCCTTCTCTCGAGATTTGCGGTTGAATCATTCATTCTTCAGTCCGGATCCAGCCTGCGTCAGACTACGATCGCCTCACATTCCTTAGGTGTGAGAGACCAACTGTTGTTGTATTCGAAATCACTCTGCATTCTTACTTTATTGCGGAGGCAAGAAGGTACGCTCAGCATCGCCTTCCTTTGTTGTGGAGCGAATATCTTCGCCTGCAGTCGCGACGACCTAAGCAACAACTTCCCCCAAAATTCCTCTCGTTCCTCCTCCGTCTCCATCCTCATCCTTTTCCAACTCTCTTCGAGAAGCACCTTCAAAGTTTCTCATTTACTGACAGCCGCTGGTCGGTCACAGTTCCCAAGTAACGCGTCCACGAAAATAGAATTGTACATCTAGACTTCCCAAACCTTTTCGATCTCAAGATGAAGACCCTCACACTCGCCGCTGCTGCCATTGGCATGCTCCATCTCGTGTCCGCACAGCCACATCGTGAGTATTGTGTCAAATTGTTATAATCCTCCTCTAATAGAAGCTATAGGTGGCCGCCATCATATCCATGAACGCCAACACCGACATGTCAAGAAGGATGAAGATGTAGTTGTTACTATTGTCGATACCGTCTATGCTGAGGCAACTGAGGTCCCTGAAGTCATTGTCTATGTCGACGAAAGTGGAGCTCCAGTTTCTACCACTACCCAAATGATCAATGTCCCGAATGCTGCTATCTGGAGCACGCAACACGGCGTTGGCCCCACTCCCTCAGCATCCGCTACACCAACGGCTGCACCAGCCCCGAGCTCCAGTTCAATTTCTAGCTCAAGCTCGACCTCAGCAATTGCTTCTGTCGTAGCTCCTGCTTCATCAGCTGCTGCTCCTGTTGTCAACGTTGAGGTTGCATCCAGCTCGACCTCATCCACTGCTGTTATAGTTGCTGCCCCAGTCGCGTCCACCGCCAGCCCTGTCACGCCTTCAGCAGCTGCACCTACTCAGAGCAGCTCACCTGCTTCCACTTCCTCTTCCTCCTCCGGCTCGACTTCTAACGAAAGCAGTGGCTTTGGCATCTCGTACTCGCCGTACAACTCTGATGGCACGTGCAAGACACAATCTCAGGTCAACACTGACTTCGAGTCTCTCGGTGGCTACTCCCTTGTCAGAACCTATGGAACTGATTGCAACCAAGTATCAACCGTCCTTTCCGCAGCCAAGGCTAAGGGTATGAAGCTGTTTGCTGGTATCTTTGACCTGGGCACCCTCAACTCTGAGATCGCAACCATCGTCGCAGCCGCCAATGGTGATTGGAGCAGCTTTGATACAGTCTCTATTGGCAACGAGCTTGTCAACTCTGGTACCGCATCCGCTTCTGCTGTCGTTTCTGCCATCGGTACCGCTCGAGGACTTCTCAAACAGGCTGGTTACACCGGAAAAGTTGTCACCGTCGACACTCTTGTTGCCGCACGTGCCAACCCATCCCTTTGCGATGCTTCCGACTATTGTGCAGTCAACTGCCATCCCTTCTTCGATGGAACTTACACCGCTTCTCAATCTGGTACTTTCCTTCAAACTATGATCCCTACCCTTCAAGATGTATTGGCAAACAAGAACCAAGAAATCGTGATCACCGAGACGGGATGGCCATGGAAGGGAGAGGCCAACGGCGCTGCAGTGCCGTCGCTCGACAACCAATCCAGCGCCCTCAGCTCCATCAAGTCTGCCTTCTCCTCCAGCCCTGGAGCCGTCATTCTCTTCACTGCCTTTAACGACTTGTGGAAGACTAATACAGCTGCTCAATTCCAAGCCGAGCAATACTGGGGCATGGGTGGAACCAACCCACCATCTGGTTAAACCCTCTATGGTGCTACGGTCTCGCATCATTGTTCTTCATCTTTTACAATGTTCCTCGCGTTGAGGGAAATTACCGACCTTAATCCGAGACTCGAGTTGCTACTTCTTGCGAATAGTTCTATCGTAAATATTTGTCGTGGTAGCCGGTTGACCTAGAAGAATTTTAGTGGCCGACTCAAGGACTGGTTCTTTCGATTCGGCGTTTGGAAGGTCTTACGGCAGACGGAAATACGGGATTTGTGTGTTGTTTGGGTACATATTACGGGAAATGCTCGTATCGTTTGATGTCTAAGTGTTTTTTCCTGGGGATGAGAGATGGATTGATGACCTTTTGCAACAATCAATGATCACCTTCTTTGTAGATACTTTTTATTCGGGTCCTTGTGACCACCTACCTATCTTCGAATTCAACAGAAATCAAGCAACGTATCTTGGTAGAAATCTGCAGTGAAGCTGTGCGCAGCCAGGCCAGATCTAGATGGTCTCACTTACTTAGGAGCGTCCAATTCCTTGGTTCGTGAGCCAGGAGATCCAGGCAAGGCGCTGTTCCTGCTCAAGTGATGTATATTGCAAACGATATCAACTCTTGCTTACTATCGATAGCTGTAGCTAAGCATTAAACGAAAATTCTTGCTTTCTTTCTTCCATGCCGCTCCATATGTCCTTCAAAAACAATCACTTATTTACCAATAGTATTTACCTCCGCCATATCATAATGGCCGGTCTGCCCCGCGTGACCCGCTGCCTGTCCCTCCCCATACACAACCACGCCACATATATTACACTTTATAGCCATGCCTCCAGTATCAGTGAAGTAATGCTTCGCTTGTAGTTTCTTGCATAGTTCTAAGGCCTTGGTGAGGATATAGTCATCGTCCGAGTCCCAGACTCGAACATCAAATTCGGGTGGGTTGGTTGCAGTTAGATGAGGTGGTTCGGAGGGGGATTGGACGATAGTGTCGTAATGGATGCCGGAATATACGAGGATACAGCGGGTGGGCCGGCCTTCGTTGAATCTGTCTACTCGGAGTGTCTGTGTTTGTTGTTAGAGATTGGTTCGGAAAGGTAAGGGTTTTAAGTAGGGACGGGACATACTTGAACATCAATACTGCAGATCTCGATATCGAAATGCTTTGCCAGAATACCCAGCTCGATGAACCCTCCCCAAGCATCTGGAGTTTGAATCCATCGACAGTAATCGTCTGGTTTCTGCTCCAAAACAACTTGACTGTAGGTTTCTGGATCGGCTTGGATTGCACCTGCTACGAGCGATCGTAGTTCAGTCATGGTAAGATCATCGCCTGGGAGAACTGCTGCACCGAACGCTCTGAATAGACAGCTGTTATCATCTGGCATTACTCTCAGAACTGTATTGCAGGGTCAGCAATGCAATATCAAAGCAGGGATATCTCGCACCTAGAGTGGCACCACGTTCTGGCAATGGTAATTCCGGGGCATCTCCTTCCATAACTTTCCGTTGCAACGATACAGGACCCTTTGGCTTCTTCTCTTTCCTCTCGGATTTTTCAGGAGAACCACGAGCACCAGCAAAGGAGAATCCTTGTAAGGTTGACGTCTCCCCAGTCTTTGAAGGTTTGTTTGCTGATGCGTCATGTTGCTTGCTTGGCTCAGCCTTATTGGTCTCTTTTGCAGCCTCGTGTTCTCGAGGGCTGATGGTAAGCTGTTCGCCATCAAGTCTCACTTTCAGTTGGCTTAATGGTAGGGACTTTTCTTGCTTCTCCAGGAGTAAAGGTTGGGGAGGGTAGCCATATTTGATGTCGAAGCTGAGGATGGATGTCTTCTCGATGATTTGGGATATTAAATCGCCTATTGTTGCATCATCTGGTAGAGTGATTGTGGAGGCACCTCCTGGTGCTCGTAGTCTAGCTCGCATCTTCAAGTTTGATAGCCTTGGGATCCGAGGTTTTATAGCCTGATGCGGGACCGGAGTTTGAGGTTCAGCCAAGATCAAGATATGGGCCTGTTCACAACTCAAAAAGGTAAGAATATATCAAACTCGCGAAAGATCCTCAAGCTTTGCACGGCTTTAAACCTAAAGACAGCAAGCTAAATTGTGGCGAATTACTGTGCACATATGATGAGTTGTGTTGTGGCAAGGCAAGGCTGAGTTTTCGTTGAACTCACCAAGCTACGTACGGGTAAAACCTGGTAGTGGATATAATCCCGAAGAACACTAAAATCCCACCCATGTTAACTTCGAAAAGATATTCAAATAGAATGATATAAATCGAGCGAATGTTTTATTCGCGCAAGGTTTTACAAGAATGCGATTTCGTGAGCTCACATGGCAATTTATCGACTTTTCGATCCGCGCATTCGCGGCTTGGTTTCAAACCTTAGATATTTTAGAAGGATGAACTGAGCTCTAGCGATGCATGCCAAATTCAAATGGATATACTCATAGTTGGATTTTTAATAAATTGATAAAGGAATTGATAAAGTCAAAGTTGCGAAGCCATTCCCCCGCTTCGTACCTGGGTAAGCTTCGTCTAGTGCAAGGCTCCAAAACTAAGCCCAATATGGTAAGCGTATTTCGATATCCAAATCGCGACAGGGTCTCCAGCGCGTTCTCCAACATCAGTGTTCAGCACAAAATCCGCATCACCACGCTGCGACTTACGCAATTATCCAGAATGGCATCGCGATCCCCAGAAGTCGACGCGCCTGCTGTCGAGGTCAAGCAAGAGGTCAAACAAGAGGAGGTGGCGGGCACTGAGAACAATGCGACAGCCAACACCTCTGCTCCTACGCCATCTGGAGCCGTCGAGGGACTCAGCAAGAGGGAGTATGAGATTATGAGTAATGTTATACATCGCATTTCGAACTTCCGAGATAACGAGTACGTTCAAATTCCCGTAGCGCGATTTCTGGAGAAATTGCGGCTGGGGCTATGCTAACCCACATCGTAGTGGTCATGATGTCTCAAAGGACTTCCAGCGTCTTGTTAGTAGAAGAACACTACCCGATTACTTTGATGTCATAAAGGAACCCGTTGCTCTAAGCACCCTTCGAGTAGGTTCTGCCTAACTAATCCGCCTTTCGTGGCTAATTATTTGAACAGCAAAAAATATCCAAGAAGCAATATTCAAACTTCAAGGAGTACATCCGAGACTTCTTTCTCATATCTCACAATGCTCAAACCTACAATCGCCGATCTGCGCCGGTCTATGGCGATTCCATTGTTTTGGCGGACCTATTCAAGGCCGAACTGCAGAAACTTGTTGACGACAATGTTATAACTGCCGAGGAGGCTGAAGGACCGAAGGACCTTCCCCCGATCCCTGAGCAAGAAGACTCGCCGCCTCCTGGACCCGATGATGAAGAACTAGAGGAAGACGAGGATGAAGATGATGAAGATGAGGAAGATGATGAATCTGATGATGAGCGTCCACGGCGCCGCGGAAAGAAAGGCCGTCGCTCATCTACGACAGTAAAACGTGACGGAAAAGCTGATGATGGAGGCAAAGATGACCCCGAGTCGCAAAAGAAGCGGGGTCGACCACCAAAAGTCCATACCCCAATGGAGGCTCGGATTAACACACTCTTGAAGGGCTTGAGAAAGTTCAAGAACCCTGGTGGTGATCTGAAGATCCTTCATTTCGAGAAGCTGCCCGATAAATCCATTATGCCAGAATACTATCAAGAGATCAAGAATCCCATTGCAATGGATCTGATCAAGAGAAAGGCCAAGAGGAAGAAGTATCACTCTGTCGACCAGGCACTGAAGGATCTTGAACTTATGTTTGAGAATGCGAAAATATATAATCTAGAGACAAGCCAAGTCTACAAAGATGCTGTCGACCTTCAAAAAGAGGCGAGAATTCTTGCTGAGCAGGAGAAGAAGAAACCAGACAGTGACTTCGTGGATGAGGATGGAAGGCTTCCACTCCCTGAGATTCTCTATAACGGCGAAATTTGGAAAGTTGGAGATTGGATCCACCTGACGAATAACAACGATGTCACCAAGCCTATTGTGGCGCAAATATACCGGACATGGCAGGACCCTGAAGGACAGAAGTGGATCAATGCCTGCTGGTATTACCGTCCGGAGCAGACAGTGCACAGATATGAAAAGCATTTCTTTGAAAATGAAGTTGTGAAGACTGGACAATATCGGGACCATAAGATTGAAGAGGTCGTTGATCGATGCTTTGTCATGTTCTTCACTCGGTACAATAAAGGTCGCCCTCGAGGGTTTCCCGCTGATAAGGAGGTCTATGTGTGCGAAGCCCGCTACAACGAAGAGAAATTCAAGCTGAACAAGATCAAGACCTGGGCAAGCTGTGTGCCAGATGAAGTACGAGAGAAGGACTATGAGATGGACCTGTTCGACGCCCCGAGAAAGATGAAGAAGGTGCCGAGTCCAATCAAACACCTTCTCCGAGAAGATGCAAAAGAAGACGATCCGCTTCCAAAGCCAACCTGGGGGGTTCCAAATGCACCACCTATCGTTGGTGCTGTTCACAAGCGTCCACGTGAAGCAAATGTAAGTATCTAAAGTCACCTCTGATTTTATTTTCCGAGGTCGCTAACAGAACACAGGAATCTCCACCTCCAGAGCCAACCCCATCACCTCCTCCACCATCCCCGGAGCCAGTTCGTCGTCCAATCATGAGCGAGAGGCCGCGGTACGATAGTCACAACGACATTTCGATGTCTGGTACCCCTAGCGGTATCGCCCCCTCACCATCTCCTATGCCAAGCATTACTCCAGGCCAAAGTGCATATGGCCAGCAGTTCGCAGCAACTCGTCCATCTCCATCGCCAGCGCCTTTAACTCATCAAACTTCTTATGGCTCGCATAGCTCGGGATCGCATGCAGCAGCCCCTCAAACACCTTCATATCAACCTCAGAGTGCCTACAATCAATATGCTTCTGCGAGCACTCCTGTATCCCAACACGCGAATCCAATGGCAAATTATACGCAATATCAGAGCCACACCGCTCCTCGTCCGGCGGCGGCTACAACTAATTCACACCCCGCTCACACTGTCTACAACCCCCCTCGCGTTGTTGAGGTCTTTACACTGCCTGAAGGTGCAAACAACGCGATTGCTGCAGATATCCGAGCTCAATTCCACACCGATGATTACGGTAAAATACTCTTCTACACTGCTCCTCCTCTTGATATCAATCCTATTCCAGAGGAGAAGCAAAGCCTTGGTCACAGCTTGCGATACCTGGCCGACAGGGCACGAAACAAGCAAGCAGATCTAAAGAAGCGCAAGGCCAGAGAACTTGAATTGGAAGCTGCCGCTATCGAGACGGCGAAACGCACGAAGATCGAAGCGGAACGCCAGCAACAATCCATTATCGAGAACAGTTTGAAAGCTATCAAGTCATGGAGCAAGGAAATGGATTCTGGCACGGATGAGCTTTACAAGCAATTGGATGACGAGAATTGGAAGCAGGTGCGAGACCTTGACCAAGCTAGATTAGCTGTACTGCAAGATCAGGCCACTAGAACACAGAAAGAGAATCAGAGATACCAGAAGGAGAGGGTTAATGAGAAAGAACTGAAGATCAATGGCTTCAAGTGGCTTTAAGAAGCCACCATTACTTGAAGTATTTGGCTTGGGCTTTTTTCATCTGTATTTATTGTAAGATTATTGGGTCAGTGACCAGCGAAATTGGGAGCTAGGATGGTCGAGAAGCCTGGAAGCTACCTAGCATCCTTCGATCGATTTGCATTAAAAGTCTTTCAATAGGTTAATGAATTTGCATGAAATATCGGTCTTATCCGTCATCGCACATGCTTAACTCCATATATTTACTGCTAGGCAGCTAAATATAACGAGTCCGAAACTCAATGAGCTGTTAGGTCTAGTATCCTAGTCCTCGTCCACTCCGACTTTGCTGTACGTCTTCTCCTCTTCTTTGCTTCAAGCAACAAAACAAACTTATGCTATGCAAGTACTTTCAC
Organism: Mollisiaceae sp. DMI_Dod_QoI; assembly: GCA_009613015.1. Classification (NCBI taxonomy): domain Eukaryota; kingdom Fungi; phylum Ascomycota; class Leotiomycetes; order Helotiales; family Mollisiaceae; species Mollisiaceae sp. DMI_Dod_QoI. Next base: position 292,037 of record VXCB01000027.1, on the reverse strand, counting down.
TCTATGCTAGCCTATTACGAGCCCAGGAGAAATTGCTGTTGTCAATCATATATCCCTTAGTAATCTCAGTCTTCTGCAGTATGCTTATGATACTTATACAAAGGGAAATCTAGCTTTATGTTGCTCTACTTAGAGAGTCTGCAAGTAGGATGATTTAGATTTTGTGATGGAATAATACATGTACCTTGAAATGCACCCTGGTGCTAAGGAAAGCGTTGTTAAGCTTGGAGACGCCAGAGTCAGTGTCATCCATCAGGCTTCTTTATCTCTCCCTCATTCCTCAAATTTCGAATTCCTTCATACCGAATTTTCTTAAGAAGGAATAATCGGAGGCTGAGATCTTTGTTGTTTGGCAGTGCGCGCTCGCAACAGGTGATTTGAACAGAGTAGGGGGTTATTCTTGCAAGTGGGCATAGGTATGCTGGAAGCGAACTTCCTTTGCTGCGCTGCGATACGAATCGAATCGGAAAGCCACTCTCGGGAGCGTACATGCCGCTTTTAAAAGGAGGGAAGGGAAAAGGTGGAGAGCTATAGCTTGCGGCGGCACACATGTGGGACGTAAGCACAGCTAGAAGCACTAGATAAAACTCTTAACATTCTCCAGGATAGAAATCTTTTCTGACCGCAAAATAGATCCACAGGTCCTTATTATATAGTATAGAAGAAGGAACCACTTCAAGAATTGTGTGGGGATATGGGAATTATTGCTGATACTTTGCCAGAGATGGCGAATATGGTGATTACGGCTGCGTCGTGAGCAAGACTAGTAGAGTAAGCGGCGCCCGTCGTACAGGATTTCTTTTTCATATAGATAGATGCATCCGATTCATGAAGTTTTACTGGCCAGCTCGGTACAACCAGTTCTGGTACATGTATATGGAAATCAGTATGGTGCTAGAAAATGCCTGGATAACCTTGCTATCACATGAGCAAGCGCTACCTAACCTCGTCCATCCCCTTCAAGTACTTCAAAGGCACCCATCTCACTCTCAGCAATCTTAACGATTCCATTCCACCAAAGCACATCTCCCAATTGTCAAAAATGGCATCTCAACCCCAAATTCTACTTTCCAGCGAACCAGAATTCCTCACAATACCCAGCAAATCGCAATCGCCTATCTCACACACCTTTTTCCCTGCCATCAACCCGTCCTCCTCCTCCTCTGCCCAGCATCTCATCGTTTTTATCAATGGCCTTGGTCTTCCCGCGTTATCATGGCTCCCAGCAATTAGCATCCTCCGCTCACTCACTTCCTGCCCCGCTATGTTAACCTACGACCGTTTCGGGCAAGGCCTCAGTATATCCCGTGATCCCATCGATGGCACTGCAGGAAAAGAACTCGGCCACGACTTCCTCGACATAGCAAACGACCTCCACGAGATAATCCTCACAGTTTCAGCATCCAAGCTCGGTCTTTCTGCCCAAGATGTGACTTCAGGTAAGCTCCATATTGTACTGATTGGAGCGTCGATCGGTGCTCCCATCTCGCGTCTTTACGTGCAACACTACTCCGGCATGGTGCCGGGAATGATACTCCTCGATTCCAATATCGCGAATTGCAACTATTCCGACTTTTTACCTGATCCTGCCTCTCCGGATTTCGACCCGAGTCTCATTTCAGAGGACTGTACATTGGAGCAATATAAAGACGCTCGAGCGAAACTAGCTGCGATGTTTGATCTCAACGTCAAGAATGCTGAAATGCTGGATAGGACAACCTCTCCAGCTCTGTTGCCGTTTGCTGATAGGCCGAAACTGGTGGGTGTGGGTGGAAAAGGACCTGAGCTGACGGTCGTTGGACATGATCCGGAGACTTTTGCTGAGATGAGTTTGCAAATGATGGGGACGCCAAAGAGTTTAAGTCAGATCACAAATCGGTGGGTGATATCTACCTAGTCGTGGTTTGGTTCGTTTCTATGTTTCGAAAGAAAGGCTAATGAAGAATAGGTATTGGGCAGAATATAATCGGGGATTGACGAAGATCACAGATGAAGGAAAGTGCGGAAGCGTTGTTATTGCAAGAGGGTGTGGCCATTTCATCCAAAAGGATGATCCTGCATTTGTTGCAGAGGAAATCGTGAATATAATGGAAAGACTCAGGTGGTAAGAAGCCTTGAAGGGGAGATATGTTGGAGGCATCCAGCTCCAGTTCCGGCACGTTATACCTGCCGTTTTCTCACGTCCTTCTCCAAAAAACATATCTGACAGCAAATTTTGTCTACAATTCAACATTGAATAACTGTCGCATATTCTGCCATATTTTTCTTGAACCTTTCCTTCGGAGATTTCTCCAAAGTGTGAAGGTCTGGACCGAAGCGGAAAACTTCAGATGCTCTCTGCTTCGAAGATACTTAGTCTTGTATATGGGACTACTGAGTATCTTTCCAAGACAATCAAGGAACAATCCATGTGATAAAATCCCAAGGAGTTTCGCCAAGTGTCGATTGCCCCCAATTCAAACCTAGTGTGGCTGTCAATGCTCGAAGCATGAATTCTAAACCTCGGCTTGACATGCATTCGTTTCGAACACACCAATCATCTCTGAGCTCCCAATAAAGTTGGCACAGCGAACAAGGATTGAATCGAATAGTGCGATTCAAAATGTCTGGGATTTGTCGTTTGAGCCGCGGCGTACGGTTGCAGATATGCGGGGTAGTTTTCAGAACATCACGTGTCGTTTGAAGTTCAAATATTCAGGTACGCCTCTATATGCAGGTGCCATGTACTCTCGCTTTTGGGTCTTTTTGAAGGTCTGTCGATTGAGTAGTACCCAAAAAGATTAAGAGGAATTGTGATCTTTGTCCCTCCAAAAAGCAAATAGGGGAAGCGAGGGAACCATGATTTACTCCTCGCCAAAATCATATGATATTCCCGCCATAGACTTACTCTCCTTTCTCTTCGGTCAGTAACTACTACAAAGCCGACATCACGCGTTAACAAGAATAGACGATGCCACTTGCGCAGCAAATGAAGACACTGTTATCCACTGCGAAGCCGCGAACCCATCTAATACCATCACCAAATCCAAAGCACGGGAACTTACCAAATCAATAGCCTACAGTCTCCGTCACTCCTTCGGGATCGGTAAAAACGGCCCAGGAAAAGATGTAGTTGTCTGTATTTCTTCGGGACAACCACTCCTTCCTATGCTGTTCTATGGTGTGATAGCAGCAGGAGGAGTCTACTCCGCAGCCAGCGCATCATTCACAGCTTCGGAGCTAGAGAGACAGATTAAGCAGGGAAATAGTAATCTTGTTTTCTGTAGTGAAGATGCAAAAGATGTTGCGGTGCAAACTGCTAGAACTTGTGGGGTGCCATTAAGTAGAGTTTTGGTTATTAGATCGAGTCCGATGTGGAGTATATTGTCGATTGAGGACGAGGTGGCTTGTCTACCATCGAGTGGTAAATTGGACTGGGAGAGGATTGTTGATCCAGAGAAGTTGGATAATAGCTTGATTTGCCTCTTGTACTCATCCGGAACAACAGGTGTCCCTAAAGGTTCGTCAGCTTGATACTGCCTGAACTTCAAACCTGTTAACGTAGGCTTCTGTTCTAGGTGTGATTCTGTCACATACAAACATAGTGGCAGAATGCTACATCCCCTCAACTATGTTTAGAGAAGAGGTCGCAGCCCGGGTCTCAAGGGGTGAACCGGCATTCGAGTATCGTACACTCGCTCACCTCCCCGCATCCCATATCGCCGGCGTGCAAGGCTACTTCATAAACCCCTTTTATATGGGCGGACCCGTCTACTGGATGCCAAGATTCGATTTCCCGCTATTTCTCGAATACAACAAGAAATTCCGCATCACGTTCTTTTTCACAGTCCCGCCTATATACCTCCTGATTGCAAAGATGCCAATTGTCGTAGACCAGTTTGACTATCTCGAGGTTGCGATCAGTGGCGCTGCACCGCTTGGCAAGGACCTTCAGCATGCGGCTAGTGCAAAGCTGGGCAAAGGCAAGACATTCATTGCGCAGACCTGGGGACTGAGCGAGACGACTGGAAGCGTGACGGTAATGCCGTTGGGCGAACGCGACGACACTGGTAGTGTGAGCAAGCTTTTACCCAATATGAGTGTGCGGTGAGTGGAATGAACTATATTCTCTCTGAAAAAGGATCATCAAACGATACCCCTCACTTTTTATATCCAAGAATATGGGGTATGATGATACTTCAAAGGGCATTCTCACTATTATCAATCTAACACTTCATTGCAAGCGTCAAGGACGACTGATAAGCTTTTAGCTACACACACTGACAAATTTCAAACAGTCTGGTAGATGACGACGGACACGACGTCCCCGAGGGAAAACCGGGAGAAATCCTTGTAAAAGGCCCTATCGTAACCAGAGGCTATTATGGTAATCCCCACGCGACACGAGACTCGTTCATCGATGGCTGGTTCTGCACTGGGGACGTCGCAGTTTGGAAAAATGGGCTTCCATATATCGTTGATCGAAAGAAGGTAATACCTGTCCTCTCCTTACCAAGCAAGCAGGTAGAGCAGTAGCTAATAACGCAAAACAGGAATTATTCAAGTACAAAGGCCTTCAAGTCGCACCTGCAGAGCTTGAAGCTGTCCTCATCACTCACCCCAAGATACTAGATGCTGCGGTAATTGGCGTTGACATACCTGGTACAGAAGCACCCAGAGCATACGTCGTCGCAACGGGGGGTATAACAGAGCAAGAGATAAAGGACTTTGTAAAGAAGAGTATGGCGGACTATAAGCAGTTGCGAGGTGGCGTGGTCTTTATGGATGCTATTCCGAAGAGTCCTTCGGGAAAGATCTTAAGGAAAGATTTGAGAGAGATGGCAAGGAAAGAGAACAGAGCTAGGTTGTAGATTTGGGGATACAGAGACAAACTTGAAGTATTTTAAAACTTAATTTGGTATTCACCAGCTGCAACTGAATGGACTCTGAAACCATACCACTCCAACAAGATCCGGGGCGCCTCAAGACGTCAAAGGAAGCTAGCAATCTCATATATTTCCTTTGAAGACCTGACGAGACGACTTCCTCAGTTGGGGATATCGGATGAAGTGAAGTGAAACTGCGATAGAACGCTACGAGTCCTCCACTACTTCCGAAAAGAGCTTAATCGTTATATCGTGCGAGCAGGGAAAGGAAAAGTCGAGGTCATGACTTTAAATAGCGTTCATCGTAAGTAATCAGATGGTGATTCACTTCACACGTTGACCAGGTGCAGATGAATTGCTGAAAGTCTCAAGAAATATGCTCCTCTAGGCTCTAGCTGTCCCTTGAGAAGCCAAACAACTGGAGGATAAACGTGCAAAAACCATTGGGTATATAACAAATACTTTTCAATACCCTTCAACGTTATAAGATCTTGCTTCCTACAAGCGACCATAACCAAAACTTTCTGTATTCTTCTAACGGATACACTGGTATCCTTAGATGTTGCAACAAGTTCCGTCGAGGAGAAGGAACACCGGAAGGATCCGAGATCTGTGCACTAGACCCCGGATTATCATCGGGCAAATCACACACCGACTTCCCACTTCAGCGAGCCAATCCCTGTCGAAGCGAGAACGAGGGGCACTAAAGAAAATTTAAGTATCTTGCGAGCTTCATAGTTACTCACGCCAAAATTTGCTATCTTTTTTCAAACCACTATTCAGATTACAACACGCGTGCAAGAGGTAGATATCTCGACAATCATGGCAGCCAACGGTGAAAAGAAGACCTATGCTCTCTCCAAGTCGCACAAGGATGTAAGCTATTGCACCCCGCCTTTTGGTGTGCAATTTAACCTGACTCACTATTGTAGTTGTTAGAGAAGTCTCTGCTAGAGACCGACCCAGAGATTGCTGAGATTATGGTAAGCATTTCCTAGATGCTCGATCCCGACTGTATGTTAATGTTGTCCTAGAAACTCGAGATCCAACGTCAACGCGAATCAATCATCCTCATTGCCTCCGAAAATGTAACCTCCCGTGCCGTCTTCGATGCATTGGGATCTCCCATGTCCAATAAATACTCTGAAGGTTATCCAGGCGCAAGATACTATGGTGGAAATCAACACATCGACTCAATTGAGTTGACCTGTCAAGCTCGTGCGCTGAAGGCATTCAACCTCGACCCAGAGAAATGGGGCGTGAATGTTCAGTGTTTGAGCGGTAGCCCTGCCAACTTGCAGGTCTACCAGGCAATTATGAGACCACATGAAAGATTGATGGGACTTGATTTGCCACATGGTGGCCATTTGAGCCACGGTTACCAAACACCCCAAAGAAAGTGAGTCGACTCATGTCTTGACACATGCAAAAGTTAATCTGTTGCTAGAATCTCTGCGGTCTCGACCTACTTTGAAACTTTCCCATACCGAGTCAACCTCGAGACTGGTATTATCGATTATGATAAGCTTGAGGAGAACGCTCTTATGTACAGACCCAAGGTCCTCGTTGCGGGAACATCTGCCTACTGCCGATTGATCGATTATGCCCGCATGCGCCAAATTGCTGACCTTGTCGGTGCATACCTCGTTGTCGACATGGCTCATATCTCTGGTCTCATTGCTGCTGGTGTCATTCCAAGCCCATTTGAACACGCCGATATCGTCACTACAACCACGCACAAGTCTCTCCGTGGTCCTCGTGGTGCTATGATCTTCTTCCGCAAAGGTGTCCGCAAGACCGACGCAAAGACTGGCAAGGAGACCCTCTATGATCTTGAGGGCCCAATCAACTTCTCTGTCTTCCCAGGCCACCAGGGTGGACCTCACAACCACACCATCACCGCTCTCGCTGTTGCATTGAAACAAGCAACTACCCCGGAGTTCAAGCAGTACCAGGAACAAGTTGTCAAGAATGCTAAGGCTCTTGAGGTTGAGTTCAAGAAGCTCGGCTACAAGCTTGTTGCCGATGGAACCGACTCCCACATGGTGCTCCTTGACCTCCGACCACAAGCACTTGACGGTGCTCGTGTTGAAGCTGTTTTGGAGCAGGCCAATATTGCTTGCAACAAGAATTCTATCCCAGGTGACAAGTCCGCTCTTACTCCATGCGGTATCCGTATTGGTACCCCAGCCATGACTAGCCGTGGTTTTGGCGAGGAAGATTTCAAGAGAGTCGCAGGCTATATCGACCAATGCATCAAGATTTGCAAGGAGGTCCAAGGTGCTTTGCCCAAGCCAGATAACAAGCTCAAGGACTTCAAAGCAAAGGTTGCTGGCGGTGAGGTTGAGAAGATCAACGAGATGAGGAAGGAGATTGCTGCTTGGGCCGGAACCTTCCCTCTTCCAGTTGAGGGCTGGAGAATGGAATAGATTATGGGTATCTTGTTTTTGGTGTCACGGCGTTCTTCAACAAAAAGCATCAGAATGTCAAGAAAGGCTCTTTTTTGGCTACTTCAACGTAGATACCACGGCGTAGATGGGGGTTATTGGTCAGCTTTTCAACAGTAAAAGAAAATCTCGACTTCAACGTACAACGATGTCCCAATTCATTACGATATTTAATCTGCTCGTGATGCACTATTCATCAACTTTGCCTCACACGATAGGTTCAAACATACGGGTTATAAGAAATCTTCATTTTCAATACATCATTCCCCTTTGCCAGATTTTTACCCCCTATCCCTACAGCTTACTTCGTCTTCCACCTAACCCTCCCAACCCACTTCGCGAAATCCCTAACATCCTCCCTCTCCAACAACCTCTCAACAGTATACCATTCCCTCGCCAACTCCTCCAATGTCGCAACTCTATGCACGAAACTATGACACGCCCGACAAAGCCATGCTACATTCTCCAACTGGTCTTCCGTGTGCCATCCCCTCTTCAAAACCTTAGCATGGACACCTCTTGGTATTAAATGATGATATGTCAATGGGATCCAAGACCGGTCACAGATCTCGGATTCTGTGGCGAGAGGACGGGTCAGGTACGCGCGTGGAGGAGGCGTGAGGAGGGAGGAAATGTAAGTGGCTAGGATAGGGGTTAAGAAGTCGGTTGTTGTTTGTCCCTGGGTGGGATTGAGGATGGAATATGTTGTTAATGTGTCTGTTATTGTTCCAGGAAGGGGATCCAGAATTTTATGTGCGGTGGTGGTTGGTAATGGGTCGGTATACGTGAATTGCAGGGAGGGAGTGTTGAGCCAGGCTGAGTAGGTTAGGGTTCGGAGGTCCGAGGGGAGGTTGGTGAATATTTCTTGGGCAATGTACTACGTCTGCTCAGTAATCCTACAATGGACAATGTTAGAGAGGATATGTACGTCTATAAAGTCTGCTAGCTCTTCGGCATCATCTGGCTCCTCGACAGTCACGGGCTTTATTGCTGTCTTTCGGCGGCAGCTGCCGCGTGCTTTTCGAGTCTTCTTTTCGGGTGTCGTAGAGGACTTTTCAATTAAGGGAGTAGAGAGGCATTCTCTGAAGAGCTGGAAGTTAGAACTTTCAGTCTCATCCATTTTGAAAGAGGAATGAAGTGCTACAGAAATTAATTCGGGGCAAGAAGCTGAATTTCGAGAAATATATATGCAGGTCGGACCGAGCCGTAGAATGTTCTCTACCCCGCGTGCGTCATATGTATTACCCCCACTATGCATGCATGCAGGCAGAAAGAATAGTCAGCATCAACGTTCCTCGTTGTCGGTATTAATTCTATTTTGGATTTGCAGCCTCATTGTTCAGGATGGCATCGAATCAGCATATCGTGATTGCTTTTGACCTGTACGGGACCTTGCTCTCAACGGAGAGCATTGCGAAACAGCTAGCTACTCATTTTGGAGACGACAAGGCGGGGTCGATTGCTGCATTATGGCGAAGGTTTGTTTTTAATCCTGGCAAATGATAAGGATGCAATACTGAGGAGTATAGGTTCCAACTCGAGTAAGTGTTTAAACTATTTGGTAACAATTGTCTATCACACTATCTGGCCCGATCTTGGACATTCATTTGTTCGGGGTCATTGCGGATGAATACACTCATCCCATTCACATGTCTGTGACTAAGTGCGAACGTATGAAATGCGGTCTATTTTAGGATTGATTTGAACACCGGTGAGATATTGGATGTTTAGTCTGTTCGAAGAAAATGGCGATCCTCAACATACGTGAAATGTGTACAGACTTCCACGAGGCCTTGAACTTCGGTTTCTTTTAGGATATCAGGTTGACAACCGAGTAGATATACCTGGAGAATGAACAGCATGGGTATGAATATGGCCCAATGTTTCTAAGCTCCTCGAATAATTCCTCTTAGGACTCTACAAACCCTTCTCGGACATCACCAAAGCTTCTCTCCAACACGCCCTTGGAGAACATTCCGAGTCTCTTTCTGACGCAGACATCTCGAGTCTGATGAAAGCGTACGATTCTCTGTCCACATTCCCGGAAGTCGAGTCAGCACTAAAAGCCGTCTCCTCGGATCCCTCTATCGACGCATACGTCTTCTCGAACGGAACAGATGCCATGGTTGGATCATCCGTCAACCAATCCCCCTCACTCTCTCCGCATGCTTCGGTCTTCAAAGGACTCGTCACTGTGCAAGATGTGGAGTTGTTCAAGCCGCATCCAAAAGTATATCATCATCTAGCGGAGAAGGTAGGAAAAGGGCACGGTGATATGGAAGGTATTTGGTTGGTTAGTGGGAATCCGTTTGATATCGTGGGCGCAAGGGCTGTAGGAATGCAGGCTGCGTGGGTGAACAGAGCTGGAGGCCATCATGGGAAAGGGGGCTGGACTGATAAGTTGGGGGATTTGGCGAGTGGGGGACCAACGCTTGTAGTCAGTGGTGTAGACGATGCAGTTAAGCAGATCAAGGATTGGACGAAGATTAATGAGGAAAAGAGTGGTGCAGGCAGGACATAACAAGGAAGCAGCTGCAATGTGCCCGGGATGATAATAGTATAGACATGTGACAAATAACGCGAAGAAAGTTGAGAAGATTGGAATAGCTGGTAGCGAATAATTCCAATTCAAGGGATTTTTCACTTCTATATGAAATAGGGTCTTTGGCTATGGCATAAATGAATGTAATACATAAAATTGATCAAAGGAGGTTCATCCCTGAGGTATACGATTGACATTTATATTTATATCACTCGATGACATCAAATGGGAAAAGCAGTCTAGCCAACAGCTTGGTTCTTTCTTTCTCTGCAAGGAGTCCTAAGAGGCCCAGTTACTAGCTCAGCAAAAGGTCTCAGTTTCTGAAGTAATGAAGAGCGTCTCTGTGTGAAGCTTCGCTTCGTCGGTTCATATGCTCTCTTCGGGACTGTTGTCACCAGCCAGAGATGTCCAGCGACGAAGCTCATGCGAGTCCATGACGTGCTAACCAACCTGTCTCACTTGCCGTCTCACCAAAGCTTAATACTCCCGTATCAACCATTTTGGCATAAATCCGATAATTAAGAGCGATGGGTCGTCCTTGCTTTCTGTCCCTGTGGTTTACAAACGAATTGCTTGCACTGAGACTGGATACCATTTTGGAGGCTTGTCTTCTTTCTTCATAGTCGGCAGGGCGTGCCGGATCTCCTTCTGCAACGAACGCTTGTGAACCAATCTCTCGCATTTCGAAGCCAGCCTTCAATGGTGCAGTCCCATTCTCGTACACCAGGCACAATTCCTTCAGCCGGATAGGAATTTTGTGTCTCCTATGACGATAGTAACGTCGGATCAAATCCCAAGTTCCATAATTAACGTGGAAGCTTTTGAAGATCATCTCTCTATCTGGACTGTGGATGAGATCGTCCAGAATAACCTTGGAGTGGCGTCGTGAGCGATGTAGGTCTGGGTTTGCAATTGGAAAATTGCGGATCTCAACATCAGATCGGACGTCGACGTCAGATGGATCAGAACTCCTTGCTTGGTTGTCTTCTGTGCTGGTCTGTGTTGATACAAGAGAGCTCTCTGCGGAAACTGGAGATGTTGTGATTAATCGTCCTCGTTGCCACGGCTCGATGTTCGCGATATCATCGAATCGGTTGCTGACACGAGTGAGAGAGGTCCTGAGATAGATTGCATCTCTCAATGGGTCTATGTAGCATCCCGTATTTGTGGTTAAACCCAGACGCAACTCGTGGTACACTTTCAAAGCCTCATGCCGGGACTCATGTGTGGCTTGAAGAATTCCTGGCGGTCGAGTTCGAGGTCTATAAGAAGTTGTAGCTGCGTCATACCAGATAGGGACAATTCGAGGCTCGGACATAGATTCTTGCCATATCTGACAGCGGACTTCTGGCGGCAACTTTTTGAAAAGAGCGAAAACCTTATGGGGATCTTCCGGGTACATCGTAACAGGGGAGTCTGCTGTAGAGCGATGCAACTGAAATGACACTATCTTCGTCAGATATATGCGAAGCCTCGACAACCTGTCCTGCTCACGTTGACTTTGCGCCGTGCCGCCTCGATCACGCTGACTCAGCGGTTGCCTGGCAGCAGTGCGCACGTTGGGAGCTGGTGCCTTAGGAAGAATCTGCTGTACGGAGGTCGGTAGTCGTTCGACAAGAATCCTGCGCAATGCAATTTGATGAAAAGCACAACCAACCACTATGACGTGGAAACCGCGGTGTCGGCACTAGGCACGCAACAGTCAAGCTTTTGGTTCCATCTTCCGGCAGGGGCTGCAAAGAAGGTGGCTTGCATTAGCGCCGCGGCCGCGCCATTCGCTTGGGTTGCCGTGCCAGTTCCGGCCATTTGTTTACATGAACCTAGAGCGATCGAAAGTGCGAAATAATCGGAGGCTGGAGAAAACCACTTGGTCATACCAACCACCCATTTTTGCAATACTCATACTAGTTGAGGGATCGGATTTTTTTGTGAGCTGGAATCTGCAAACTACAAGCTACTGCATCAATCCTCCCCATTCTTTTCAACTTGCGCTGTCTTGAGATCATCTAACCATCTCTAACTACCAAGAACAGTGCTGCATCATCCTAAGAATTCGAGACTCGACGAACTGCCAATCTTTACGAGTCAAGAACACATTCCTCGACCTCAGCCACCGACGCTCCTTAGACATCCTCGATAATCTTCAGCACTGCTGAGCATTCCACATCTGCGACTCCAACGTCGCTCCGAAAAGGACGACTGGAGTAGCAGACTTAACAAGAATTCCGGAGGTGTTTCAGAGAAGAAGGAACAATGGCAGGAGAGAGGTTTCAGGTTGGGTGGATGAGTATGCTTGGAAGGCTTCCATTGTTCGAGCACAGCTGATATCGTATAGGGCTAATACCTTTCCTCGGATACCACCATGTGCTTATGATCTTGATTGCAGTGGCTATCATATTACTTTGTAAGACTAACACCTCCCGAGACTTCGACGAAGTTGTACTTACACATTCACAGCCCTGTTATTGGCAGGTTGTTCGTCGTCATCGCCCCTTATACCCGACATCTTCCTCATCTCCATCTACTACCAAAAATACATACCGAAACCTTCAACAGCACAAGTAGACTATAATGCATACAACGCATTAGCTGTGGTGGCAGGAGATGCGGTGTTAGCATGTCGGGTAGGATACTTCGGCATCTGTATCAATCCAGATGGAGGGTCCTGGCTCTGCAGTAATAATGCAACTGCATTAGCAAACGAAATCTCGTTGACACAAGATCCCCTGAATCTGATCTGGCTCGCAAGTCAGTTCAAGGATATGATCGTCTTCCCATACCTCATGTAAGTCACGCTTCACCATTTCGTATTGCAGTCACTTACCATTTTCCCAGCATCATCGCCATTATCTTCGCATTCATCTGCCTCCTGCTCCTAGCAACGTTCCCAGGATGGCACGAAGAAGAAGACGCGCATGGCAGCGAACGAGAAGTCAAACCTTTCCCCTCAAGACCCGTCTCCCAGATTGCTCTTGCAATCATCTTTATCGCTTCAATATTCGTGCTTGTATCCGTTTTATGGCAACACACCGCTTCAGTCGCCGCATCCGTTATCGCCCAAGACTTCGGAAACGGCAGTGTCAAGAGTGGTGTCGGAACCACAGCCATGGTCCTAGGCTGGTTCGGATTCGCATTGTTGATCATCGTTACCATCGGATTGCTAGTCATGATTTTGAGTATCAGAGTTCTGAGCGAGACGTTTGCATAGAGAAAAGTTCACTTCCGCTTCCGTTTCTTCTGCTTCTGCTTCATCACTTCAGCATTATAGGGGGAGGATGGATGAGGAGGAGCAATTTGATAACGATACATTTTCAGCGAGCATGATGAATACCGTACGTAACGATAGCCACGAACGAAGTGGTCGAATCGTCTTGAAACATTGGGAGCTTTGAGTCGGTTCAGGCCGGTTGTGTATAAAGGGACGCATTTGGGACGGAGTTTGACCAGACTTTGGTTGCATTTGGGATTTGAATTTTATGCGCTATGAGAGGAATGGGGTATGCGATGAAGAAGAACGAGTTGTGATGAGAGGAGATGATTGCGATGTTAATGAATGGATGGACGGGTGGCGGTCAGGGTCAACTTGCCTGTATGTTGGAGTATATGAGCGGGAAGAACATATCCAATCCAATCATATGTGCGTCAAAAACTTAAACATAAAAAAGCTTGTGCCCTGACTTGTTCATAATTGTGACTGTGTGCATACCGTATTCCGTGATACCATAACCTCATTCATTCATTCATTCATTTCTTCCTCCTGAACCGACTATTGTGAGCCGGGCCTCCTTTAGCCCCTGAATTCCGCAACTTCAATCGCTTGAAGTTCTGATGGGCCAATGCACCCACTTTCCTCGCTGCAGTTTTGATCTTCCCATCCTTATTTGCCTTCCTATTCTTCGTCTGATCGGGCCTCTTATATCTCGTTCCTCCTTCAGATGCTGTGTATTCAGACTGTGTATCAGAGTCGAAGTTCGCAGCCTCGGTGAATCCCGTATCCGTGATTTGAGTTTCTGGTACCGCTCCGTCTGAACCGGCTAACTCGTCTTCGCTTTCTTCGGGTTGGGCTTCTAGCTGTGCTGAGGGCTTCGACCGGACAGGCTTCATCTTTACGCGGCGAGTGGTTCGCTTTTGGCCTTTCTTCTTGTAAACTTTCATGGGTTTACCATCCCTGCCTAGCCGGGCTTGCTCGGCCTCCTCGGGCTCGCTGTCGAATTGTGCTTCGTCGTCAAATCCTCCTAACGGAAAGCCCGGTTGACTGTCTTCCACGAGAATGTCCTCTGGGGGAGCTTCTTGCATGGGTTTAGCTTTTAGCTTGGCAATTGGTTTCATAATGCCAGTCTCCTCCATTTCCATTTCATGGAGAGCTTCTAGATCTTCGTCTGCAGCATCGTCTTCCATCTTTCGAAGTCCAGCGAGCATGCTGCTCAAGCCTCGAACTAAAGGCTTCCTCGGTACTCGTATCATCTCTGGTGATAAGGTAACTCCATCCCCGTTCTCGTGGAGCACAGGTAACTGGGTTCGGTGGTTATCTCGTCTGAGGAATGATGGCGTGGAGAAATGCAACTTCGATACAGATGAAGGAGTCTTTCCTCCTTGCCCATTAAAATCTCGATTCTTAAGCGGTGTTGCAAAAGCATCAAGCAATTTCTTCCGTCCTCCTGGAGTCCGGCTGTGCTTATGAGGTGTTCCCTGTAATGTAGATTTTCGAGGTGTGCCTTGCATAGGGACTTTCGAAGTCTTTCTTCCAATGCCATCTATGTTTGATGGAGATGCTTCTACGTTCTCCTCCTGTAACAAATCAAACAGTCCCAATACCTGGCCATCTTTCTGCGGGGTTGGTCCAAGAACAGTTTTCTTCGAAGGAGTAAACAAATTCCTAATGACGGATGGAGAATCATACGGATCCACTTCCCAGGGTTGTACATGCGTTTTCGAAGGGGTCTTGACAAGCTGCAATCGTTTCGAGACGATATGCCCTGCATCTTCTTCACGCTTCCTCTTTCGGGGAGTCTGCCGCTTGGGTGCCGGTGCTTGCTCGACTATCTTCCCTGACAGTATATCTCGAACTTTGTTGTACTCTTTGTACTTCGCAGCTGTATTGAATTTAGCAGGTGATTTGGGAATGTGAGCAATGAAAGACGGGTACCAATGTCAGAATTCTGTTTGATGTCATCCCGAGAAGCTTTCTTGCCACTGTTGGCAGCAGCAAATTCTTTCTCCCATGACTTCAATTCGATTCGTAAATCGTTCGACCTCTCTGTTAGTTCTGTTCGTCTTGAGTCCTCCATAGCTCAAGTTTCAAGGTCCGTACAGACCATACAGCAAAAGAGCTGTAGAGTACTTCTCAGGTCGACGCGTCAAGTTGACTTCTGTAAAATTATACAGACAATATTTTGACTAGGATATGATTATCGAATGTCGTAAATATTCATTGTTCGAAAGATACTTCGACCATCGCAAAGAAATACGAAAACCACAAATGTCCCAGACATAAAAATAGCGCGTTCCGCCAAAACTGGACGCGTCGATTTCTCAGCCTTGTCTCGCCCCGCTTTTCTCAGCCTAGCGTGCCCGTCATTCCTTGCCACCAAAATGATCTCCATCAGCCTCGCCTCCTCATGGCTTCCTTTTCTCTCCATGGACGGACACGATACGGACGTCGAGTCCAAGATCCTACAAACTACCTTGACAGAGATTTCTTCTCGTCACAATGATGAAGGAGCCGAGGAAGAGGAAGATCCCTGCGTGATCTGTCTTGAGCGAATCTCGGAGCCTGCAACCGCGCAACCATGTCAACACTCCAGCTTCGACTTCCTCTGCCTGATCAGCTGGCTACAAGAGCGATCTTCTTGCCCTCTATGTAAGACTGATGTCACGACCGTTCATTACGATTTTGGCCTCGAAAATACATACAAGATTTATGAGGTGACTTCTACGAAGGCGGAAGCAAGTACGAGTACGAGACCGCAGCAAAGTTTTGATCACAGCGCGAGAAGAGAATATCGACCAAGAGGATATTACTCAAGATGGAGAGATAGGGAATGGGGACATGAAAGAGTCCTGCCCACTGCGGACGAGGCACTGTTGAAGAGAAGAGAGGTATATCGAAACCAGCTCTACTCATTACATGTTGGCTCGAACCGTGTATCACGGTTCAAGGACCTCACTCCAGCCATGTTCACCCGAGATGCTGAACTCGTTTCCAGAGCAAGGAAATGGATAAGGAGAGAACTTCAAGTTTTTTCGTTTTTATCTCCGGACTCTTCCAGCTCGGGTTCGAGTGGTGATAGAAGAGCGAATAATGCCGAGTTCTTACTCGAGTATATAGTAGCGATTCTAAAAACCGTCGATGTTCAGGGGAGTACTGGACAAGCAGAGGAGATGTTGAAAGATTTTCTTGGAAGAGAGAATACGAGGTTATTTTTGCATGAATTGAGGGCTTGGTTGAGAAGTCCATATACAAGCTTGGAGGATTGGGATAGGAATGTGCAGTATAATGAGTCCGGGACGAGAAGTGGAAAGAGTGCAGATATACATGGTGAAGGGGAGATCGGAGAAAGAGGGAGAGGCCAGCGGAGGGGCCGATGGAGAGGAGCCGAGAGAGCAAGAGGATCTCATTATACGCCTAGAGGAAGACGATACGAGCCTTATCGACACAGAGAAGGCAGAACAGATGATTGAGAGTTTAAGGAAGGCAATTTCGCTTTCCCCTTATAAAACAACCTACCCGGACGCCTCTCTTGCCGGAACCGGCGGAAAAGAAACAGAGTTCAGCTTAGCCTAGACATTTCAAAATCCAGCCACAGTACGGCGAGTGACAGCCGTGAAGACCAGAAAGCAATAAAGGCATTGTCTGTCTATAGTATGATCTCTCTCCCACCGTCATTCATGGTTGGAATTTCCGAATGCGCCTTTTCAACTAGACGTCCCATCTACATTGAATATCCAAGATTTCAAGTTGGATGAGACATCATTGTTGACCTGGGGATAAACACGGCAAGAGGGAACGGTATGCTAAAGGCCTTAAAAGTTGGCCAATATAGACGGGCAAGATAGCACGATGAATCAACACTCGATTCAAGCTTTCGAGCCTCATGACAGATTCGATGAGCATTAGAAGAGCAATCAAGTCATCGTGTGCTTGAAAGATCTAGCGAAATAACATTCACACTTAAATCAATAATCCAACAGAGTAGAACTTGATTCACACAGCCATCGATGTACGAAGAAGAATACACATATAAGCTTTAATCTTACCTCTACCCTCCCTTCAAACATACATCCTTAACCTCCAATAATCCGTTAAATCAAACCCGCCCACCAAGAAAAATCCACGCCAACATCTCAGCAAAACTCCTATTTTTCAGCCAGCAGGAAAAAATCAACATGACCATCCCACCACGCTATTTAGCTCCCCCTTCTCCCGTCCCTCGACCCTGCAGTAACCCAAAACATGGCTTGGGATGTCATTGCCAAAATCCTAATCTTTACAGTAAGGAACCGAAAGTCGTGGAACGCACTTGTGATAGGGCAATACATGGGTTGGGGTGTCGGTGTCGGTGTGTTGCTCGTAAGGGGAAGGGGAAGAGGAAGGGGAAGGGGAAGGAGAGAGAAAGGTGTTGAGGAGAGGGTTAAGGGGTGCAGGAAAGCTTGAGGAAGCTGGAGAGGGAGAGGAGTGGGGGGAAGAGGTGATGTGACGAGGGTTACGTGCTAGGTAGGCATGAGGAGTTGGTGTTTATCTTGGTGTTGTGGAGTGGGTGTGAGAGATGTATGTATGTTATGATGGTATTGATGTGCAGTACATTCCGTCTTTTTAAGAGAATGCAATCGATTTCTTAAGTCATGGTTCTAATTTTTAGGATGGTTGATTTTGAAAAGTGATGTTTTGTGAATTCGATGAGTTGAGAGGGATGGATGGAGTTTAAGAGAGGCTTTGAATGGTGTTTTTTCCACGTGTGAGTTTGTTGAGGAATGAATCGAATTACTAACAGCGATACGAATTGTGATTCATAGATTTCCTCTAACTTATAGGTATAAATACCATACGTGCATTGTTTTGGTCTTAGTCTTACTCTTATTCTCTACCTACCAACCAACCAACCAACCCTAATCTCTTAAGCGTTAAACAAGAACTTCATAAAACAACATATGCTCCTAATAACCAAAACCACATACTCTCCATCTTTCGCATACACGGCGCTGAACTCACTGTTCCATACCATACCTACCAAGCCTCAACCCAAAATCACGGTCAAATCTAAATCCACACCTCAAATCACAATGTCCTCTTCCTTCCAAGCCCAATTCGAAGCCGTCGAAACTGCTCTCAAGGACATGGACCCTCCCAAACAGGTTAGGGATACGACAGCTGATGAAACAGTGGATACCAAATTCTTGGAGATTCTTCATGAGCGTTCCGCTACTATGATGAAGAAGGTGGAGGAGAAGGAGAGGAAGGAGAAGGAGGAGAAGGAGAAAGAGAAGAGAGGGAGGGAGAGGGAGAGGAGAGAGGGACGTAAATAAGGAGTCCGAGGGAAGGGGAAGTGGAGTGGAAGATGATCTGACAATCGCAGTGATTTTATCGTTGATTTTTCGAAAAAGATGTTCTTGATTCGAAATACTATCTCGGTATTGAATTGATAAATTGGAGGTGAAGATAGAGAGAGGCCTGCTTTGAAATAACAAATACAAATGCAATTACAAATTCCGCTTCTGTAAGATTACATGTGCACAAGTGGTTGCGAATATGGGTTTGAGATATCGGGGATAGTGCGTGACTTGGAATGGAGTAAGTGTAGAGATAGTATGTGTTGATCGTAGGATTTGTTTTTGCTTGGAGGGAAATACGGTAGAAGGGTTTGGATGGAGCGGGAAATGGTATCCTTTTTAGTGTTATAAAGGTAGTGGCCCGTGAGGTGTTTAACGGTGATAACATTTTGAGAGATCTGGATATAAAAACAATCAGTTCTGTGGGTTTGATGGTGGAGAAGGTGGGTGTGAATGAATGAATAAATGATAGAAGGAATAGAGCAAGATCAATAATGAGAAAGCTTGTGGTGATTCACACCTGGATTGATGGATAGGATGGTTGGTTGGAGTTGAAGTATAAATACCTCTCTCTCTCTCTCTCTCTCTGTTACACACACAGCTAAAATCTTGGAAGTATCAAATCGGAATCACGATCCTCCAATCCTACGATCTTAAAGGAAAATACCACTCGCCATACTACTTAGAATTTACCACATAACACATAACACATCAAAGCACTCCTCCTTCTTCCCAAGCCACCATTCCCTCCCACAGCATATCTACCTCCACGAACAAACACACTTTCAAAACCACCAAGTCATGGATCCCAACCAAAAACAACAACCCACCGAGCCCACAAGTCAGAGTCTCCACCCTCCAGGCACTCGTCCACCACTTCCAGACCTAACACACGCCGAAAAAGTAGACGAACTAGCTTACTGCATCAATATGATAGAGGAGAGAGAACGGCAGCAATATCTCGAAAACGGCTCCCAAGTTCCCGACCTTCCGGACGTTCTACCACCGTCTCTGGAAATGACTCCGGAGCAACAGCTATTGGCACTAGCCCACTGCACTCGGGGGATAAATGAGAGGGAGTCGAGAAGGCCGGAGGGGGAAGCTGGGGTTGGCGATGGGAATGGGGGTAAGAAGCGGAAGAGAGGTTTGTGAATATGTGAATATGTGATATGAAGAAAGGGTGGGGAGAGTGTGGACGGTTGGGGATGACGTGCAACTGCGGTGTATTGTAAAGGAGAACTGAAGAGAGATACGGAATTGCAATGATTTAAATTATATTGTGGAGATGTTGGGGATGAATTACGCTGTATTGTATGCATTGTGCGTCGCGGAAGTGTGTGGAAATTGGAATTGGATTGGAATTTAACCATGAGAGCAACAAAGAGTTAAGTGTTAAGCTGGAGAATGATTCACTTCGACTTTGAGTGAGTGTATAACTATCTTAATTTCAAGCTCTATATCAGCATCAAACACAACTTTGCAGTGTCTCAACATAAGATAAAATACTGGATATTAAATAAAGATCGCTTGGTCCTCGCCCAATCCACACATAAATACAAATATACAATACA
This sequence comes from Mollisiaceae sp. DMI_Dod_QoI, assembly GCA_009613015.1. Classification (NCBI taxonomy): domain Eukaryota; kingdom Fungi; phylum Ascomycota; class Leotiomycetes; order Helotiales; family Mollisiaceae; species Mollisiaceae sp. DMI_Dod_QoI. The sequence continues at coordinate 272,065 of VXCB01000027.1, read as the reverse complement.
TTCTGGAAGAAACATGCTTCCTCCTCAAGGAATACCAAACAACATCGAGCTCCTGTGTAAACACCATGGCAGATCGCCCATGGTGTGGGTTGTCCTTGTGCACAGATGGAGAAGAGGAGGCAGGAAGCTAAGAAGCAAATATTGAAGAAGAAAGTGAAGGAGCGCATAGAGCAGGAAGAGGAAATGCGGACGGTGGAGAAGAATCTGAAGGAATTGTATTGGTATTCGAAGAGGGAAGAGAATTGAGGTGCGATGTACAATGTTAGAATAAATATATAGATGATATAGACGGTATAATACTCGTACGACTGAGAAAGTATAAACCTTATGTTGTGCTTGCTCATTAACGTTTAGATTTGGTGATAGGACGCCTGAATGACCGATTTCATGGTGTTCCACTGAGAATTCCTGATATAGAAAGACTTTTTCGAGTCACAAGTACTGACTTGCTGGGGTAACGATGAGAAGGTGTGCTAATTCTGTTTCGATCAAGAGACTTCTCTTGAAACATCAATCATCGTCGATGAACCCCAACGATGTGACGGTGCCTTTTGAAGCTCTCGTAGCACAATAATCAGATCATGCTACAATCACCACGTGGCTAAACCCCCTTTATTGCGATCCTTGGCTGATGATAGTGTGATGTAGGACGCCAAGTTTTCAGCCTTCATCTGTACTTGCGTAATTGAAACAACCTGGGTAACATCGACAATGCGAACGAGCTTCAGAGTTTGGTACGGTACAAGCTTCAAACCGTTTAAAATTATCTCGGTAAGATTTGCTGTTTCTTGAAGATCTAGGAGGAATAATGGAAAGCATGAATGATCATTGGAGATCGAAACCACCGACGCGAATAGGTATGCAGCTTGCGAGCGGGAGTTCCGCACGTGATAATGTACAAAGTCCTGATGGGGAATTGTGGATGAAGACTGCTCGCATCAGATGCAAGTGAGAGTTGAGAGGTTATATGCAAGATTTCAAATCCAATACGAAATGCGGAGAAACACGCAGGTGGTTGAAGGCATTCGAGCGGCTGAGATTGAATACCCCGATTCCCGAAGTACTCTCCACTACTTATGCCGTCGAAAATAAAAATAGAATTCGTATCGCGAGACCCGTCTGTCTCACGCGGTACAGTGCAGTGCTCGCAAGAAAAGAAAGTAGAGTAGCGTCCGGGTACGGTATCAAACCGAAACTTTCGGGAACAGCGTCGGGTAGCATCGAGTCCCGATTTGGGGAATTGGGGAAGAAATTGAGAGGCTGTGTAGTGATATGAGACGAGCCGTCACCCGCTCGAGTAACCACCAGATGAAGGGAGAAGGGAGAAACAACAACGCATTGTGTCCAGATAGATTGCCCTGGTCCTGGCAATGATGGCCGCACGCACGGAACATTGGAAGGAAAAATGATCGTCGACAGTCTGCAGCCTGAGCATCACGACCATGCGGTAACCTGAGGGTGTTCAGATGTTCAGATGCAGCGTCATGTCACTGGCTCGATGGGTGAGCGTCGGATTGAAAAGAGCACATGTGATGCTGATGCTCGGCAGTGGGCAGTGGGCAGTGGGCAGTGGGCAGTGAGTACGAAGTAGTCGAGTACGAGGTGCAGAAATCATTGATTGGCAAACCCACCTTCGACCTTTCCCGCGTCCGCGTCGGTCATTGTCGTTGATTGCGTGACGCGTTCTCAACTTGGAAGGATTTTTAAGTTCAATAGAAAGGGAGTTCTGGAGGCCTGGGAAGTTGGCAGGATGGGTCAGATTCTTATTTTTCTGGAATATTGGCCGCGAGGGCCGGTGATGATTTGGACCAGGACCAGGAGCACAGGCACAGGCACAGGATATCGCTCCGCTCTGCCAGCTGGGTCATCGCTGGGCCCACTTAGAGTCTCGAATAGGCAAGCGTCCAGCGGCATCTTCCTTGCCCACTCCCTGTCGTGACTCGTGAGAGGATGAGAGGATCAATTGGGTTAAGTACCTTGCATACGGCCCAGTTCTAACCGCAATCAGCAGCACTAGCCACTTTGAGCCTGCATAATTTTGTGCTCATGGTCATCTCATGAGCTGGACGAGCTCTCGAGTGACGGGGGCAAGCTGGTCACCGTCAATCGTGCGACAGCTGAAGTGCGATCACCACACATCACTGCGTTGGCCGAGTGCCCCGGTACTTGGGCAAGGTGGGAGGCGGGAGGCGGGAGTGGGAGGTGTCCAGGAGGTGTTTGTTGTTGTCGAAGAATCGAAACGCCAAAAGTACCGATATGGTAGGAGCCCTCAGCATAGGATAAATGGAAGAACTACTACGTACAGTACAGTACTAGCAATTCATATCGAGATCAGATGAATGGCGAGCAGCGAATGTCCGCGAATATCAGCGATAAGGCAGTCAGACGCCAATACCGGACGGGATTCGCTGAGGGCCGCCCTCCACTTTCGTCTTCTGCTCTTTGCCTGAAATGCCCCCGTTTGCTCGTCCTTTGCTGGTGGTGTCGACCTCGCCGCGGGTATTAGAGGCGCCCTCTCCCGCCAATCATCGTCCCGTTCCTGGAGCTAGACAGGGGCGCGCTCCCTCCACGCCCAACCGCTTTTAGGATTTTCAATCGTAATTTCGTTGGCCCCACTTGGCACACTTGGAAGGGCCGCTGCGTTTGCTGGCTCGCTCCCACGCATCCACACCCTCACCCTCACGCCCAAGATCATTCCTCTGCCTGCACCTCTGCACCACCACCCACCTCCACCTCTATCATACGATGCACCCTCGTTTCTCCCGATTGCTTCATTCTTCTCCATGACTTCCATTCTCTCCACCTAAAACCCATTGCTCTCTTCGAACATAGGCACACTCGTTACGGCCTCTTTTTGTTCTGATCACCTACCTAACCTTCATTCCACGCGCGTTTGCAGAAAAAAGGAGACGAGATCAACACACACGCCAGGGTGCCGTTTCAACCAAACGTCTCCACGAAACAACGATCATCACTCGTACCGCATAATATCATCGACCGACTCTCCCAGGGGAATATCCCAAACCCCCTCCAACTCGATTGACGAAGGTCGAAAGGTCTGCTGGTGCGGCCTGTAGAGACCTGAACGCGTTCTCAACCCGACGAGAAGGAACGACTCGAATCGAAACCTCGAACATCGAGTGACCCTTCCCAACGACCAAGGCCTCGGCCAAAAACTTTTTTCGTCATGATCTCAAAATACACAGCTACGCTGGTGGCAGCCACGGCCTTCCTCAGTGCTTCCAATGTTGCTGCTTTCAGTGCTACAAATGCCGGCTGCTATTCATCCACCACGGGGTTGACAGCCAACTCGACCGATACATTCAACTCAGCGGGATACTGCTCGACCCAATGTCTGGGTATGGCGATGCCTGTGATGGCGACAAAGGATTCGACTTGTTATTGCGGTAACACCCTTCCACCAGCATCTACCGTGGCAGACAATTCGTCATGTACAACCCAGTGTCCAGGGTATCCTTCCGATCTCTGTAAGCAGCACCATATTTTGTTTATACACACATTTTCTAATTATCTGTAGGTGGTGGCACTGGATACTACAGCATCTATCTGACTGGTTTGACACTCGATGTCACGAACGCCGACGCTTCACCATCGGATACATCATCAGCATCTGCAGCCAAAGCCACAGCAAAAACATCAGCCACCACCTCAGCTTCACCGTCCGTAGTTACAGTTGGAGGACAGACTGTTGTTGTCACAGCCAGCAGCTCAGCAACTGGTGCCGTGCAAAAATCTTCTTCATCCTCGGGCCCAAGCAAAGCCGGCATCGCTGCAGGCGTCGTTATCGGTATTGTAGCAATTGCTGCTATCGGTGGAGGCCTATACTTGTTCATCAGGAATAAGCGTAGACGTGCGGTCGAGGAGGAATACAGAAGGAATGCTGCGGTCAGCAGCTTTATCAATGGCGGCAAGCCACCTAGCAGCAGTGGTGGTACCTCGTCATTCAACGACATGCGTCTTGACCCAGCAGTCATGGCACAGCGTAGAATGAGTGACGGTAGCATTGCTGACAACCAGGATTACTCTAGGAGGATTCTGAAGGTACGTCATAATTTTGCATACTGTGAGAATATTTATTAACTTCCTTGACAGGTCACCAACGCTTGAGTACCGATTGACGACAACGAGTTTCACTATTTAGCCTTCCTTTGTCAACTCGGCGTTAGAGGTTCCTCGACAGGTCTGATTTTCAGTCGACATGTGTTTAAGATTACTGGTGTTCTGTGTATAGGTGTGGCGTAGGATGCAATGAAAACACACTTGGGTATCTCGAAATTCTGCTTTCGATCTAGGATACGCACTTTCCGCCAATCATGTTCCGTCGCACCGTCCTGTCCTTTCAGAAAACATTTGTTCGGCGTTCTATATCGACATTCCCTCTCGAAACTGATGATAAATACATCGATATCATCAAATCTGTTGTTTGTGTGTGTGTGTGTGAAAGATGCTGGGGCGACCCGAATACCCGACGGGCCGCTGTTGGGCATCCGGCACATATGTATAGGATCCGTGTCTGTGCTGGCACGGAGACTAGTGTACTTTATATATCTGTTGGAGACAGATGAGATGGAGGGAGGACCGTACTAAGGGTCAGGTAGTGTTGGATCCAAAGTAATGAAGATATTTTGATCGATATACTGAGGCTTCTATTGTTATTTCATCTAACCTTCTCAGGTATTCTAAATTGCGTAAGTTCTTAAGGCAGGCATGGCTAGAGTCAGCTATGGATTTGAGAAGAAAGTTAGGCTTCTCAACTCTTCGATAAATGTTTCATTTGTTTGTGCCTTTCCTTTAGATTATCTTCTACTATTTTTCACTTGCTCCTTCGCTTTAACATTCTCCTGTCCTATACTTGGGCTTGAAATTCAGAGCAGTCATACTGAACGACTCCCTTCCCTCCTTATGTCCGTCAGCCTCCTCACATCTCCCCTCCAAAATATCTTATCTCTACCAAGCATGCACCTAAACGCCATACGTCCACTTACGTCCACTCAAAACCTCCCAAAGTCGGTATTAAGATCATTCGGCGTGAAAAGCCCATACATACTATCACTCAACAACCCCTGTTCCGTAACAACCGTATCCAACCACTGTCCCTGATTCCACAAATCCACGTCCCCAAGCAACTCCAGTTCCAGCCCCATATTCTCAACCCCATCCACATGCTGGTGCTGGAACCACGCATTATTCTCCACCGCCGCAGCATAACCCTGCTCCATCCCCACTCCTGGTGCGTGTCCATTCTCCTCTTCTGCCGGCGGCGAAGTCGGGGCCTCCATCCTCTGCATCAACGATTTCAAAATCTTAAGCGGTTTCTTCAATCCGGAATTACAGCCCTTTTGGAGCTCGAGTAAAGCGGACCAGAAGAAGGGCACGCATTCGGGGGAGCGGAAGCGCTGGGTTTGGGTTTGTTGGATTATGATTAGAGCGGCGGAGTAGGCGCTGTAGGATATTAGGTATGGGGCGTGGCGGAGGGTGAAGGTTTCTTTGTAGGCGTGCAGGAGGTGCCAGATTTGGATGGCGGCTTCTTCGCAGCGGGAGGCGCTGAGATGGTGGGTTTGTGTTTGGTGGTGGGATTGAGAGTTGGAAGGGGGAGAGGACGTGGGTGGGGATGGGGATGTGAAGCTGAGGTGCCCGGTGGAGAGGAAGGGGCGCTCTAGAAGGATGTGGGTTGTGTGGTACATTGCACTGTTGTTCTGGTATTCAGATATGTGCTTAAGATACGGAGGAGGAAATGCTTACTTACTGGGGAGTAATTTGATGCGGTGGGGGTGTATGGTCGGTTTCGGGGTTGAAGTGAAGGTGCTGAGGTAGATTTCTATTCCAAGCAAGAAGTCTTGCATGGATGTCTGCTTTACTGCGCAATAGCAGATCGCGAGAAGTCTTGATGCTGCCTATGGAGTAGAATACATCGATGATCTGCTCAATAATCTCGGCTAGTGAGACTAAAGCAAGTGCTGTAGTCGTTGCATAGGCAGGACGAGGTATGTAGTCGATCTTTGGCATTGGTGACGATACTTCGTTGTCGGAAAACGGCCTGCATTCTTCGAGTTCCTCAAAAGTGTCGAGATATTTGAGCGGGACGCGAGCGTGTGCTGAATGGAGAACCGGTGGGCGACCGAGATAGAGAGATTGGAATTTGTCGGTCATGAACGCTCCCCAGTACAGTCTCCTCTTCATTTCGTTTTCGATGGCTGTGGACTGGGAAGATGTTTGTGTCCCGGCCTGAATAGATAGATGGCAGCCCAGATCGATTACATGGCGATATGCTGTTCCGCAGTAAATCCATCCTGCGCTTTGCTTTCCGTGGGACACGAGACTGGCTCCACACAGGAGTAATGCAACGGCTGTTGGTATGGTGGCCTCGTCGATATAGTCAGGAAGCAGTTGTTTGAATCGTTGATAGAACTGTATCCCTATACTTTGCGAATCATTCGCATCTGCTCGCAGCGATGCACGATTGCTATGGAGACAGGCAGAGTAGTATATCGCGTTCAGCAACAGCTTATTTGCATATGGTCCACCGTTGGTTAGGCTTTCCATGACAGCTGGACGGTATGTGAGCAGGAAGGAGAAGTGTTGTGAGTTCCAATGGATATCGAGCAGGTAAAATGCTAATTCAGCAGGGAGACCGTCGAGGTCTATATTTTGGCCCAGTCCTCGACTAGGACTCATTGCTGCTTCCTTCTGTCGCTGGATTGCAGCATAGGAAATTAGTTGTGCCCTAGCAATGTCTTCTTCGATCCTGCTATTAGTGTCATCATGCCTCTCCGACTCCTGGCAAAGCTCTCCTGCTGCAGGAAGGTGCAGGGTGCTTGTGATTCCATGGACTTGAAGTTCTCCAGTTTCAGTAATTGTACCAGCAAGACGAGCTTCTGAAGGCGACAAAGAATGTGCAGCAATCCCTCCTGGACCTGATGGCTGATGCTCATGATGATCACGGACAGTCGGTGATGCTCCAATTCGCTCATGCGAGAGTGGTGAAATCTGTGGGCCCCGAGTCTCCTGTGCACTCAGCAGTGCTCGCACGAATTTCAGCTCTTCTTGAAGCGCTTTCACATCTGCCTTCGTGGTCCTCGTGCTTTCCCGTCGACCATCCACGGGAAATCTGCACTCATGGCTCGACGTCGTGCAGTTTGAGCATCCGCTCTGGTTTCCATCACACTTGATCTGGTAACTCCATCAGTAGATGGTCGGATATATTAGGGGATAGAAGATGCATCTTTTAGTCCAACGAAGAGTAGGCTATCAGGACTGAGGCCAGGAGCTCTCGCTTTGAAAACCCGTGACTTGATACCAGACATCCGAGTCTTCGATCCCAGAAAGGAGATGACAAAGCTAAATTGGAGGCCAGTACCTTCTTGGTGCGACATCTTGCACATGTTCGGCAGGTCAGGGAAGCTTTCAGGTTTCGACGTCGATTGCGGGCGGTTCCTCGAGGTTGCGGTTGGGAATCGAGATCCGATTCATCGTTGTGCATCCGGGGACTGGACATTGGAAGCGGTGGTTCGTTACTGCCGAATGCAGTTCACATGTTATCTTGGAGGTTGCACATCCGCGGAATCAGCTCTCTCACGGACACGATAAATTTGAATCGAGAAGCATCCGGTATTTGATGTCCGAGGGACGGTGGCTTCAGTGGCTATGCACCCCACATTTCCGTATGCGGGGAAGTCGCGGGGTTCGCGGGGAAGGTACCTCCAGCATTCGGAACTTTCAATCTCCAGGATCGGCACTCCTGTGTGCTCGCGAGGTCAACGGTGATCATGAATTTTTGGAAATTGATCCTCTTGATATAAGTTATATCACTATCAGAAAGGTCTTGGTCTGTATATGACATTCATCCAACATCGTTTCCCTATCTTTCTCCTAAACCTGTTCATCCTTCATCATGGCTCCTAGTGTCATTGATTTGCATGAAGAGCGCGAAGATCACATCCTCAAATCTCAACCTAAACAAGCAATTCATTCAGTTCCAATCCAAAATGTCAAGTCCGAACGAGTCAATTCCGATTACAGCATCAATGAGAAACCGCTTCGTTACCGACGACCACTGAAGGTCATTTGCCTTGGTGCAGGGTATTCTGGACTCATGATGGGCATTGTCCATAATGAGAAGATGAAACACAAGAACATTGACTTCACCATCTATGAGCGAAACAAAGATCTGGGTGGCACGTGGCTAGAGAATCGGTATGAATCCATCTCCAAACCACTACCACGATCACCACTGACGGCTTTTATAGATATCCAGGTTGTCAATGTGATATTCCAGCTCACAACTATGCCTACTCATTTGAGCCAAATCCAGACTGGCCTAACTACTATGCCACTTCAAAGCAAATTCATGAGTATATGTGTAATGTGACGAAGAAATACCATGTTGAACAATACATGAAATTCGGTCATGAAATCAAGACAGCCACGTGGGACGACGCTGCTGGTAAATGGAGATTGGTCGTCAAGCATGATGGGCAGGTTTTCAACGATGAGTGTGATATCTTCATCAATGCCAGTGGAGTTTTGAAGTGAGTAGTATCACATATATTCCAATTTTTCTAACGTATCCCAAGCAAATGGAAATACCCTAATATTGAGGGTATTCATGATTTCAAAGGCAAATTGCTCCATTCTGCTTGTTGGGACGAATCCTATGATTTCAAAGACAAACGAGTTGCTGTCATTGGAATTGGTTCTTCAGGCATCCAAATTGTCCCTCACTTAGCACCCGGTAAGCCTCCCGAACCACCAGTCAAACTCGTTCCTCAAACTCACATTTCGATCCAGTGGCAAGCCATCTCACATCATTTGTCCGCTCACAATGCTGGGTTAGTCCGGCGCCGGGAATCAACGAACCGACCCCTAACGACCCAGCAATGGATGAAAACTACAACTATGCTCCCGAAGAATTAGAACGCTTCAGAAATGACCCAGTCTATCTCCAAGAACACAGACAACAATTAGCAGACCGTCGTAGTCAGAACTTCATGCGAGCTTGGGCAGGTACAGATCTTCAGCAACAAGCCCAAGCTCTCTTCGCCAAGACTATGAAGCAGAGACTCGGCGATTCACCGAAAGGGAGACAGCTCGCAGATATTTTGGTCCCAGATTTCCCCGTAGGATGTCGCCGTCAGACTCCTGGTCCTGGATTTTTGGAGGCGCTGATGAGGGACAACGTGGATTTGAGATGGGACGACATTGCCAAGATCACCGAGAAAGGTATCTTGACCAAGAGTGGCGAAGAGCTGGAATTTGATGCCATCGTCTGCGCAACAGGATTTGACACTACCTTCCGTCCAACCTTTCCTATCGTCGGAAGGAACGGTGTTGATCTGGCGAAGAAGTGGGATGATGGTACTCCTGAAGCTTATTTTGGAGTTGCTATTCCTGACTTCCCGAATTACTTCACTTTCATTGGCCCTAATTCTCCTATCTCGAATGGTTCGCTCGTTCAAGGAATCCAGGTCACTGGTATCTACATCTACAACTGCATTGATAAGTTGCAGACTGAAGGCATCAAGTCCATGGAAGTCGACGCTCAAGTCACGGATGAGTACAACGAGCACACGCAAGAATACCTGAAGCGTACCGTCTGGGTCAGTCATTGTCGTTCATGGTACAAGCGCGGGACAACTGATGGCCAGGTCGTTGCTATTTACGGTGGAACTTCGTTCCATTTCATCGAAGCTTTGCGGAAGCCGAGATGGGAAGATTATAGGATGGAGCATTTGCCTTGTGGTAAGGATGGAAGATCGAGGAACAGATTCGCTTACCTTGGCGATGGCTTCACAGTTAAGGAGAGGAGGAATGGAACAGTGGGAGAGACGCAGACATTGAATTTTGAGGAGTATTGGAAGTTGTTGGTCTTGCCAGATATTTTTGAGTAGTTATAGATAGATATTAGAGTCATAACCTTCAAGTGTATTTAAGCAGTTTACGTAAGCTATCCCTTCCAGACCGTACGTGGCGATTTCAAAAAGTGCGATGAAGCATATAGAAGTGGATCAAATATAAAAGGTTGAAATGAGAGGAATATCCAATTAGAAGACTTCCTATTTTTGGTTGCTGGGTGAATGGGACGTGTAAAGTGGTTTTTAAGACACCCCTTCTCGTGATTTGAAAGAATGCCACGTACGGTCTGGAAGGGATAAAGTTGCAGAAAACATAGTCATAATCTTCAAAGTAGATTTAAGCAGTTTACGTAGACTACAGAATTGCAGGAAGCATACTCAAATGTTCAAAACAGAAGTGGAACCATTAACCAAACAAATGTCAGACACGATAACCAACTCAACATCAAGACATTCAGACTCTCAATCGACTCTCCTTGCAAATCCACTCAGTCAGACATTCTCCAATGACTGAACCTTTGGTTTCTCATCATCGCTTCCCTGAGGACCATCCACAACCTCAACAGTGACTGCCGCATGAGCAGCATCTGCTCGTAGCCGTCCCTTTACCATTTCTCTGGAGACTTTGACCACATCGAAAGCATTTTTGGACATGCGGAATATGGTATCCATATCCTCCAAAGAATGTCTTTGAGTTTCAGGGAGGAAGAAATAGATGACTAGATAGAACTTAGCAACTCTTCTTGAGGACTTCATGGCATTTACTTACTCGGTAGGAGCAAAAACAAATTTATGCAAGCAAATACAATAAAGTACTTGTACCCGATGCTCGCGAAAGCGACAGGAGTGACTTCGACGACGAGGAAGTTGAAGGACCATAGAGTCGTAGTCGTCAAGGCATAAATGGGAACTCGATATGCCAGTGGTGCCACTTCCGTTCCATACAGATAGTTGATGCCCAAAGCACCAATGCCGAAGAACAAGGCAAAGAGAAAGACGCAAATCGCTGCGATAATCGAGCAGGCTTTGTTCTCTGCTGCTTGAGACACCGTTCCAGCAACGATCGCGGAACAAATTCCCATTCCAGTTACTCCAAACATCATCAATTTCCTTCGTCCAATCCGATCGATTGTCCCGAAAGCGACGAAACAACACAAGAGTTGAAAGATATAGATTGACCCGCTCAGTACCCTGGCCACTATTTGCGAGACGCCTACAAACTCCTCAAAAATGGTGTTTGTGTAGAAACCGATGATACCGATACCATTGATCTGCTGCGAGAACGTACTGAAGCAAGCCAGAAGTGTACGATTCAGCAATCGATCTTTCTTGTTCGAAAACAGGCCTCGAAAGCTGCCTTGGCCCATCTCTTCTAGCGAGTGTTGCATCTTGGCAATGTCGTTCTCTACCACAGGTGAATCCTCAGTCGTGTCCTCCAGAATGGCCATCACGGATTTAGCCTCGGCGATTCGACCATGTTTTACCAGCCACCTTGGACTATCTGGCAGGAATGGTAGGAAGCCAAGGATAACGAAGCTAAACACAATCGGGAATGCTAGTGGAAACCTCCAAGACACAGAGCTCTTTGCGAAGAATAATCCGAGGTCAATCCACTGACTGGTAGCTAGACCGGCGCTGGAAAACACACCCTCGAGCACGACTAAAGCGCCACGGTGCTGAGCGGGAGATGACTCAGATTGCCAGATAGGGACTGTTGCGGTGATAGCTCCGAATCCAAGGCCGAGAACCAAACGACCGACAATGAGTTGGCCGAGAGAGAAAGAGGTGCTGAGCAGAATAGAGCCGACGATTTCAAGGATACAACCCACTGCGATGGTGCGGAGACGTCCGAGTTTGTCGCCGAGTGAGAAGCATGACAGAGCTCCGAACATGCATCCTACAGTGTAGAGCGCTACTACTGTGCCTATTGAGAAGTCAGTGCATGTTACAATAGAAGAAAGAAGAAGAAACGTCTTGGCTAAGTTTTGCAAAGGATAGTAGATACTTACCCTGAATACGGGCATTTTCAGCCTGCTTGGAACCAGTTGTATGAACTGTATCAATGGTCGGGAATTGCTCAACAAAAGACTCGAGACTGAGAAGGCCTCCAAAGACAGCATTGTTGTAACCCAAGAGACAATATGCGGGCAGGACAACGGTAAGGATCATAAATCTAATGAGGCCGTGGCCTCTGAAACCCAAGTAAGGTCGCGCCATATTCGCAATAATCGAACGAGATTATGGTCCACATCGTGATTCCCCGGATTCGTGAGCTTCTTGTAAAGTATATCTGTCGTAGCCCCATTCTCGGACATTGGAGTTCCATGCTGGAATTGTCAAGGCCCTAGAGGCAGTGCGGGGGTGGGGCATGCGAACTCAGCGCTAAAAGTTGCAGTGATCAGCAGCGCTATCATGAGAACGCCTTGAACGGGGAATCTTCATCCGCGATACGCATGCGAGGTGCATCAGATGCGTCTGGTTTTAGGGAGGTATCATTCCCTCGGGCCACGGCTAGAGAGTTGTATGGTTCTTGCAGTGTCAAGAAGATCCGATCCCAAGGTAGCGGGTTTCTCAGGGGCTCGCTAGCTTTGGGATGCGAGATGCCTGACGCCCAATCGAATCTTGATTGTTGCAATTTGCCAGGGAAATTAACAACTATTTCGTTTTGAAATGGATACTAAAACGTCAAGTATCAGCTTTGGGAATAGTCTCTGCTATTTGACAAATTTTACTGATTAGGCCTCGGATTGTCCAGCACTTGAAGTAGATGGTTGCTTAACAAAAGACTACTAAGTAGAAGACTGAGAAAATGAGTTGTTGCTGAAGCTAGCATGCTAATACGATATCTTCATCCCTGAATCCTCACTATGTAGCTCGTAGAATACTGCCTAGGCTGCTAATTATAGGTAAGAGATGGTTGGACTCACGTGATATGCTCAAAGAATGGAAGGAACCCCTTGCTTCTAGATCTATTGAGGCTTGATAAAAATAATTAAGATTGATCATCTGCGAAGACCGATATTGAATATCCAGGAGCAATGGGGAAATTGATTTGAAAGGCAAAGCAGTATACTTGCTGATATGCATTGGGGATTGAACTATCCACATGCACACACCTGATCCGAAACCACTGACGCTACATGATATGTACCGCGGTGGTTATTTTTTAGAGTAGACTCTTTCATTCTATGGATCTCTAAGGGTATCATCGTGATGAGCTAATTTTCAGACACAGCTTGCTTCTAATGCAATGGCCTCATTCTCGCCGCAGAACTCAACATCTTCTAGGTTTTCACATTACCGCTGCACATCTCACTTGGAGTCCTTGTGCTTCAACTTCTTGACTTTCTTGCGTCGTTCTTCGCCCGTGAGGCTAGGATCCGTCGCTCGGGTTAGATCATGTAGAGATACACTGTCCTTTTGTGGAGTCTTCTCCGAGTCATGAGATCGCTTCTTAGAGTGCTTCAGAGATGATGAGCTTGGCTCATTCAATTTAGAATGCTGAGAAGATTTCGGTTGTTTCAGGCTCGACACTATATCGGGCGTTGTTAGTGTAGCATGATCTGCCTTTCGTGAGTGTGATTTTGCGGCAGTATCATGGCTTTCAATTGACACTGATCGATCGGCTCTGCTTGTGCGAGACTCTTTCTGCTTTTTCTTCAATCTTTTTAGCTGCCTGTCGTCAATGTCATTGGTTGGTCTGGACGAACTGTTCTTTGCTGGTTGATGTTCTTCAGCGTGCTTCCTTTTCAGTGGAGCGATTTTCGCCTTCTTAGAAGTCTCGGCGGTATTTGATTTGCTCTTCGGCTTGGAAGAGGGCGGTGGCGCATCCTGCATCTCATCATCAGACTGGGATGAGTTATCATCTCTCGAGTTCGCTGGAGCTGATTTCTCAGCTTCTTCCAGGACATGATGACGGAACATTGCAGGAGCATCTTCCATTTCCCCGTCGGATGCACTCTCTGTACTACTACCGTCACCCGATGACGATGTTCCTATCTTGCCGGTCTCTCCAATTCCAAACCCGATTGGGCGAAAACGCATCTTCAAACCCTTTGGCTGCTCTCGAATGGGCTTCTTAGCTGGGACAGTTGCCCTAGAAGAAGATGGAATACTCGCGATAGAGTCGTTGATGCCTGGCAATTTGACAATTTGTTGAAGATGTAGAACACGATCAACGGGCTTCGAGGCTATGACAGGGTCAATATCAGATCTTAAAGGCGAGTGGTGTGGTATTACCAGTGAGATATGCACCATCCGAGTCACTTGGGACCATAATCTTCGTATACGTTTTATCGCCCGTTGAATCTTGAAAAAATCCATAGTTGCTCCCGTTGTACTGTAAAACAGATTTACCTGTGCCCACATCCGACGGAATGATTTGCTCGATGCTGGAAATAGGTATGGACGCAGGAGCCGTGAAGTACCAGAGCTGCTTGCCTTTCAAGCTAGATTTCTTCAGCAATTGAGATGCCGTGGGTTTTCCATCGATCGCGGCAGCTTCGAATCCTGTAGGAGGTTTATATGGAGGTGGTTTCTCAAACGCAACCGTTCTTGCGCTTGGCCCTTTGGGACGTTGCCTGGGATGGATGAGCTTATGCTAAATTGGTCTGATTTGTCCAAAGAATTTACCTTGGAGTCTCGGGCTCTACGGTAGCTCTACGAGAGCTATCTTTGTCCTCTTCTTCCCGTTCGTCACTATTCTCGTCGCTGCTCTCGTCGCTGCTCTCGTCACTGCTCTCATCGCTTCCGCTCTCGTTTTCACTAGAGCTGCTGCTCCCCGACGGAGCTGGTAGTTTGCCATTGGACTTTGTCCTGCCCCCGTCAGGGTTCTCCGGTAAAGAACTGACATCACTATCGGACACATCATCGGATTTATCGTTATCCTCCTCCTCGTCGCTTTCTTGGACGTACTCGGTGCTTTTGAAATTTGATACCGTAGGAGTTGGCTTAGCGGTCTTCTTTGGTGCGGCAGTTTTTTTCTTGATTTCTGCTCCTTCGGCCATAGGCTTCGAAGAGGATTTTGCAGACGGCATCCTTATTGTCGAGCGTCGTGAAAGTAGCGCCGTGTGCAGTCTTAAGAAAGTTTGGGTTCTTTCTGCGAACTTTTTTTTGGGAGTTCGGGTTTACCTCGGCAGATTCCTAGCCTTGTGTCTTAACTATTTCTAGGCAATCTAGGCCAAGCTCTCCACAAAGTGATACCAACTCGCTGGCGATGTCTTCCAATAAGAGAAGGAAATTAGATGCTCCATCAGATCCTCCTCGTATGTTTCATTTGGGGAAATACGGTTCACTGCTAATGTTTTCCAGCATTAAGTGCGTTTGCTGCTAGGAAAGCTCTGCAAAGCATTTCAAGCAGTCCAAACGCCCGAAAAGAGGAAGATACAGAAAACCAAGCCAAGGTGTCCAGTATCACAAGGTCATCCATTGATGATGATGTTGTAGTTGAAGCACCACCTCTAAATTTTGTGCGAGATTCTATCCTTAGAGCGCAGCCGTCTGAGCCAAATGCCAATGGCAGCCAAGCTGAGCTTGAAGAAGTTGCAGATCCGCTATCCCCGTAAGTATG
The DNA here is from genome assembly GCA_009613015.1 of Mollisiaceae sp. DMI_Dod_QoI. Lineage (NCBI taxonomy): Eukaryota > Fungi > Ascomycota > Leotiomycetes > Helotiales > Mollisiaceae > Mollisiaceae sp. DMI_Dod_QoI. The sequence goes on along the minus strand of VXCB01000027.1, from coordinate 256,624 downwards.
TCCGAGAAATAGTTATTTACAATTGATGTCTGATGTTTGTGAAGGCTTGGATCACGTGCCGACTCTCCTGAAAACCTGGTTCAAAGATCATCTCTACTTCTGTCTTCATTCAAGCCCAACAAGAGCAATTTCAAAGAGCTTTCAAGTCACACCCTTCGTATCAAGCTCGCTCCGGGAGAGGTATAAGCCTCACTCTTTTCTATAGCATGCGGTGAACTAAAGTCAGTAGCGCATAGTTATCCTTGGCCAGTACGAATTATCTGTAAAGAAAGGACGAGTTACTTTAATGGGATCAACTCTACAAGCTTCAAAATCTTCATATCCCGTCTATGCTTTATCATCTCATTCGCTGCCTGTTATCAGGTGTTTAGCTACCGAGATAGGCGAAGCTGAAATCAATCTGAATCAATATCAGTCTGGTTTGGATACATTAGGAGCACTGTCACCTCTGTTTGCTAACCTAGGAAACAAGAATCCAGCTTACCTCGGTCTACAGCATCAGGAGAAAACCCATCACCGGGTTAATAGCACATTTCAAATTGTACAAACCCTTGGATGATAGATTTCAAAAGCTAACATTTTAGCAGCTATTTTCCTCTGATGACAGTTCTCAGCGAAGCTATGTACAACCTATTATTTCCGCCCCAGAGTGGAATGCTGTACTGGCGAAATGTTCCTCGAACCTTGTCGATGCTAGCCCACCCATAGTCATGGTCTGTGGTCCAAAGTCATCGGGCAAATCGACATTTGCAAAATTGCTCACCAATAAGCTTCTTCTGTCCCCAGAAGATGCTTTCGACAGCACTGTGGCACATAAGAATGCAGGAGTAGCATTATTAGACATTGATCCTGGTCAGCCGGAGTATTCGCCGCCCGGGCAACTTGCTCTTCTCCATATTCGAGAGCCAAATTTTGGATCACCATTTTCACATCCCGTTCCAGGGACCAAGAGCCGAATCGTTCGTTCACACTCGATAGGGGCGTTGTCACCGTCAATGGATACGAATCACTATATGGCATGTGTTACGGATCTCATATCGCATTACCGGCATCTACAATTGACAGTTCCCAGCTGTCCTTTGGTCATCAATACCCCTGGCTGGGTCCTAGGCACTGGTCTCGAAATACTAGTAGAGCTAATCACCAAAGCGAGACCAAGTAGCATCATTTATATGTCTCAAGATGGTCCTCCTGAGGTTGTTAGTAGTTTGAAAGTGGCAGCAAGGTTGACTCCTATTACTACAGTTCCATCCCAGGTCAGCGAATACACAACCAGGACAGCAGCCCATCTCAGAACGATGCAATACCTCTCATATTTTCACTTGAAGCCAGCTAGTACCAACAGCCTGTCCTGGAATTCTCAACCTCTGACTTCGATACTGCCTTGGGAGATAAGATATTCAGGAGAGAATGCTGGCATTCTTGGTGTCATGTGCTACGGAGAACAACCGCCGCCAGATCTACTTGCAGAGACCATTAATGGCTCTTTGGTGGCGGTGGTCGTAATCGATGATATGGCAGCCATCCCGGGCTGGTCACAAAGTACGCAGGAAAGCGTCGAGGACCAATACCCTTTAGTAGCAGATACCGACATAGGAGATCTTGGAGAAGACTCATTCCACCCACGGCAAATCCATACACCTCTCATTCTGCCAACACCAAAGGAAGGAATACCTTACTTCAATCCCGCGAACTCTATCACCATACATCCGCAATACTCACATAGTATCGGTCTTGCGTTAGTACGAGGAATCGATGCGACTCGCCGTCGGCTGCAAGTTCTCACTCCAATTGCTCCTAGCATAATACAGGAGACTAGCGATGCAGGCAAGTCGGTAGTGCTTGTGAGCGGAAAGCTTGATACCCCAGGCTGGGCATATACTGAGGAGCTCATTATGAAGACAAATCGCGAAAGAGCAGAGGATACCGACGAAAATGACGACGTGGTTCTTGATGACAGCGAAGAAGAAGAAATCAAGATTCAAGGCACAGATACTCGAACCTTCTCTGAAGATCAGAGAATCCTTGGTCACGACTTCGAAAATGCTCCTTGGGTTGAAAGATTGGAAGGATCCCAAGGTAGAGGAATTGGCTCTCGTGTCTGGCGAGTGAGGAGAGATCTTGGCAAACAAGGTGACGGTGATTGAGTGAGATGGATTTTGTAAATTATGGGCAGCCTCGAATGACTGACACGCAAAAATGTAGTTGCCTACGATCTTTCTCTTGGTAGAGTTAAACTGAATTCGCTGTTACATCTTTCAAAATACTGCAAACTCCTTCTCGTCAAAGTTTTTCAAGAGCTTCACTATTCACATATCTTTGTAAGGCTACCTTGCTGATGATCACATATTGCTCTGGTGTGCTTTCCTTCTGACGCAATGCCCTGGCCAAGTCACAAAGTGCATCCATAGAGGATTGCAATAATGTCAGTGCTATCTAGCGAACCTGCACTGAGAGCTGGATTGCAAATCCGCCTTCGAGCTCCGAGGGCAAAAGAACAGTAGCAAATAAGTATAAGGGTACGCCTTTTTAACCTCTTGGATCGAAGCATCTTCCCTCATTTGCCTCGCTTCTTTCTCGCAAGCTAACCTGACCACCCCATTAGCAATATCAAAGCAATTAAAGCTAGTCTTTATATTTTCACTATCAAGTTCTTCCCCCGCAGCCACCAGCTCAACAAGCGATCAAAAATCAATCCCTCCTCAGCTTCCAGTCCTTCCACTCATATTCTGGGGCGCGATGTTTACCACAACACTGCAAAACCCAAACCGCAGCCAAAAAACCAACCACAAGCGCCACTATACATATTACTACACTCCAAATCGGCTTGTGGTCAGGTTGTAGTGACAAGATAAACATAAGCAAGGCCCCGAAGAAGATCTCAAAGACAACTACAAGAAGCAAGAAGACAAATACAGAACCCTGGTCTACCTGAACGCAGGGAAGACCGGGTAAAACGAAGCAATCTTGATTCCGGATATGTAGTATATGTGATTGGATTCGGTGACCTTTAGTGGCGATCGCGAGATGAACGGGATTTAGGGTGTTAGAAGCGTTACTTGGGGACTGAAGAATACCGAGATGGCGTTTAGGATGCTCTTAATGAAGTTGCGAAGCATTCTGATGGTGGTTCTTAGTCGTGTAAGTTGGCTGCTCCTTGGTGGGAGAATGATAGTGACAGCTATTGAGGAGTACGAGCAATTAAGAAGTTTGAGGATGTGAATGTGCCAGGGCCCAGGGAGTGGTTTGTGCGAATTTTGAGATGAGAGTGTTAGGCGAAGAAGTGTGAGGAGAGCAAGCACCAAAGAAGATACGGAACATCGTATAAATAAGGATAGAAATTGAGTTTAGTGGGGTTACTTTTTGTCTTTTCTTATACTTCGGGCCCTCCAAGAGACGGATTGGGATCCTAGCCTGGCTAGAAATATGATGTACTCTTGTAGCCCAAATGCGCTCAACGAAAGCCTTCAGAAAACGGACTTCAAGTTTCTGCCGCTTTTCTTTCAGTCAAGATACAAGCAGACTATCTCGTATCAGCGAGCGTAATGAAGTTTGAAGAAGTCGAAGTCACTACCTCCGGCAATTCCTCGGGCCACCCCAGACCCTTGCTCCGGGGTAATGAATCCCGACCAAAACTCAAGTATCACCGAAATGAACTCTCGTCTCGCGTGACGTCACTTACGCGAGGCGGGTTGTATGGCGAAGGAATCTAAAGGAGAAGAACTATCTTCATCGCATAGCTGTCTGCCTATAGACGAGAATACTAAGGTAAAGAGAAAAGAGGAGAGAATGAGAAAAGTAAGCTTTTATGTGCTGCCTTCTCTGGCAGGCGAAGCAGGCCGGGTTCCTGGTTGGATCGACTAAGCTTCCTCGTTTCCATAACCGCCCCACCCCTGTTGTGTTGCCTTCATCGAATATTCATCTCCGTCTCTGTTGTTTGCGAAGATTAACCCCAAAAGCTCAATGTCGTCCCTTATGCTTAGAACTGCCGTTTTTGCCATTATTCTTATTGTCATTTTTGCTCTCTGGCAGACACTATCAACACAAGACAACCTAAGGTTCTCGCTATCACCCAACATAAACCAACAGCAAAATGTCGCGGTCGTTATCGAGGAGCGACCGCTCAGCAATCTAGCACCATTGCTACTCTACTTCTCGTTAATACTTGGCCCTGCGTGGCCCATCATACTTTTCACCTCTGGAGACGGCGGGCCCAGTTCACCAGCATTTCGTCGAGCGATTGACGACGGTCGCATAACAGTGCGGAGTCTGCCGGACGGCGTTCACTTCGACCAACACCAGGCCGTCACCGAATTCCTTACCTTGCCATGGCTCTGGGAACAGCTTGCACCGGCTGGGCATGTTTTTATGTTCCAAGCCGATAGCATAATATGTGCCAATTCCAAGCTGCGGGTAGAGGACTTCCTCCAGTACGATTTCGTTGGTGCGCCGATCGATGTGCCAACCGACCCATCATTTGGACATGGCGAAGGTTACAATGGAGGACTTTCATTACGAAACAGATCAATGATGCTGGACATCGTCAACGAGTTTAGCTGGCAGGCTGAGAAGGAAGAGGGAACCATTTCTCTGGAAGGGTGTGTTACACAAAGACCGTGTTTGAAGTTCGAAGATCAATGGTTTTACCACAAGATGAAGGATATACCAGGTGTACGGCTACCGACGAAGGAGGTGGCAGCGACCTTCGCAGTTGAGACAGTTTGGTACGATACTCCTTTGGGTTATCATCAGGTGGAGAGATGGAATTCCGGCAAGATGGATCAAGTGGCAGAATGGTGTCCAGAGTACAAAATGGCTACGACAGAATTAATTGTTGCACATGGAAAGTCTCCGGATGTAAATGGATAATTAGCTTATAAAATAGCACGTGTTGTAAGTTAATATCATGTTTGTTTCTTTTAATATGCTCAACATCTGCAAAAAGTTCTCTGCTTGTCCGCCGTTTTGTTATTGGTAGAAACCATTTCCCAACAGCTAGCCGCCGAAGTATCGGAGCACGGTTGTTTCTTAAACTTAAGGTGTGACAGAAATCCAACATGCAGGTCGATTCGTGGGTCATTCTAATTTGAGAACAGGTGATTGGATGATAATCCATTACTGTCCCGGATGCTGTAAATTGAAGACGACCTATTCTCAGCCTCCCGGTTTACCTTCTTCATAAACCAGGTCACCCCTTCGAGCTCTCTTCTCTCTTGTAGCGTTTGCGGACTTTAACTTTAACTTTAACTATAAATGTTACCATGACGGCGACCTTTTCGGATGAAAGCCTCACGACAAGTAGCGGCACGGTGACCGCCTGGCTCCCTATTCCCACACCTTGGCTCTCCATCGCCGCTTGTTCTAGTGAGATATATGCTCAACGGGCTGGTCTAGGAGGCAATCTAATTGCCTTCGATCCCCTATTTGGCGAGAGCATAGTTCCATCCGCGATACCATGTCTGCCCACCGAGGTGACCTCCTCATGGTACCAGTCCAATACCGATATTACGACAGTGCTGGGTCCTACATTCGTTTGTCCTGGCGCATACAGTGCTGTCCAAACAATTCTCGTTAATCCGTCAATGGAGCAGGTCCTCTGTTGCCCCTCGTAAGTTCCTCGATCTAATGAAGTATGAAGCTTGGATTCTCACATTTGCGAATAGGCAATATTCCCTTAATGTGCCAATCACCGGCAAAGGCACCTTCCCATCTCAATGTACTTCCCTCCTAACATCCGGCCAAACGCTCACCTACGAGTCAACCACCCCGAACGGGCCCTGGGGCATTGTCACCTCGACCGTTCCCGCATCTACAGCTGCGTCGACCGGCCCCACAATAGTATACGGGATGCACGTTAACGGTTTTAATGTTCTTGCCGCCGCTACCACCATGTCATCATCTTCTAGCACAATCACATCCGTTACCACGCCACTGCCAAGTAACTCTTCAGCACCTCAAACAACCTCGTCAGTCACATCAAATGGTGGAAGTAGCTCTAGCGCCTTGTCAAAAGGTGCCGCGGCAGGCATTGCTGTAGGCGTTGTATTGGTGGTGGTTCTTATCGCCATCGTTGGGTGGTTTTTGTTCTCACGGTCGAGAAAGGGTAGACAGGAGGAGAAAAGTCCATTTGCGATGACTTCGCAAGAATTGCCTGCGGAACCACGGCGGCTAAACGAATTAGACGGTAGTGGTAAGACATTTGAGCTGGGCACTTGAGGCTTTTCGAAAGGCAGCTAGCTGCTGCTGCGAAGAGATACAGAAATAAAATCAATGCTGTTACGAGGCTTACGACTTTTGGAAGGTATTTATGAGCGGATCCACTCTTCAGAGAGTAATTTTATTGGAGGGATGTCCTGGCGCAACGGAATGGATTCAGAAGATGATATGAAAAGGCGTTGGGGGAAATCTAATTTATTTATTTACTTTTATTTGCGTGGATCCCAGTGTCATCCAGCTCTCATCATCCCAAGATACCACCTTCCAAGAAGCCGTTTTAATGATCAGTATGAGAATGAAAACCATTTCATGCCACTACAATTGTTCTAAAACTTACTTCTACTATCGTGATCCTTTGGAAAGTTGACTCTGTCCGTTCGAAATCACGCCGTCAACCCCTTAACAACCCCGCATTATTTAAACTAATGTATACAGCTCTCAAGAGACTCCGTGTAAGGATGTATGAAATATATGTCCCTTGATTGGTCTGAATTTATTATTCTTAGCTTTCTGAATACACCCAACTCATTTCAAAAACGCTGGGGAAAAAAACTGTTACGACAAGATACCGAGCTCCACAATACCCATTATTTCATTTATTCCACAAGTATTACTTGCTTCAAGTCAATTGCTCCTCCCAACCATTTGCCAACTCTAAAGAGCTACCCTCGCCAAAACGCCTAGACTCTTACAGCATTTCGTACATAGTATTACAACGCTTTCACACTCTGAAAGAATGGATTTGCCAACAGCTTTTCATCGGCCTTTACCAGCTCCTTCATCTTGCTGACCATCTCATCCTTGCTTAAATTTTTGCCTTCGCACTCTTGCTTCCACTTGAGCAAGACTTCCTTGAGCAAAGCACTTCCTTCCTCCACGTCTTCCTTCTCGTAGCTTATCGCTTGACCCTCATGCTTGTTTGTGAAGTCTTCCAGCTCGTCCGCCTTCCTCTTTGCCATATTGACAACCTTTTCTGGAAACCGCACTAACTCTGCGACGTGAATGCCGAAACTCTGATCACATACACCTTCCTCAACTTTGTAGAGTAGTGTTACTTCTCTCTTTGCTTTGCCGTTATCGTCAATATGTGCTACGACATGAAGATTCTGGACTTGCGGATACTGATCGACCAAAGCTGTAAGCTCGTGGAAATGAGTGGCAAACATGGAGAAGCAACCAATCTCTTTCACAATATGCTCCGAGATTGCCCACGCAAGACCGAAACCATCGTAGGTGCTGGTACCACGGCCAAGTTCGTCGATGATGATGAGTGATTCCGACGTTGCGGACTTGAGAATATTGGCAGTCTCGAGCATTTCAGCCATAAATGTTGAAACTCCCTTGAGCTGCGAGTCACTTGCGCCAACACGAGCCAGAATGCAGTCAAAGATGGTGAGCTCGGCCTCCGAGCAGGGAACGAAGCAGCCGACTTGAGCCATCAAAGCGATGACACCAATCTGGCGAATGTAAGTGGATTTACCACCCATATTGGGTCCGGTAACTGCCCAACGAATTAGCACTGTAAAATCCTAAAAGTACTAGGGAGCTTCGGAGATTCTGAGCTGTCTTAGGAGCTAACAAATGGGAGGACAAGCGAGCATGTCGCTCCTGAAACAACTCTAGGCTCCGGAGCTCTTATAGAAACATAGTAAATTAGAATAAGAATAAGCCTTACTGATCAAAAATTCGGAGGATCCCCTTTTGAGGATGACGTCGTTGGTGATGAACTGTATATCATCTTGCATCTCCATGCATGGATGTCGTGCTTCCTTCAAGATGGTATCACCCTCTCCACGAGGATGGATTTTGGGTCGGACGTACGAGGTAGGAGCATGAACAGAACAATGAGCAAAGCTGATAATAACATCTAGATGCGCCAAAACGCCCGCTAGCTGCTCGATCACTGGACAATAAGAAGCAGCTACGCCGACAACCTCATTGACTAAGCTACTCTGTGTTCGATTGTAATTCTCCGAGAGCTGATCAAATTCTCTTCGGAGGCTTTGCAACTTTTGTGTGGTAAAGAAAACGCCGTTCTTTTGCGTAGAGCATTCCTGATACTTCTTGTTGTTCCGGATGGATCCTGATTCGGTCCTGGTAAGTCGCATACACCATCCGTGGACTTTGTGGTTTTCAAGGAATAGTTTCTTGTCCATCTCCTGACCTAGATCTTGACTGGCCGCTCTGTGCTCCTGATCCATCTCATTCCTCAACTTATCAAGCTTCTTTCGGATTATCCGCAGACCCTCATCGAATTCAGGTTTGATGATATATTCGTGATTCTGGGCAGCATCTACGTCGACAGTTGTCTCGACCATTTCCTGTAGCTTTGCGAGACTGTCCGAGTAGTCTCTGATCTTCGATGTGTAAGCTTCATCAAGGGGATCCCGGTATTGCTCGTCCATTACACCTTCTAGGGTACCAATGAATTCTGGGAGCTTGATCACTACTTGCCATGCTCTAATTACGTCTTCAAGAGTCGCCATCTTCCGCTGAAATCTCTTTGCCAGTCGATATAGGTCAGGGATTGCCCTTAAATGTTCTTCTTGCATCGTTTGCCTAAGCTCGGTATCCTCGACAAATGCTTCGACAAGCTGTTGCCTCTTTTCGATTTCAGTCTTGCTCATGAGTGGTTGCTTTAGCCACTGTGCTAAGAGCCGGCTTCCCACAGGAGTCTTGCAGTGGTTCAGCAGGCCGAAGAGAGACATGGTCTTCGCACCATCTCTGGGTCCTGGCATCAGGTTCAAGGCTTTGAGCGCAGAAGCGTCGAGTTTCATGAATTGTGATAAGTCGTGCTGGTACAATTGGTATTGGCCAAAATTCGACGAGTCGTGCATAACTCCGAGGTACTTGATCAAGGCCGCTGCAGACCCCATTGCAAGTTTCAAATCAGTCTGTGGAAGGGTGCCAGCGGCCTTCTCATCCTTCAAGAGTCTCGCAAGGTCCTGGTCTATATCTTTTGTAGCAAAATCAGTTCCTAATCTCTCCGAAACAGCGACTCCGCAGCTGTCTATAATGGCCTTGAGCTTTCCCAGTTCGACATCCTTGTTTGACTTGTCTACTTGTATCAAGCACTCCTTCACTCCTAATTGGATAAGAAGTGATTCGAAGTTGGAGTATAAATCGTTGTCTAAGAATTCCGAGACACCAAGTTCCCTAACGCTGGCATCTGCGAAGCATACGCCGACATTTCTCGCCTCTGAAGCCTTTGCAGAGACTTTGACAGCTAGAATGATCGGAGCAGCATCGAATTGACCCCCTAGCTCCTCTTCAATATCTTGCAGATTGCCAGGTGATGCCTGCTTTGTGATCTTCCAATTCATTCGACCTGTGTTGCCCCAGACCTCAACTCTTTTGTTGAGACGAAATAGAGCCTCTCGGAGGAAGTTTTTGTATACGGTAATAGTCATGGTGACCGAAGGCAGACCGGTAGAGTCATTCCTGCCTAATTGTCGCAAGACAGACGTTGTCTTGTAGACCTATACGCGAAGTAAGTGGTGTATGCTTTGTGGCTGCAGATGGAAGATATACCGTTCGGGCGATGAATGTAGCATCATCACCATGGGCTGTGTACCAATCACCACGGTCAAATACCCTGATGGTATCGTCATCATTATCCGGTAAAGACTTGAAGAACTTGATAAAGCCTCCTTCATCGTCGACCTAAGTAGAGTTAAGTTGGTGGTCCAAAATAAGGAGGAAGCTTCTACCTTTAATTCTGGACGAGATGACATTGTCGAATTCTATGAAGGACTTTTGGAGTGCTGTGAGACAATGTTCTACAGCCTAGAAGTCCGAAATGCGTTTATATGAACTTCAGTAAAGTGGAAAACGCGACCTTGGAAGGGAGACGCGTCCACTCGCGACCCACTAGTCATAATTGAGCCAATTCTGCCGAATTGGCCGGGCGGTCAAGATTTTCTGGAGTCACGAGATATTAAATTCTTCGAGAACTTTCAAAAATTCCTCAAGAACGATGGCCGATTCAGAAGAACGCCCTTCCAAGATTCGGAAGCTTTCATCATCAGAGGACTTCCTTGGAAAAATTCTAGAGGCTGAGTCAAGCCCCGAATCACCACCAGAACAATCTGGAGCAAATGACACTAAAATCCCACAAGCTACGCCAGATGGCCAACCAAGTGAAAAGCCAGCATTGTCCAAAAGTCAACAGAAGAAGCTTCTGAAGAAAGAACGATGGGAGGCCGGCAAAGAGTATCGAAGAGTAAAGCGGCGTGAAAAGCACAAAGAGAAGCAAGCACGGAAGGCTGAGCAACGATCCAATGGAGAGGTTCAAGATAGTCCCAACCCAGAGAACATCGAGGACGAGAAAAAGGCACGCCCAAGAAGACCAGTTCAAACTCCGGTCGCTCTGATACTGGACTGCGACTTCGACCAGCTCATGACGGAGAAAGAACTCATTTCATTGGGTGCTCAACTCACAAGATGCTATTCCGAAAATAAGAGTTCTCCTTATCGATCTCATTTAGCTATCAGCTCGTGGGGTGGAAAACTCAAGGAAAGATTTGAGACTGTTCTCACTCGGAACCATGAAAGCTGGAAGGGGGTCAAATTCTACGAAGAGGATTTCATGGCTGCGGCAGAGAATCTGGATGAGATCATGAAGGGGCCGTTGGGTGGAAAGCTAGCTGGTGCTCTCGCTGGACAGGGTGATGGCATAGAGGCAGCTGGAGGAAGCCAAGAGTTGACCCCAGCAGCGACAGATGAAGCAAAGCAATTTCATTCAACTGCTAAATCTGAAATGGAGTCTGACATGAAGCCTGACGGAAACTCTGCTCCTTCCGAGTCCGTTGCCTCTTCGGAAGCCCATATACCTGCCTCAACCGAACAGACTATTATTCCCGATGCAGCGCAACCTTTGACCAAAGAAGCAGCTTTAGTTCTTCCAAAAGAGCCGACTCATGCCATATCAGCAGCGAAGCCTCCATCGATTGTCTACCTCACTTCTGACTCTCCAGATACTCTCACGGACCTGGAACCAAATACCAGCTACATCATTGGTGGCATTGTTGATAAGAATCGGCACAAAGGCATCTGCTACAAGCGGGCCTGCGAGCGTGGTATCAGAACTGCTAAGCTACCAATTGGGGAATACATGACAATGCAAAGCAGAAGCGTTTTGGCCGTTAATCATGTGGTGGAGATCATGTTAAAGTGGTTGGAGATAGGTGATTGGGGAGAAGCATTCCTGCGTGTTATCCCCAAGAGAAAAGAGGCAAGATTGAAGGTCAAGAAGGACGAGGAGCAGGAAGGGGATGAGAATGAGAATACTGAAGATGGAGCCGCTGAAGACGACCACGAGAACCAGCTTGCAGAAACTCCTGAAGCTCACAAGCCTGTTGTTTCTCTTCCTGCGGCAGATATCGAGAATAGTTCCGAGCAAAAAGGTGCTGCACTGTCAATGTCTAGTCCCGAGGATAAGACTATGGACATCCAAGAATACTGACACTATATGCCCGGATCAGCATAATGGATCGTTAAGAGGGCATATCCTTGATCAGCATATTAAATTTACCTTAGCATTTGCTAGCGCATGGCATATCAGTATAAAAGCCTGCACTTATGGTGTTCCAAAATACGATCAACTCCTCCACATCCTACTGTGCCGTAGTGACGTGCCCTGGTGACCCCCATGCGACCCATAACGCCATTCAAAATCGAACCCCTTTCCCATGCATCATCTCTTGTCTCCTTTGATTACATATTCCTCTGCTCTCTCCGCCTTCTCCTTCCTCGCTAGCGTCTCAGGCAAAGTCCTCATCAAGCCCTCCATTCCCTTTACGCCCTTCCCCCAATTGGCCTCGACCTGATCCTGCCTCTCTAATCTTTCAATACCCATGTCTGCCGTTCCTCTCTCTCCTTGAACGACTTTCTCCTCTACAACTCTCAAGATCCTCTCATCAGTCTCAATGCCTTCTTTGTAATCCTTTTTGACATTATTCGTTACAACCCCAGGCATTTTCCTCCTTAGCGCCGCAATTTCTTCTATCAAATCCTCTTCTTGTCTTGCGAGATCTTTCGCCCGCTCGAAGAGTTTTGTGTTGAATGGCTCATGTTCTTCTATTTCCAGCATAGAGGATTTGGATGTGAGTACCGAGGAGAGAAGTTCAGGCGAGGGCTCTAAGCCGTTGATTGTTATGTTTGCCGCGGCCGTGGAGAATACGTTGCTGATGTACTATTCTCATGAATTAGCACAAGTATTGAATATGAAGCGCGCGGTATATGAGATTAGAGCGCAGGCTATAGAAGACTTACATCATGAACGAGCTCTTCAACACGCGTTCGCATTTTGTCTTCGCCCTCTATAGGCGGTAAGTTCTTGTCTATTTCAACATTCGCGGCGCGTCGGATGTTTGAGACAAGATATTGGAGGTCATCTGGTGATTGCAGCTCTATCTTTCGCTGAAATTCGGCCATGGCTTTAGAAAAGCAAGGAAGAAGTAAATTGGAGTCGTTGAGCAAGGCTGCTATGCGATTATGTTTTTCTATACTATCGGATGGCCGTTTTCCTGAATATAATTGCACATCGCGGTCAATTGTTTACTTCGGCGTCCGCGGCCGCATCCTACAAACTAGTCCCAAACCTTAAATATTTACCGATTACCCCCCTATCGTAAAAGGCGGGGTGTTCGGTGGGGGTCTCATCTCAATTATTCAAATTGTGTTTACCGCCCAGTGCCAATTCCGAAAGCGAATCGGAAGACGGGAGCTGGCATTTTCACTATATTGAAAAGCACACCCAGCTCAAAACTGAAGGTGCAAGCTGTGGGCCTGGTGTGCAGGAAGTTGTCTTGCATGCAGGTGAATATGCAGGCTGCATGCACCGCCATTCCTTTTCCAAGGGGTCCACTGACATCTAACCTCTCATCATGCACCACGAAGATGTGCAAAAATTGGAAAATTTTCGTTCGACATGAGGTTAGTTTCATCCCACGTAGATCTGTTGTCGTTTAATGCATCGCCGGGAGCACAGATAATGTGATCCCGACGGCTCGGGGAAGATCGGATTAATTCCGCATTCTGTATCAGATGATACTATGTTCACGAGATGCATCCGTACAATACACTGAGCTCGGAATCTCGGATTCAATGACTTTCTCTTGGTGAGATATTTGATGCTTTAGTGTGGAGAATTTATATGTGTAAGGTCGATCTCAGTGTGGATGGCTGCCATGTCATTGGCGATTGGTTGCGTGTTTCGTCGCTCTTCACACCCGCTTGTCTCAGGCTTTTCGGGGGCGTACCTTGCGTGCAGCAATCATCCTCAGCGGTTCGTCCAATTACCAGTAAGGGTTGAGCAAGGCAGACATATCTGCTACAGGTGATTGTGGCAATTTTCGCTCACAGAATGCCGTGTAATTATTAGATTGATTTGGTCTGAAGGCTGCAAACAAAGCAACCAACCTTCACTAGATGACTCTGAACTCCAGATGATATCACAAAATACATGCCCACTCAAGATATCCAATGCATTGCGCTGAAGTAATAAAAGTGCTAAATAATCATTGCAATGACCGAACCAAGTAAGTAGGGAGTGACGCCCTTCCGAACCTCAATAACAAAAACCTGAGAAATGCCAAACTCCAACCCCTGCCCTCGTAGAATCATTGTGTAATCATCTAGTCGTAGCATCCCGTAGAATCAGCTCCAAAAGATACTCCAAGTGTCCAACAAAGTTAATCAAGGGAATTATATGTTCAAGTCCTAGCGCCTTCATGTGCAGATTCCAGATCCCCCGAGCCTAGGACCACAGCCTGTCTACCCTCTAGCAACCCGATAAGATTTCAAATTATTGAGGGAACATTTGCTTCATCTCCTCATCGCTCAGGCGTATTTCGTGGACCGGATCGCGCTTTCGCTCAAGGGATTCGAAGTCGCATTCGACATAGGATGGGAGGAAGATCTCTGAAAGGTTATTAGCACTGCTATCTCGAAATGGTCGACTAGAATGGACTCGACGTACCCGGATTCCACTCGTAGCCTTGAGATGATCGGACACAAGTGATCTATTTGTAAAGTGTTAGTGATGGTTGAGACGTAGAGCCAGTTTGGGATCTGCAAGGGCGGACTGACCAAACGTGGCACTCCGTCAGGGTCCCCAATGTTGATGACAGTATGTTCTTGTTTCGAGAGTGATGAGCCTAGATAATTGTCAGTCTCTTGTCGGACGTTTTTGGATACATTCCCAAATGATCTCTGTAGGCTGCTACCGCCGGAGGACTTCGGCCCATTTCGTGGCTTGCAGACCAGATGAATATAATAGACAATGGTGAACTTACTGAGCAAGCTCGGCCTCCGGTCATGTCCATACTTTGGCCTTGAAGAACCAGGAGTCGTCGATTGTTGTGGTTGTTGAGGAGTTCGTGGGGAGCTTGAATAGGACGAAGATGAGCTGGAGCTCGGTGCAGCAGCCTTACTGCTCTCCCCAGCTCTCGACGGGATCGTAATCGAAGATGACATGGTCGGCTCAGAGCAACGAAAATCCGGAAAGGAATATAATAAACCTCAAAATCAGTACTCCTGCAAGAAGGGTCGTCGTCGAAATGTTGTGGTTGTGAAAATAGGAAAGTCTGCCGCCGACTGAGTCAAGACTCAAGAACAAGTGATGCCAACAGTTGACGGATGCGAAGTCGCATGTCACTAGGTTCCGACATCCTGCCTGCGCTAAGCTTAATAAGGTTTAGCGCATTTTTCGCCGAGCTGTACCTTAACATCCACGCGCTCTTTGGTGCCTCATCAACGAACCCATCTCATCAGCTTTCTACGATTGTTACGGCCCACGAACACGCATTCATCAAAGCCTAACTTTTGTTTCCGAGGTTAATTCGAATAAGAGAATTTCAAAATGGGGGACGTAATAGTGGAAAACCCTTCGAACCAAGTACTGCCTCACCGAAAACAAATGCCTTCCTCGATACCCAACATCGATACGCTGGAGAACATAGGAACAGATGGCAGCGATGAATACTCAACCATGAAGAAGCTTCAACGGCATTTAGAGTGAGTTTATAGATTAAGTATACGTCGGAGTTGGGACTGATCGCCGGCAGGTACATTCTACTTCAAGAAGAGTACATCAAGGATGAGCAGAGGTACGGCTTCTACATATTTCTGCGGATTTTGATGTCAGTCTAACGATGTGTAGGAGTTTGAAGAGGGAGTTGGTACGTGCGCAGGAAGAGATAAAGCGGATTCAGAGTGTACCTTTGGTTATTGGACAGTTTATGGAGGCTATAGACCAGAAGTAAGATTTCAGCACGACAACGCGCAGCTCATCGCTAATATCATCAGTACTGGTATCGTGCAATCATCAACTGGGTCCAACTATGTCGTCCGAATACTCTCTACCCTCGACCGCGAGAAGCTCAAGCCTTCATCCTCGGTAGCCCTCCATCGCCACTCGAATTCTCTTGTTGATATCCTCCCGCCGGAAGCAGATTCATCCATTGCTATGTTAGGCGCAGATGAGAAGCCAGATGTGACATATGCCGACGTTGGTGGTCTCGACATGCAAAAACAGGAGATTCGAGAAGCAGTTGAGCTTCCGCTTACACACTTCGATCTTGTATGTGTTCTACTTTCAGGATGTTCTGCACCCCAGGAACTCTCCTTCTCTCATGATAGCAAATTCTAACTGCTTTGTGTAGTACCGTCAAATTGGTATTGATCCCCCACGAGGTGTTTTACTTTATGGTCCACCTGGTACGGGCAAGACTATGTTGGTAAAGGCCGTTGCAAACTCAACAACCGCCAACTTTATCCGCGTTGTTGGTTCCGAATTCGTGCAGAAGTACTTAGGCGAGGGACCCCGTATGGTTCGTGATGTATTCCGAATGGCTCGCGAGAACTCTCCAGCAATTATCTTCATTGACGAGATCGATGCTATTGCTACCAAGCGTTTCGATGCCCAGACCGGCGCCGACAGAGAAGTGCAGCGTATTCTCCTGGAGCTGCTGAACCAAATGGATGGTTTCGATCAGACTTCAAATGTCAAGGTTATCATGGCCACCAACAGAGCTGATACTTTGGATCCTGCTCTCCTCCGACCTGGTCGTTTGGATAGAAAGATTGAGTTCCCTAATCTCCGCGACCGAAGGGAGAGACGGCTGATCTTCACTACTATTGCCTCGAAGATGTCCCTGGCACCCGAGGTGGATTTGGACAGTCTGATTGTTCGAAATGATCCGTTGAGTGGTGCTATTATTGCGGCTATCATGCAGGAGGCTGGTTTGAGAGCGGTTAGGAAGAATAGGTACAACATCATCCAAGTCGATTTAGAGGATGCGTACTCGAGCCAGGTTAAGGGAGCGCAAGAAGCTCAAAAGTTCGACTTCTACAAGTAGAGGCTTCTCTGATGCACTTATTGATGGAGTGGTCTTTGGTGGAGGATGCATTTCTGGCGTTGAGATGGCAGTTCTGAAAGCACTGGCAGGAATTGGATGAGAGCGGAGATTCGAGTCATTGCGCAATGACTTGGGCCATAATCTCTTCCATACAGGCAGGCATATACTTTCACGTGTACCAACAATACCAAAACCGTTGTCTGTAACTCACTTAAACCTTCTACCCTTGCATAAATTTGTTTTTGTAACCCAATAGTTTTATTTTTATCTTCCAAGTATGCTCGCTACATGGTATCTTCTTACTAAAACACTTCAGCTGGACAAGAGGCAGCAAGCCAGCCGGCAAGAAGGTTATCCGCTGAAAGTCAGTGCAACGCTAAAACGCTATCATCAAAAATGTAAACAGCATGTTTTCCACCCAACTCCAACGCTGATTCTGTACGTGATATGTCAGCCCCTGATAGAGCGTACATCCAAAAACAAAAACCAATCCCGGTGTTCCCTGACGCCGGACATTATGCATTATCATTAACCATTACGCCTCTGTTCTGCTCTGCTCTCCATGGCTAAATGGGGGTTGGAGAGTAGATAGAGAGGCAAACTCCTCCAAACATCAAGCTTCGTCCAAGCCTGGAGACTTGGAGGAGAGAGCTTTCACTTTCATCCCTTCAGACACCGAGTTGCAGACCCAGTTGAACAAGCAACCTCACAAACCTCGCATGCAGCTCAATAAAGAAGTCGGGCAATCCCACAATCTCAGCCAAACCCCTCGCCTTGGTCACCATCCTCGGCATCCCATCCAGACCTCTATTCCTGCCACTCAAGAACGACGAAGTAGGTGTATTATGACTACTTCCTCCTCCCGAACTTCTCTCCTCACTGCCTCCGAGTCTGGGACTATTCATGCTCTCCGTTCTCTCGAATTCGGCTTCGGCAAGTCCTTGGATCCATGCTGCGAGCTCCCGGAATGCGGTGGATAGGAGGGAGAATGTTTGCATGACTGCTCGTTCCCGGTGTGTGCTAAGTGATATGAGTGCGTAGACGCGTCGACGGCCGCGCGCATTAGGGTCGGGGATCCGGAAGACGAAGGCGGTGGTGTATCCTGCGAGAGGGTCGCCAAAGAAGATCGGTCCGCCGGAGGGGATGGAAACGGAGCTGTTGGAGAAAGAGCTGTTTAGGAAGGGAGAGGTGGGCGAGGAGTTGGGCTGCAGAGTGGAAGGAGGAAGAGTCTCGCATGATAGTGTTCGGAGACATGATTGGCGGAGGATGGAAAAGGAGGTCGGGTGGAGGGGTTCGTGAGTTGAGGTATAGTCGACATAATGCTCATGCGAATCCGTAGATTTGAATGAGCAATTGCTAGAGGATGTGCTGACGCGGATCAGAGTGCGCGATCGTGTGCGCCTGTGTGTAGGTTTGCTGGAAATCGCATGCTCGGACTCGGAAGAGCTGGAGCACTCTGATTTCGGGGGCGAAGGATGTTCGACTGTGACTGAGACACGCTCGTATATCCTCCGCGTTCTTAGAATAGGACCATTGATATCATTGTGTGTAGGCGACGACTCTTCCTTTGTTGTGTTCTTCGGCGGCAGAGTGAGAGCGCAATTTTCGCAAGGGATAGCTCTCTTCTTGTCGTTCTCGTCGTAGGTCTTGCGAAAGCTCGAATCGCGTCGACCAAGGCTTCCAAATTGTGCGCTCTGCAATGCCGATACACGCGGGCTCTCTGGCGGAGTCTCAATGGCCGAGGAAGATGCTTGCGAGAGGGGTGTTTGGTTTTGGAAGGAGAGTCGCGTGCCGTTCTCCCTCTCGGAGGAGATTGAGTTCGTTCTACTTGCAGCACGCGTGATGCCCGCCAGGCCATCTGCTGGATTCAGAGATCTCGAACTTGTGCTAGGACGTCGTGTGCTGAGGCTTTCGTCTTCGAAGCACGATGTGCAACCGGCAGGAAGTGCTTCTGTGACCATCAACGGCGTGGGACCGTGAGTATCGCAGAAATGCGCCAGACACAACTATAGAAGAAAGAATTGTCAGTATGGTTTCTTGAGACTGCGCAAAGTCTTGTGGTATTGCGCCCAAGTTCGCGATCGCTGCGCCCACGAGGCAAACGCAGGGCGATTGTGGGGTAAGGGAAAGCCATGCGACGAGGATAAGAGCTGATCAATCTCACAATAGACGACATGATTGGATGTCTGCCTTCCCGTCCTCTGATCGTGCTTGTGAGACCTTGAGATCTCCAATAAGGCGATCGCGTGGTGTCTCAAAGCACTGCTCCCACTTGCGAAGTGAAGTGGTGAGCGGAGCGTTGGGGCCCAGAGGAAATTATTCCCAACTTTGGTGTTTTAGAGCCCAGTGCCGGTATTTGGCGGCGGACTTTGTTCGCCCGCTGACAATTCGCTGTGCAGGACGTCACCGCGGCCGCGCAAGAGGGACGAGGGAAGGGGGACGAGGGAGCTGGGCGGTCTCACACCGAAGCAGCAATGCAACTGCGCGGAATAATACCCAGAGACCAAGGGACAATGATGCTGATGCAGATGCAGACGCAGACGCAGACGCAGACGCAGCGACGAATATAAAATACACCAGGGAGACGGACGGGTGCCAGTCGGGGGCGGAGGGAAAGAAGAAAAGAAGAAGCAGCAGCCAGAAGGAAGAGTCCTCACCGCTCAGGAGGAAGGACAGATACGGAGTGATATGTACGTAGGGAGCAACTAGCAACAGGTAACCTTACTCGTTAGTACAGTACATACAGTACATACAGTAGTACTACACAGATAGATGCTTCTCGCCGCGAGTCGGCGCCCCTTTCCTTTCCCTTTCTTCACGTGCAAGGGCTGGCTGGGCTGGGCTGCATCCCCGTCGCGTGGGACTTCAGCCAAAGTGCCGCCCAGGTGCGAAGCACAGATTCACAGAAGCACACCCACGAGGGCCATAACGCCGATGCCGATCCACGTCGGAACGGTCCGGCAATCATTGCGACAGCGACTGCGACTCTGACATTTTTCCAAACATGAGAAAGGGAGGCGTCAGCACTCTATCTCCATCTCTACTTAGTAGTGTTCTTGCCTAGGTAGATTGCGCTGACTGCCGGGAATCCCTCTACTTCGTACACGTCTGCGATGGCGTTGGGCTGAGCGTTGAGACTCAACGGTGGCGGCGCAAAGCCTCGAGGCGAGAGATCAGACGAAGAGACGGAGGTACTCCGTACTTCGTAGGAGTAGTCAGCACGCTGGCCTTATCACCGCGCATAAGAACTCAAGAGCACGCATGCACGCGACTCGACATGTGCCCAGCCCACCCTCCACCACCTCCACCACCTTCACCACCTTCACCACCCGCCAATCGCAAAAAGGAAAAATAAGGACCCGATGCTACATGCATGCCTGTAAACCTTGAGCCTGGAGCATCACGACAATTGAACAACTTCAACCATGTTTGGGCTACCCTTACCCTGGCAACAAATGCGCCATTTTCCCACATCGTGTACACTGTACATCGTGAGCGCCATGCAACCTCGGCCTTCAGAGTCTTGACACTTGACCGATGTCTCCTCAGTGTCCTCACCCCAGCTCTAGAAAAGGGGCTCCCCGGTTGTACGGAGTCGCGGAAGACCTACCCTCGGCTGAAGATGTCCAAAATGACCCGAACTTGGTACACTCGGCCCTTTGATACTCCTAAATTCGCACTGTAGCATTCATGATGCTGAACCCGGAATGAAGAGAGGAACTTGCATTTTGCTAAAGAGAGGCACAACTAACGAGCCAGACCTCGATACGAGCCAATGCTACCCTCTAGCACTCTCCCCAGTGATTTTTTTGTGGTTTTTCTGTTTCGTCTCCACCCACCCCGGATGTCATGCTCATCAATTCAGAACGTAGGACGAGTGACCATCATTGCCAGCACATATTTCTCCCTCGCCAAACGCTCCTTTGTCCCCATCCGCCACACCCTCAGAGCAAGTATTCCAGCGCCGTGATGCTAACGAATACCCAGGAACCGTCGAATCAGCCACCATTAGCTCACCAAAGTAAGCCCGAGATCGTAAACAAGAGCTCTCTGCCGACGCCAGCCAGTCATGCCCTTCTTGCAGAAACAGCCCAAACTCCGAAGATCACTCGTGTGAGCGATCCCATCCAAACGCCAGGGAAACCCGCCCATCCAGTCGTCTCAGATAGAAGTCGCTGAACTTTTGCTGTCCGCTACTACTCATCTGACTAGAGAGGCATTCAACGAGAATAAAGTGCAAAAGAAAGTCGTATGTTACAAACGCGAAAGCTAACCGCCACTCAAAACGACCAGACTGAACTAGCATCGAGCCAACCGAGGAAATCTCAGATTCCGATGCGCGAGAAGCTGGATAAATCATGGCTGCGAACTTTCGGTCTATCGCGAAAGATGGAAAGAAAAGAATATGTACAAAACTAAACACCCGCTTCGTCATTATCGTTGATGTGGGTTTCGAGGCTATTGAGCCGGCGTAGGTTGACCACGACCACCTCTCTGGCCCTCAAAGCCATTTTGGCGTTGGCCTTGGTTGCCGCCGCCTCGTCGATTGCCCTGCTCATATCTACCTCCACGTGAGAATCCTTGGCCTTGGCGCTGGCCTTGTGGTTGTCTCTGATTTTGACTCGGGTTGGCACCATTCTGGCGTCTATTTTCGTAATTGCCTGGGCCCCCAGTTCGTTGGCTGCCAGATTGCTGTTGGCCCTGCTCGCGAGGAGTAGACTCCCGTGCTGAAGTTTGACGATTGGTTTGGAAATTCGTAACAGGCCTTGGAATGCTTTCCGGGGCATCGTAAACGTAAAGATTCTTGTCGATGGTTTGTGGTATTGGTAAAATCTCCGTACCTAAGTCGCGTTCGATGTTATATAGGTTGAATCTATCATCCCAGTTGATCAGGTTGATAGCCAATCCCAAATGTCCGAAACGCCCTGACCGACCAATACGATGAAGATAGGTCTCAGCGTTCTTGGGGAAATCAAAGTTGATGACAACATTGACAGCTTGAATATCAATACCACGAGTCAGCAAATCGCTGCAAACGAGATTGCGACAAGCACCATTGCGGAAGTCGTGGAAGACACGATTGCGGTTGTTCTGAATCATGCGGGCGTGGCTGTAGAAGCAAGAATATCCGAGCTCGGTAATCTTCTTCGCAAGAAGTTCGACACGGTTGGTGGAATTACAAAAGATGATCGATTGGTTGATTTGTAATTTCGAGAAAAGAGTGTTGAGGCAATGCACCTTTTGACTCTCTTCTACGAAAGCATAGTACTGGGTGATACCACGAAGTGTGAGTTCATCCATGAGGTTGATTTCATAAGGATCATGCATGTTCTTATCGGAGAACGCCTTGACGGTAATAGGGAATGTGGCGCTGAAAAGCATAACCTGACGGTCCTTAGGGTGGTGTTGGAGCAGTTGTTCAATAACTGGAGTGAATTCCGGAGAGAGAAGTTTGTCAGCTTCATCCATGATGAAGGTTGGACATTCGCTGAGGTCGGCGACACCCTTACCAGCTAGATCAAGGATCCTGCCCGGGGTGCCGACAATGATATGGACTGGGTCTTGTAAACGCACAATGTCATCCCGTAGAAGAGTACCGCCAGTGGTGACCATGACATTGACCCCAAGGTTCTTTCCAAGAGTCTTGCAAACTTGAGATGTCTGCATAGCTAATTCTCGAGTAGGGACTAAGATGAGGGCTTGGATTTTGTTGTTCTTAGGATTGATTTGTTGAAGAGCAGGTATGATGAATGCTGCAGTCTTGCCAGTCCCGTTCTTTGCTCGAGCCAGAATGTCTCGGCCAGTTAGAGCCACTGGAATCGCCTCCTCTTGGATGGGTGATGGTTTCTCGAAACCAGCTTCAAAGATACCCATTAACAGGTCTCGCTTCAGGTTGAAGTCCTCGAACTCAAGGCCTTTCGTCGCAGTGACATCCTATCCAATAAGTTATTCACAGTCTAAGCGCATATTCAGGCCTAATGTTACCTCAGTTTGTATTCTCGTATCCTTAGTTGGAATCTTAAGGCCCTTCTTCCAGTCTTCTGTTGATGGCGAAGCACCATCGCTTGCTGCGTGTCAGCTAGGTTCACCTATTACGTTACGGTGATCTTAATGAAAATAGCGCATACCTCAACTTGGTAGCATCTAGTTGTTGTGCTAATTCGTCTGCCATTGTGGTGGGTAGATCTCCTATTGTTTGAAAGCAAGGGCAGGTATGTAGGAGAAGTTTTCGTGATAAAGATCGAGGGCGCGATGCGCGTTGTGTGCCGTGTATTCTTATGGGTAGTGGCAGAGTCACAAAGCTAACATGAAGATCGTATGCAGGTCGTGGGGGGGGAGGCGACTCGTAGAAGGTGAGCGGAGCCTCGTCGAGTTGAGGGGCAGGAGGTGTTGGAAAGACGTTGATTTTACTGCGTAGCTTCTGCGCTCCAGTTCTTTCTGTAAATTGATCGTTACGTAAGTGTGCGCATTAATTGAATTGGTGGTCAAGTTTTCGAAAGCGTGATACTTCGGAAGCGTCGAAGTGATTTGGTTGTGGGGGAAAATCTCAAGTTGAGGTTGAAGCTGTTGATGGACAAAGTTTGGGTTGGAGTTTAAGCGACGCTGCTAAGGCCAGGCTGCATGAAGCAAGGCAGGGGGCACGTGCACGTGAGGCAAAAGCAGAATGTTCTAGTTTCACTTCACTTTGCAGCCATATTTAGATGACTCGGGAATAAAATAAGCCTCTAACCGAGATCAAACTACTTTGTAAGAACCAAAGAATGCAATACCCAAGTAGCACAATCCCCAAACTACGAAGTATGATCATGTGAAGAGAAATAATTATTGATGATAGCCCTAAAATAGACTATCAAATAACGAACAAGATATTCGATTGCCGCTCTACGTTCAACCATCCGTCGTGAGACATAATTACATCAAACCCCGGTGCCATCTCTTATTGTAGCCATTCAGTATCAAGAGTCGAAACGCCTACGACTCCCCAACACCCAGAACTAGAGGTTCAGAATTCCATCCCTCGACTTTCCTCCCGCTCTCTTTTCACCTTGATGTCTTTTTCATCCCTCATCAAGGCTAACACAAATGATCTAAAGTATTCCACGTAGGGCTTCAGACTCGTTTTTTCCCAATCCTGAAGTTTCTTTTCCTCGTTTTCGGTTTCCTCGGGATTTTCCCACTCATCTATCTCTCGGAGAAGATCCGTTACAGTCGGTGCAGTGAGTGGATCAAAATCTTCGCAATGATTCGTGTCGATTGGAACGCAAACCCTACCAGTCCCAGGATGGACAACAAAGGGGCTCTTGAGTAAATGGTTTAGATGCTTGCTGACCTCGATATCAAGTCGTGGATATGTGTACTCGAGAATGATATCTTGCTGGGCATGTTGTAATGCTTTGGTATCCAAAGCTTTGCTTACTCCACTCGTTGCAAGAGTGTGAATGTCGGTCCATTTTGCCGTTGAAGATCGCCCGGGAGAGGAGCTCCATTTCTTTTTCAGGGCTTCATTCAAAGTTCTATCTGGCAGCAATTCCAGAAGACGAGCAAACTTCTCGTCTGTCTCCCAAGGATCTTGGTCGTGCAATACGTCGCTTTCAAAGTGTGGCTTCAAAATCTCGAGACTCCGCCTACAGGTAGTGTCAGTCATAATACAGAACTAGAAAATGAGACTTACGCAACATGTGAATGAAGTGGTCTCTTAATATTAACTCTCTTCCCACTCTGTGCTCCACCTTTGATAACCTCCAGATACCCTGCAATCGCCCTTCTCTTCTGATCATCCATATGGCGAGCTTTCTTGTCACATACCCAAGCGTGGGCACCTCTTCGTCCAGAATATACCCACATAATGTGCTTGAAACCAAAATCTTCCCGTAGTGCAACATCAATAACTTTGATGGCCATGGTCATGAATTGCCAACACTTATTACAAATATTAGCCTTGTCACAGCATGTTCTGATGTCGTCGTAATCTGTCAAATCAATATCGAAACACAATTCCTTGGCAATTGGCTTGAAAGCACGCAGTGTTTTCCTGTCTCGAGGGTTTGCGTTGTAGACTGGTCCGATCTCAAAACGGGAAGGATTCAGACGTAGAACATCTTTCCGCAGACTTCATATATCAGCTCCATTTAAATCTGTTCCAAAGTTGACTTACAGGTCGGAGGTTGGGAATGACTGGTATCTGAGGTATGCATCATTCTGTAACGTGAACGCAAATTCTCGGTGCCCAAAGTCTGTGGAAGGAGTCGGAGAGTGATTGAGCCATTGGAAGAGGTAGCGCCACGGAAATAATCGCTGGTAGAAAGATCGCATAACTTCTGGGTCGGATGCCCGAGATGTAGGTCCAATATGACTAGATAATCAGTCGCATTCTAGTGTATCAAGGAGACGAGAACTCACACAGGAGACGCAGGAGCCCCAGGTGAGGTGGAGACTTTAACATCCGGGGCTGCTGAACTTGGAAACTCGTCGTCCGAATCCATATCAGCAAAAAGATCCTCCAACTTCACTTCAGTCTTTGTTTCTGCTTTAATCGGTTCTTCTGGCGGCAGTTCTGTATCTTCTTTGCCTATGTCTACCATCGTCATGTCTTGATCGGTTGAATCGGTCCCCTGTGTATCTCCATTTCGTTCCTGACTCTCTGCGATTAGAGTGCCTTCAGTCATTTGCGTTTCGCTATCGTTATTCAGGTTTTGGAAAGTGTTGGTCTCGCGAGGTGTTGAGACCTCTTCAGGCGACACTGAATGGGGCATCTTGTTGTAGAGCGGAGATTTGTTGTCTTTAGATAAATATGGCGCGAGACGCGTTTGCGACGCGTCGTTTAACTTAAGTGGTTTCGCGATGATCCCAGTCAAGACTACGCTAGCGGGCTCAGGTCATCAACTATCCTAATATCGTCCAACATGAGAACTTTCTTGGTCAAACTTAGATCTTAATATTTTATTGAACTCGAGTAAATTCCTCGTCTCTCTATTAGCCTCTATTTCATGCTACATTATGATCTAATGAGAAGTGGTGAAATCAATTTAGAACAGTGCGTAACAAGTACGGTACTTTTCGACCTCATGGCCTTTCGTGGCGTTCTGCATCAATGGACAAGGTCGCGGTCTGAACATGCACCAGAAATACCAAGTCACTGTTCCAATTTGCGTTGAGTGTCCTCTATTATCTTCTTTTCCATCAAAACTTTGCTCTCTGGTTACGGAAGACCTACCGTATCCCTCGACTATCATTATGTACTGTACACTATCGCAGTATATGCAAGAAACGTGCCACGATCAAGATCTACCAGCCAATCAATGTCCGTAATGCCTCCTCCCACTCCCATTCAGCCTTTTCACGTTGATCTTCATATCAAACCCAGCCGGCTTTTTTGGTTCGTCTGAGGTCAGAGCGTGCCACATATCCATGATACCAGCGCGGCGTGCTGGTAACATGCTGTATTGCAAGCTGTACAGGTTCTTGCGGTGGATAGGAGGCACGAATTTGCCCGTTGCAAGACATAGAAGGACTCGAGGCGAGAGGTAGTGTTTGCGGATACGATGACCAAGTTGGAAGTACTGGTGAAACATTGCACGGAAGGTCAGAGGGACAGACTGGACTCTGTTAGCTCAATAGCAGGTAACTAGTAAAATGGGTAGCTGACTTTGAGGTATATGTATGCGGTTGTAGGTGATGTGAGAGCATTAGATAAAGGATTAGCAAGTTGTTGGGTATCTCGAAGTTCAAAACGAATGCCACCTATAGAAAGTGAGACAAGAGAGATTCATCGAGGCTTAGTCAACATACCTGGCAGACGTTGTGAGTCTTTAATTCGTAACATGAGAGCGAAAAGTGGGAAATGGTTCAAACACGCTAGCAAAGTATCTAGCGCGGCCTTCAGCGAGATGATCGCCATGCGTGAGCATGCAAATGTGAGGTAAAATACAACTACTGTCGGTAGCAGAAAGAAGAGTAAAGTGAACAATATGGTGCCTAGAAGCAGCTGGTCTAGATCGTAATCGCAAGAATCGATACGTTTCCTAAGGACGTTGTGTTTCTTGCCACGAAATAGTTGGAAAAGTGACAGAAGTATCGTGTACTGCCAGTTGAAGATCCGAGCCGACGCCATATAGAACGAGTAGATATGGAGCGTCAAAATCGAAAGCATATCCGAAAACAGGGCGATTGGCATGCTTGCTCCTGCGAAGCTAGAAAAGCCAATGAACCAGATTATATGAGGTAGCACTGGTCGCAGAGCCTCTATGCAGTCTATGGTACGTGTCAGTAATGATGAAGACCTTACGAGAATGGTAGCATACGATCCCATTTCTCGATAACCCACAAGAAGAGGTCACCAAGAAACGCAGCTAGTTCATTGTTGAGTTTTAAACCAGCGGGCCAATCCATCAGCCACGAAATAGTGCTCTGCAGCGCAGCGATTGAATACTTGCTGAGAATTTCGCTAATTGACTCAGCCACCCACGCTGAGTTATCGATGATGTACGATCCAAGTGCTATGCCAATGATCACGTCGTTGGCAACTAGCCATAAGCTGTTGTAGAACCTGATATAATCCGGATGGCTGGTTGTAACGCTTTCCCAGTCATCCTTTCGCTTTCGCAGTGTAACATACTAAATAATTTGTTAGAGTAAAAAATAAGCTTCCAGGCATGCCAGACTCCAGAGCTGTCGAGAGGGCGAGAACAAAAAGTAAAACATACTACGCAACGAATTAGCACTAAAATCCTAAGTAGTTTTAGGGAGCTCCGGAGATTGAGAGCTTTCTTAAAAGCTGACAAAAGGTGGGACAAAAGGGCATGCCGCTCCTAAAACAGCTCCTAAGCTCCGGAGCTCTCATAGGGAAAAATAGCAAATTAGTATGAGAATAAGCCTACCCTGCATCGGCCAATAACTGAACTGCTGAAGCCGTATCTCCACCTGCTGAGCCGTAGCTGAGATGTCTTTCAATGCAGCATATTCAGGCTTTGCTCTCCACTCAAGAACAAGTAAAAGAGCTTCAGCAGCGACCCTGTGACAGAGAAGGCCAATTACAAATCCTCGGCGCAGGATTGGATATATGTAGACCGTAATCATTTGCCAGATAGCCACGAGCACAAAATCTCTCATAGTTGTAGCAGATTCTACTACTCTTTCTGACACACTCAAACTTCGTCGTGAACGTCTCCCCACGAGTGAGATGTTTTTTTGGAGCAATTTGTGCAGTTCCCAAGAACAATTGATCTGGTAAACGATTCTTGGGAGCGCAAGTTCTTTCGGGGACGCTGGATGTTTGATCACCGAATGAAGCTTCAATTTCTCAACCAGAGCTTTGGTCATTTTCCTATTCTTTCGTTCTTCTCGCTCGTCCTCTGCATCAACACTACCAGGTGCATGTATCGACATCTCAGCCTTGTCTCCCAGTGCCAGAGATATAGGATCCAGGGAGATGTACTGCATTTTGTTCGGAAGAGGGCGGTCAAACATGATGATTTGTATGGTAGAAGCCCGCGCACAAGATATTTGAGGCACTTTGAGAGTAGGTCCAATAGACGCATGCATTTGAAGGTTCTCAACTTCCACATTTGGGTGGTTCGCCAAACCCAGGACGTGCATGTATGACTGCCCACAAAGTTCGAATATCCGCGATATTGGATGGCTAGCATTTCGAAATAGGGTCCCAACCTTCAGAGCATTCT
The DNA here is from genome assembly GCA_009613015.1 of Mollisiaceae sp. DMI_Dod_QoI. Taxonomy (NCBI): domain Eukaryota; kingdom Fungi; phylum Ascomycota; class Leotiomycetes; order Helotiales; family Mollisiaceae; species Mollisiaceae sp. DMI_Dod_QoI. The sequence continues at coordinate 228,369 of VXCB01000027.1, read as the reverse complement.
CCACGTTCCGCGCCTGGCTCTATGTCAGTAAGGACTTCTCAGTCCAGACTTTCGTTTTCCCACTTACATCAACATCCTCCAATATCGCTACCACAAAAACATCTAGCCCTGAATTTCGCCAGCCGACGATGATCCCAGGAGAGTCAGACTTTGGTATGTCCACCGGCCAAAAGATTCTCATAAGACCATCGTGCTCGGGCATGACAGGTCTGCAGGTGCTCGTTCCTCTCTAGAAAGAGCCTCTTCGCCGTAGCTGTTCCCGAGCGGATATTCCTGCCCCTACAGATCTTGGATGCTACCCAGATATTAACATTATCCGACCCGACAGAAGAATCTGTTTCCTACCAGATCGGTCTCCCTCGACGCAAGTCTCTCTAATGGTATGATAAACAGGAAGAAGAAGAGCGAGAGGATCGCGAAGCCTTTTGCAGTACGCGCCTATGTCATGTTTCTCAACGGCTGTCATAACTCCAATGGGATGCTCAATGGATGCGACTTACGACAACCCCGTGGTCCCAGGCGAAGATAGCAAGCTCATAAAGTCGAGTAACCAGATCCCACCTCGCAGTAATGTAGCCGGCTACGAAGATCGCAAGTGTGAGTATGGAGAAGGGGTGCATGAATCTTCCTCTAGTGCTCAAGCATCACCAGTCGGTATGTGATTTTCGAGAGAACTTGCGTGGCCGCTCGAGAAGTTTGAAGGTTGGTAAAGAGCTCTTGACTATCACAACGAACCCTAGAAGCAGCGTGGGCTAATGACGAATCTCCCACATTATCAATTCGGCGACGAGGCGCTTTGCAAATTCTCACGGGCTTGGTAATGGTTGCGGCTGATTCAACTTCATTTCGATATGGTTGTTCTTTGCAGGGGTGACAATTTAAGCTTTATCACGTGTAACCAAGCACGTACCTAGCGCTGGGCAAATCAGGTATAGCGGGACCTTCAAATGCCGAGTGGAAGCTGGTCATTGTCTCTGTTACAAGGCTGGGAGTTTTAGTCTTAAGATACGACTGACAGTGAGTTGCCATGTGAGAGGTGTTACAGAGAGGTCGATTTGATTAAAATTGATTATGCTAGATACGCCGGAGAATGGTCGCCAAATTGCTCAACCTTCTTCAAATGATGTGAATATCGGACATTGCAGAGATTTCGAGTGATTTATATGTTACAGACTCATACATGTTTTACACATCTCCAAAGATTTTTAGGGAGGGGAGCCAGAGGAGAAAGGTCTTTGCCCATGACCTAAACCGAACGCCACCCAATGTCGCTATGCAAAAAGTCCTGATCTGTACGACGTTGACTTCCTGTCGAATCCTTTAGCAATATTCCTATGTAATCACACATCTCACTTACATTTTCGGCGCAAGTTAGTTGCATCATTCTCCTTGTGATCGTCTCGAGCTTCCTCTAGCATTTTATCGATACCCTTCTCCCTCAAGGCGCTCTGGCTATTGTTAGTCACTAGTCGAGCAATGATAGCCGGACTCCAAACCGTTAAGCATTGCTTGTAATCCTTGAAAAGAGATGCGCATTCGTCAGTGGTTCCCTTTCCACGTAGATACTCTTTCTAAAAGTCAGCATTAAAGTGCTCCAAGGAGGCAAATAACTCACTTTCGCTGTACCATTTAAGGAAGCAGGAGTCGTAACGCCTGAACAAGAGTCAATACATCTTCCAAGGCACGAGCTCTAACGACTTACTCCTTAGCTTCGTTGCATTCTGGAGCCAGTGAAGCAGACATTGTGATCACGGAAATTGAGAAGATCAGACAGAGGACCGCAAGGCTGACCAAAATCTACACGACAGGGGTTTCTGCACTAAAACCTTAGCCTACGGACGGAGCTCAAATTTGCCGACATTTACTGGAGCAATCGAAACATTTTGTGAAGAACCAAAAGTTCAAGCTTCCAGCAATAAACAACAGCGACAAAAGGTCGCCATGGAACCAATGCAGGACTTCAAGTCATTGCAGGATCAGATTCAGAGTGCATTGATCTCTACGACTCGAACAGTTGGACAAGTTGCTTCAGAAGACCTCGGCTTCCATCGTTCATTCAACCCCGAAGTTGGTACCGCTCTCGACGAACAAAGTCGGCGGCTACTTTCACTAGCCAGCGCGTTATTGAAGTCTGCTGCTTCCATAGCAGAGCTGCGTGCACCAGTACTGGAAGATACGGATGATGTGGAAAATAATTGGCGCAGTGTCATAGACGTGGTCGATTCTCTCCTCGAAAAATCTGACATTTGCCTGGACGAATACACCGGCGTGATCAAACGCAGGGAGCCCACAGCCGGTGAACAAGCCTTACAAGTATGCGCAAAGATCATGCTTGCTATATGGATGCTCAGTTAACCTTTTGCAGGCTGCTGCAAAGTCCAAGAAGCAAGGGCTAGGACTCGCATATCGCACGCAGAACCTCATCAAACCGCAGCTTGCCTTCGATGTCAAACCAGATAACGACGACACTTCACCATGGAAACCGATTCTTACCACGAAACCTCACGCAACAGTTCCGTTAAAGAAAGCTTTAAGCATTGTCAAAGATGACAGAGAACAAGAACAGTACGATTATACCAAGTTCATGCCGCTGTTAATTCTCGCGCCGAAACCTTCCAAACCTGAGGGCTTAAGCAAGCCACAGAGAGCGAAATACAGTAGACGTGTAAATCGCTTGAGGGATAAGGGCAGCACGAAGACGGCTCTCAAGCTTGACAATACTGACAACTATTTTAGATACCGCCATCCATATGAAACAGAAATTTTGACTCTGCAATATCCTGAATTCGTCTACCGAGAGTCAGAGCCAATTCCTTACCTTCCTGTGCAGACTACCTCAGCAATTTGGGTTGACACCGAAGAGGGCGTGATAGAAATGCTGAATGAGCTTAGAGACGCGACGGAAATCGCCATTGACCTAGAGCATCACGATGCTAGGTCCTACGTTGGCCTGGTTTCGCTGATGCAGATCAGTACCAGGCAGAAAGACTGGATTGTGGACACTCTGAAGCCTTGGCGGCAAAACTTGCAAGTGCTCAATGAAGTCTTCGCTGATCCTAAGATTCTCAAAGTCTTCCATGGCGCCTATATGGACATTGTCTGGTTGCAACGTGATCTCGGTCTCTATGTTGTAGGGCTGTTCGATACCCATTGGGCAAGTCGATCTCTTGGCTATGCTGGAGGAAGTCTAGCCTTCTTACTCAAAAAGTTCATTGACTTCGATGCAGATAAGAAATATCAGATGGCAGACTGGAGAATAAGGTATGTTCAAGATGAAGGAATTGCCGGTACCGTTCTCGCTGACTTTTAGACCTCTACCCGAGGAGATGTTCTTCTACGCCAGAGCTGACACCCACTTTCTCCTTTACATCTACGATTGTATGCGCAATGAATTAGTAGAGAAATCCAAACCGGACATTCCAGAAGAGAATTACATAGAAATTGTTCTTCAGAAGTCGAAAGAGACATCTCTCCTCCGCTACGAGCGTCAAGTTTACAATCCCGAGAGTGGCAGAGGCTCTGGCGGATGGTATTCGCTCCTTATCAAGACGCCAGCCCTTCTAAACAACGAACAATTTGCTATCTTCAAGGCAGTCCACGGCTGGCGAGACAAGATCGCAAGAACGGACGACGATAGTCCAACATTCGTTATGCCACAACACGTGGTGATGAGCCTTGCAAAGCTAATGCCTATGGATATGGTCGCTCTCCTAGGTATCGCTCATCCGGTATCGCATAGCGTGAAGTCTCGTGCTGGCGAACTTCTAGACCTTATCAAGTCGGCCAAGGCTCAAGGCCAAAATGGACCCAGCATGATGGACGTTCTCCGTCCGGATTCGGTAGGTGCCATTACTAAATCGGCTTCAATCATTGCTTCCAAGAATATGCCAAAGACCTTGGTCGCTGTTGTTGACCAAGGCGAACTCCGAAGCGACAACTCAACCTTCTGGGGAGGCGCCTTTGGAAGCAGTATATGGGATGGCCCAACTTTGACTCACAATGACAAGTTGACCCTCTCGGTCCCATTGCCAACACTATCGTCTGAGGTCTTTTCCGCTTCTAATGGATCGGCGATCGAGGATACATCCATTGAAGAAGTTGAAAAGGGGTCTACACCTGAACCAAAGAAGGAAACACAGGCAAACGAACCTTTTGTTCTAAAGCGTGGAGCGAAGCGGAAAAGCGACGTAATCTCAGATGCAGAAAACTCAGATGGCGAATTCGACATCTCCTTCAAAGACATAGAAGAAGATGATCCTTTGCGTGACAAAGAGGCTCGCAAAGCTCTACGCAAAGCAGAAAAGAGGGCCAAGAAAGCTGCGAAGAAGGCTGCAGCGAGACCAGCTGGCAGTGATGACGAGGGTGAAGACGAGCCTTTCGATTACAGCAAGGCAGAGTCGGTCCTCAATGCGAAGCGCAAGGCGGAGGATAAGGGAAGTCAGAAGAAGCAAAAACCTTTCGATCCTTATTCGAAAAGTGCAGATGCGCCAAAGGGCATGCGACGGATACAGACGGAGCGAGCGGGCAAGAGCCATACCTTCAAGAAGTGAGAGGAGAAATAAGACCCTATTACGAGTCACGACTAAAAATAATACCCTGGGTTGGCGTATATCGAAGTACTACGCCAGCATTAGGCGCCCAGTTGAGTTTGCTGGAGCCTCAAATCGCATCAAAATTTCTACTAGTTTTCCCTCCTTCATTCAATTACGTGCACTTTTTCGTTACACAACCCCCCACATTCCTCTGCACCTCCTCGGCAAGCTGCCACGTCACCTGAGCATGTCTTAGACTGACCTCGTGACCAAGTACAAATTTGCTCTCGCTCGGGAAAGGAGTTTTCTCTTACTTACAAAGGCAAAATTAGTACGGGCCAGATCAGCATCTCAAATCGTGCCAGAGTTATCAGATGGCCCTGAATCGAATCACGGCTTTCAATTCGGCACTCATTGATCTTCCTTTAGAACTACAGTATGAGATAATTTCTCATTTGCCGGCCGACTTTCCTGGAAAGTACAACCTTCGTCGAACCTGTCGATATTTCTACAATTCAATTCTCAAGCCAACTCACTCGGAATTATTACTCATCGAGCGACAATCATATTGCAAGAATCGGAATCTATTAGCGTGTAAGCTATGTCTTCGGCTTCGGCGGAGGAGCAAGTTTGGAGATCTGATGCTTTATCAGTATCCGGCCTGGGGCAAGACTTGCCCGGAAGACAGATTCTGCGTTGATTGTGTGATAATGAAGGTCGATCACCGGCCACCCCGATATGCTAAAGGCACAGTTTTAAAAGTCATGGGGACTACGCATGTAGTCTGCCTGAAATGCGGAAATGTGGGGGTTTGTGCCTCTATCTCGAAGCCGACTATCAAAGGGCATTGTATGGGATGCTTTGTGGTCAGCAACGTAGGTGTTTCATCTTTTGACTCTTTGTGTGTAGTTGTGACACCTTTCTAACTTGAGTCATGAGAGGCTTAACGACACGACAATCGGTTGCGCGAAGATGTTAGATTTACATCTAGCCAGAAATATTCCAGCTAGCTGTCTATCGGGAGAACGAACCTTTGGATCCAACGGATCCTCTACCATTCTGCGATGGACCAACTGACCAATCCTTCCTAGGACCAATCGTGGGCACCCTAACTACTCGATTGGCGCATTCGAGCGAAGTGATGTCAAAAATGGATGTAGTACCGAGGCGCCAAAGCTAAATAGTAGCCGCAAAGATTAAATAGATGATGGATTCGCCAAGAACTAAGATGATTTCCTTCGCATGTGATGGAGTGTACTGATCTGCGGGACGTTGTTTTTTCTCCTTATTTTCCCCCTAAAGCTGTGCCGAATAATCATGAATTTCTTGAGTAGCAAGCATCAGCGATCTTGATTTCTTGCTCTTGGTGTGAATCATTTCTCGGTGTTCGTAGTCATGTTCTTACTAAATTCCGTCTCTTTTTAGTGTCATTTTCAGCTCCGCTTCGTGTGGGGCAAATATGTTCAAATGTCTAAAATTCTACTGGACTACGAGACACCATATTGTACCCCCAAATGTCTATAACTATGGGATGCTTCAGAATCTCTCCAATCTCTGTCGCAGCTAGATTTTCTCATTGCCTGCAGCGCTCCTCGTCCCGTCTTTCTCGCTCTCTTCCGCGTATATTGGTTCATACCGTTCGAAGAATGATGTTCGTTGAACTCCTCCAAGAGAACGTTAAATATGTAGATATGTTAACCAGTCAAGCCCTCAAACCCTAGTACAAAGATACAAAGGAGCGTGGATAAACGTCAACTTTTGTGGTTGGATTGACTCATTTTGAAAATGTATTTGTTCGAGCTCAAGGTTGAAATTTTCAAGTTTCAACGATCAGAAATGACTCTCACTCCAAAAGCCTCCGCAAAAAAACCCAAACTCGAAATCCTCGGTACATACAAAAAAATAGCAAAACTCTCTCAAGCCACAAGCTGGTCGGCAATGGGGCTTAAGATGAGAACCTAATTGAATAGGTTTTTCGTATACGTATTTTAAGATGGGTTCCGCACCATATGTCGAGCCGATAGTTTACTGTCATTTTCGGACGCTCTTATGCTGTGCTGCATTAGTTGTTAGTTATTCTCGCTTTTTTCAAGTGAGCTAAACGAGCTGGTTCTCATTAAAAAACATTTGTTTATTTAATACTATAGGTTTGGGTAAGCGAAGGCGAGATATTTCAATTTAGGACTAAACGACTACCACGTGAACATATATACTTGGTATCAAAGAAGCAGCAACCGATTCATTCACTCATTCGATTCCTAGCCAGTAGTTGTGTGATGGAATGTACGAAAGTGCTTCCAGGCGTAAAATTTGCTACGGTTTCAGTCAATGTTCCTGGTTTAGTACTTTTAACACGCATGTACGATAATTCTGCCGCGAGAAGCTGGTAACATTCCTTACTAAATTTGATGGGGTTGGATTGACTTATGCTTTGTTTGGCTTGTGTTTCGAGTACCAGAGTTTGTCAGCTGTGCTCGAGTGCCAGCTTAGAAAATCAAAGATTTCATGTATGGCTTTGATTCCAATCTATTCTTACAGTCTGACCATGCAATGCAACCCAGCTTGGTATCTCAAACTGTAGACGTGCTCCGCTGCCATCTTCAGCTGGCTTGTACTGTACATGCCTCCAAGACAGGACAGCGGAAGTGGTCTCAGCTGGGTAGATCTTGCGAATCCACATCATGAAACTTTCTAACGACGCCTCAACCAAATATCTCTGACATCCATAAGCGTTGAATGGAGCCGTTGCTCGACGCTTGCCTTTACTCATCCATCTAACAGTCAGAACCTCCACTCGACGTACAGAAACTGCTTCCAAATAATTGAGTTCCTGCAGTTCTAAACCTCGCCTTTTCTGGTAGATCATAAGCTCCACCTCGAGCAGCATCCAGGACCGAGTCAAACTCATGTTTTGGACTCGAAAGCTTCAGGAATACGTCATTCATGAACATCGCGTTCTCCTGAGCATATGCGGTATAAACGCCAATGTCAACACCAGTGCGTCCTCCAATTGTAGAAAACCCGTCTAAAACCATCTCACGCAACTTCGACCCCGTATGAGTATGCTCGTAGATCAGACGGATGTCGCCGATGAGCATAGATTGACAAAGCATCGCCTCGCCTTCGACGTAAGATCTAATTGCGGCATTGAAAAGTTTGGACCAGGAAATCTTTTCAGCTAAGATGCAGAGGCGGATAAGAGTGATCTGATATAAGTTGATTTTGGCATCTGCTTTGATAGGTGCAAGCTCGGATGACACAGCGGATGTAGGACTTAGGAAGGAGCTTTTACCAAGCGGCGAAGCCGGGCGGAAGCTCTGACTGTATCTGTCGAACTAAAGGACTTCAGTAATCGGTTCATACAGTCAAGGGTATCTTCTCGTATACTTACATGTGACCACGGAAGAGCATCGATAGCTTCGCCTATTTTGGGGTTGACTTTGCTAAAATCAACATCGGTATCCGCCTGATCATACGAAAATCGAGCTGGGTGTAGTAGAGGAGTCGCAGTACTAGTTGTGACAGTTGACGCGGGGGGGTTTAGGTTCAAGGTCTTCGACATCTCCTTAGAAGAGCCTCCATTCTGACTTCGCCTCACTTTGTTGAAAGTTGGAACTTTGCTTTTGTAGAGGAAGGAAACAAGTAGAGCCACGGCGGCTGGATCTTCACCCCTCCAGTCCACTTCCTCTCTTCCGCCAAAAACACCAGGGACTACCTCAGCTTGAAAGTGATGGCATTGCGAAAGTAAGAGATCATTGTGGACCAAATACTTTTTCCCATGGTTCCCAACGTAAATCGTAACTAATTCGTCGCCCAGGTCACTGTATCATTGACTCTATTAGAATTCTGAATCCGATATGTTTGGGGGTTCCCAACTTACTCAGCGAACGTGTGAGGAAATGTTGGTTCGTTTTCAGCCATTTTCACCGGCTGCTCCAGTCGCCGATAGAAAAGCGCACGAGAAAAATCTTGACCAGATGAAGTTGCTGAACAATCAGGTGCTCTAGTACTTCCAATACGTAATGTGAAGATTCTTATGCTGAGTTGCGAAAGACTCGTGTCCAAACCTTGGAGAGTACGCGCGACGTGACTACAGTATTTAAGTAAGCAAACTTGGCTCGGGAGATTCACTCTAGTCGGACTGAGTTCGGAACGTGCCTCTTTCGATACAAAAGTGAATGGAAAGAAGCTAGTTTGGACACGTCGAGAGCTCAAAGATGAATCCGAAGGTTGAAATCCGAACATAAAATATTTGACTTCTAGGACCCAAGAGTATGCTTAAATGCGATAGCGAAGCATAAGCAAAGTTGCCTGTCCGAAAATATTCTAATATCTCAAAAGACAATTTTATAACCATTGTTTCTAAGAAATTCTAAAATGCCGCTCCAGGACATGCCAAAATACCCAATGCAACTGCTTTATCGTCTATATCGTTACCATCCAAATTTCTCAACTGCAATATCAATATCCTTCCCATCGAACACCAGACCCGCACAGGTATTCCTAACCATCCGCCCCATGCTGTCTGGACCACTAGTGACAACTCTTGTCTTTTTTGCGCCATCATCTGCATACGCATCTACAAGAGTTCGGATCATCCCTGCGAGGTCAGGGCGGCCTATCTCTTCTGTTGCACGAGGTACGATTATCTCCACACCTTTATTCTCAGCGTCCGCGAGAGCCTGTCGTCCTAACCACGAGAGATGTGAGCCTTGGTGAATGATCCAGATCAGAACGATCTTCTGTCTTCGCAGCGAAGACATTGGTGCAATTTCTGTGTCGGAGGATCGTGTTGAGTCGAGTAGATGTTGAATGAGAGGCCATCCGACGGCAATACCGGAACCACCAACTATGACGAGGGCTAGATCGGATCTTTCGAGCATATTCCTCGCGTGGGAGCTACCATATGGTCCATCAACTCGAATACTAATTTGTCTTTGGAGTCTTGTAGCGTTCAGAAGGTCGCGAGAAAAGCCGTCTCGAGCACGGATGAGTAGATCCAACTGAAGCTCATCTTCACTAGGGAGAGGAGCTGAGGAGGCGACAGTAAATGGATGCGCTTGAAATATGTGTTTTCTTGCCAGCGAGGGCACGGTGACAAAGACGTGGTCTGTAGCAAGCCAGCCAGCATTCATCGATGTTCCCAATAATGCAGATAATTGACCATCCGGTCTCCGAATGATAGTGGAAGACAACCTCACAGTCTCTGTATCTTCCAGAATCTCGACTTGTGCTTCAAGTTTTGCACTCTTCCTCAACAGGCGGTATAGTCCTCGATCCACAAGGAATATAGCCAGTGCAATTCCGACGTAGGGTCTCGCCACGGGATGGTGAAAAAATACGAAGACAAGCGCAAAAACTTGGAGAACTATATGTAGCCCCAAAAACATCTCATACCACCGTTGACGGAAGCTTCCTAAGGATGTGAAGTACAATAATTCGTATGCAAAGAAAGCTCCTAGTCCGAGTAATATCACCCTCATCAAAAGAAAGCGAAGAAGTCCAAAGCCATTCGGCCGGATGAGGGTATACCAAACGAAAAGCATGCCAGCAAAGTGGAGAAATGCTTCTAGGCATAAGAGCTCGCCAAGACGTCGGTGAAATATATTCAGAGACTCATAAGATCGTCCAGTGAGAAACTTCAAAGGTTGATTCTTCGCTGCTAAAAGGTATAATAAAGGCAGGTTGGCTACAAAAACAAGGCCAAATCTATCGGCTAAAACGAAGAACTCAAAAACATTAAAATTTATATGAAAAAACATGTAGAAGAAATTTAATGCAATGAATGCAACCAGTATAAGAGAAATGCCATTCTCCGGAAGCGTCTTGTCGATTATTGGTATTGGCGAAGGTTGATACATCAAGAATGCTCTGGCCATTGTCCAAAGGGACCTTCGGGGATATGATGATCGAAGCGTATTGCCGTGATGTAGCAGCGGTGTGTCTTCATCCTCATCGAAATGTTTCGCAGGAGGAGAAGCTGTTCCCTCAACCGTACTTGACCCTGAGGAATATACGCCTTTGGGATCTTGACTATCGTTGTAATTGCTAGGAGACATTTGGTTGATAGTTTCGTCATCGCCATCGAATGTATCTTCCGTGTCCAAGTGCTCGAGCCTTGAAATCCTCTGCATTCGCCATCGAACAAATTTCTTACTCCAATGAACGGTTGAGAACAGAAGTATAAAGCCCAAGATGGCGAGATGATAGGTTAAAATAAGATTTCTAGAGTATATAAGTCCTTCGGCTAGTTTTCGGAGTCTGGGGTCTTGTTGAGGTGGTTCCGGACCATCATCGGAGGTCATGAAAGTGAGGTCGGAGGAGGCCTTCCAGGAGAGTCGAATCGCATCTCGAAACCATTCCGATTCCATAGCACCGGCCGGGAGCCCGCGTTACACGATACGATGACGGGTACGAGCGATTGTAGTGACACAGAGTGAAATAACTGGTAGTGATGGAGTGGCGTTTACGCTAAGATAGCGATATCACTAGCGTGATCAAGCTGTTTTTGTGGATTTCGAAAGTGTTGTAGGGCATACGACAGCTCCAGCTCCATGTGAAGCTGTCCAGGAACGCCGAATATGGCAGACAAAGAAGCCAAGTAAGCATGGGGCGATCCACTTCTGTCATATCATCTGCATAAAGTTTGCGAAGTTGACTCGGATCCCAGAAAAGACCTGGCCCCTACCAACCCTCGAGGCATACCATACGCGCCGTTCGTTGACAAGGTCGAAGACTATGTTACCTCGCGCGCAGAGGTCGAAACGACTCTAAAGAACTTCCAAGAGATGATATCGTATGTTTGCAGGGTAGTTGTTGGGACAGGAGGCTGAAATGGCGGGCAGAAAATATCAGTTCATGGAAAGCAATCAACAAAGAAGAGCTGCAGGTCTAAAGGACAAGATGCCAGATATTCAGAAGACCCTGGATACCGTGAAGTTTCTGAAGACCAGAACAGTATGCAACTACACTTCAACTCTCATATATAGAGGGTCTGACATAGAATCCTAGCCTGGTTCCGACCCCATCGAAGCCACTTTTGAGCTCAACGATACTTTGTATGCTAAAGCAGAGATCCCCCCAACGGACGAAGTCTATTTGTGGCTTGGAGTGCGTTATTTTGCTTGATTTTCAAGATGGACGGTACGCTGATGGAAGAATAGGCAAATGTGATGCTGTCATATCCAATCGACGAAGCTGAAGAGCTGCTTTCATCAAAACTTGCGGCCGCGAAACAGAGCTTGGCGAATTGCGAGGAGGATCTAGATTTTCTGAGAGAGCAGATCACCGTAAGATTGACTTGACTTTCTAAACTAATTATTTTGAGAATGATAATTGACATTGAAACAGACTATGGAGGTTGCTACAGCACGAGTCTATAATTGGGATGTTACGATGAAGCGGAAGGAGAAAAACGAGCAAGCTGCTCTAGAGGATAAGGGAAAGAATGGCACTCCAAATGGTTGAGTCTCTAGATCTCAATGAGAATATGAATTGATCCTCTAAAGAGAGCTTCCATCTCGAAGCTCACAAAGGTGCTAAGGATCTTGTGCATGATGTTTTACTCTGCTCTTGTCCGATAGCGGGGTTGATGTGTGAGGTTCGAAAGTGTATGTAGGACTTCAGGATTTTGACGAAAAGTAGTGTGCTGAGACTCTCGAGCATCGGCCTGAATTTGTGCCAAGACCGTTGCAAAGCATGGATTTGGAGTGCAAGACAGATGAACAACAAATTAAATTCATGTGAGACTCATGGCAGTAGTCCCTGCTCTGTATGGCTGCTCTCCCTATTCCCGACGTTCTCGCTTAAAATTAGTCCCAAGCGCACTCCGTCATCTGGTCTGGTTCCTGAGGGGCAGCAACTCGAGACCCTTTTCTTGAACTTGGAAACCTCCTCGACAGAACATCATCGCAGCTTCGTATCTACATAGCCTCTACACCATGGCCTCAACAGATACCGGCATGAAGCTGGACCCCAAGTACGATCACTACGACTACCCTACAATCTCCCCAACTACTTTGAGCGGTCACCCAGGACATACAACCCCAGAGCAAGATGCCCAAGTTTACCAATTGCGTATGAAGCTCGAGTCAGCTGGCTACACAGAACGACTCGATACTCTGACACTTGTGCGTACGCAGTTTTTTCCGCAATCTGCTGCCAAATTACTGACGCGCGGCATAGCTAAGATTTCTGCGAGCTCGGAAATTCGATGTGGCCTTGTCGGAGAAGATGTACGACCCTGCATAACTTTTATTCAAGTCGGAAACTGATTATCCAAATAGGTTCGTGGACTGTGAGAACTGGCGCAAGCAAATCGACCTCGATAACCTCGTTCGTACTTGGGATTACGCGGAGAAGCCCCAGGTCTTCGAGTACTACCCACAATACTACCACAAAACTGACAAAGTATGTTGTGTTATTCGATCCTCAACAAATAAACGCTAACAGGACATTAGGATGGACGACCTGTATACATCGAGCAGCTGGGAAACATCGATTTGGCAGCTATGTACAAGATTACCACCTCAGAACGAATGCTGAACAACCTGGCTGTCGAGTACGAGCGACTAGCCGATCCCCGACTCCCCGCATGCTCTCGCAAATCCGGTACCCTCCTCGAAACCTGCTGCACGATAATGGATCTCAAGGGCGTCGGTATCACAAAAGTATCCTCCGTCTACTCCTACGTCAAACAAGCCTCCGCCATTTCTCAAAACTACTACCCCGAACGTCTCGGCCGTCTCTACCTGATCAACGCTCCCTGGGGCTTCTCAAGCGTCTTTGGTGTCGTGAAAGGATGGCTGGATCCCGTTACAGTAGAGAAGATCCACGTTCTCGGAAGCGGATATCAGAAGGAACTTCTGTCCCAAGTCCCAGCTGAGAATCTCCCCCAGATGTTCGGTGGGAATTGCGACTGTCCTGGCGGATGCGGATTCAGTGATGCAGGGCCCTGGACTGATCCCAAATGGGCCAAGCCCCCGAAGTGGCAGCAACAGGACGAATCTGCTACAAATAGCGATATTGACAACACTGCTACGAATCCTGGCACTATTCCTGATGGCGGCGCGAAGGCTGCTGAGGCCGGTGTTGTTGAGAGTGATGAGATTCAGCCTGCCCCAGCACTTCATTAATAGATTTCAATGTACGGGCGGGACCGCGGGATGGTGAGGCGTCGAAAACATTGGGAGCGTTGATGAGAGAGAGCAGAAGAGACTTTGAGCCAAGCACATGCTTTTGGCACTGCGATGGAAGTTGCTATCGGTCATTTTGTTGGCAAGAAACTTTCTTGATGGTGTTCTGAATTACTAGAGTAAGATTACATTGCAGATGCATGATCTGAATGCTATAGCCAAGGCTTTCACATAATCCTGCTATGTCGTAAATGACTAAACAGAGGTGTTTTGAAATCCCGTTTTGATGAATGTGATCGTATCGTAAATGTATCTTGATTCTTGGCTTTTGCAAGTAAGCTAGGATACAGCATTCAGCGAGTAAATCGTCACAGGATCTCCCTGCTCCTTTGCAATTCTGCAAAGATACTGCCATTCGGCACGTGGTCTAGGATATCAACATAACCCTCAACACCTCCAATGCAAAACTTGAACAAATACTCCCTATCAAGTACTTGTACATAAAACACGCTCAATTATAGACGCCCGACAAACCAGTCGTTAAAGGAGTAACATGACCTCAGAAATATTGCAACTCCTGATTGCTACCACTGTTGCCACCACTATTTCCACCTTTCCCCTGCATCTGTTGCTGATATTGCTGGTACTGCTGGAATTGCTGCTGAACCAATTGCTGAGGAGTTTGATATTGCTTCTGAAGAGGCGGAAAATCTTCGTAGGCGACAGCAGCATTGTAACTTGGAGGGGTGCTATTACCCTTCTCACCGACATCGTCTAGTGACCGATAGTTGTAGCCGCCTCCTCGACCTCGACCTCTTCCACCGCCATTGCCTCTGTTATTCCCGCCTCGATGGCCTCGTGAGTTGTTGCCACCACGATGGTTGCCACGTCCACCCCTGCCGCCACCGCCATAATTCTGTTGGTAGCCGCCACGATTGCTATTCGAGTTCTGGGTGTTTCCGTACGAACCACTGTCTCGCCTAGGAGGGTCATCATCTGGAGCATGCTTGCGTTTGAAGGTCTTATTGGGGAACAGGCTTTCATACTCGTTCTCTCTGGGATCCTCCTCCTCAATACGAAGTAGCACCTTCTCGCCTACGGTGCTCTCGAAAATAAATTGTTTTTCAGGAGGAACAGGCTGCCAGTTCTGGATCTTACCAGCATCGATGGGACGAGCGCCCTTACGCAAAACAAGTACGATGATTGGGACTGGGTTCTCAGTATAGTACTTTTTCGTCTCTGGCACAGGACGAACACAAGCAGCCCAAATCTTGTTTTCGAAAACAGCTGTGCCAGTTACCTCCCAGGTTGTCTTGCTGCCCATCCCACCGACCTTTTCAAGAATACTATTCTGACAAGGTCGAGGTGTAATTAGGACATTGTTAGCAAGAAACTTCAACTCTGTGTCGGGCATGTTGGGAGGTAGTTGAGCTAGGGTAAGCAGCTTCTGAGTGTCAGTGTTGTTGATCAAATAGCCGGTATAAAAAACTGTCTTTTTGATCTGGAGACGTGGGCCACGCCTGTTACCGCGGCTGATAGCAAAGTTATGATCGTTGATCAAACGCTGAACTTCTGCAGTTTCTTGAATAGGATCCAACTGAGTAGCTCCATCGGCCACTTGGACCACTTCAGCAGTGATAGGTCCACGCGTAGGTGAGCCTCCAATGCCATTCTGGCGCTTATTGTACTCCATGAAAAAGTCTCGAAAGCCCTTGACATGCTTGACTCTGTCTTCGTAAACTCTGATCTCCTCTGCGCCTCTATATGTCTCCACGAGGCTTGTCAGGAAACTCTGCTTGAAGTGCATGGTACTCGAGAACCGCTCATTATTCGGGCCTGCTGCTGGTTTCAATGAGATGATATCAAAGTTCAGACCTTTGCTTGTCACCATCTTCTTCACCAATTCGGCGAAGCCGGTCTCTGATCGGCCAGTAAGAAGGACTGTCAAGACATCCTTTTGTTGCATGCTCAGCTCAATGAGCTCAACGATGCGCTCGTTCCACCAGCCTTCCCAAGCTCTCGGTTCCTCCTTCTCGAGTCCCTCACCAGTAGCTGCGAGGATTCTCGCGTCGTGCCACCATCCGCCCGACGCAAATGTGTCTTGTGATTGTAGAAATCCGATCGTTGGGCCATTCCATAACTTTGGATTTGGTAAAGGGCTGTTGAATACTACCAGATAATTAGTTTATGTAGGAGCAAGCGCGGATCACTTACAGGTATTGTCAAAATCATAGACGTGCAAAGACTTGATTTTTTCGATCGCTGCATATAATAATTAGTTCACGGTTGTAGAATGATCATAAGTCTTACCAGGAAGATGTTCCTTGTCTGCGACTGACCATCGATTGAGCGCAGTCAAGGTATACTGGGTTGCCGCGGTCCCATTCGAGTAGCCGTAGCCATTCGGCCCAGACATTTTTTAATCGCGAGCCGCACCTCACGTTCTGCTGATTACTCAAGGAGCTTCAACGCGTATGTGAATCGCGGTGAATTTTGGAAGAGGACAAGGTGTGCGTGGAAGGCTGAAGTGGTCGAGTTTTCGCTTCGAACACTTGAGGTCGCTGTGCTAATAAATCCGCAGCCTCGAGATCTCGCTTGGCATTAAAAGCCAACCGCTTCCGGCTTGCTCTTTCTACCATGCTTGATCAATGACCCCACTACCTGCAATACGTCTTGTAGCCTCGTCTGCAAAATCTACGCTTATTCACCTGCAGTGCCATGTAAAACCAGGGGCTAGCAAACAACGAGAGGGCGTTATCTCTGTATCGGATTCTGTAATCGAAGTTTGCGTGGCAGCTCAACCAAAGGATGGAGAAGCAAACAAGGCTGTGAGGGTAGTTTTCAGTGATGTGAGTCAGGCAGCATAGACAAAGCAAAGACAGCGATTGATAGTTTTACAGCTTTTGAGATGTCCGAAGTCCGATGTGGAGGTCGTTCGAGGTCTGAAGTCACGGGATAAGACTATAGCTATCTCTGGCATTGATGTCAAGGGAGACGAGCAAGCATGTATATCATGGATCAAGGAACGATTGCAAAGTGCGATATGAAGAGATAAAATTACCTAGAGCAGTCTCTCAAACAATTCCTCGGATATGGATTGTCTTACACCTCGACATTAAAGAAATCTAGTCCCTTTTTCCTAAGCCAGAGACCATACCTAGGTACTTACCAACTCCATCTTTGGAGAGTTGACCAAGTGAGTCGAATCCGAGAAGGATACTAGACATACCTCCGTAGAAAACGGCCAGACAGTGTGGTTAGAAAGCGTAATATAACGGCCCATCAAGTATCGTTGCGCTCATACGGGGATACAATTAAAATCCCCAAATGGCGAGCGCCATGGGGAGATTTGTTTCAGCCACGTTTTTATCTCAAATCATATTGTTGATTTCATCTGAGTCTCTGACATTGTTTTTCGTTTCGATAGCTGTATTCGCACCAATTCAGGTAACATCAAGCTCTGATGCTACTTTTGTGAAACTTATGGACCTAATGGACGGGAATCGTGCCAAGAAGATGGTGCAATTGGAAATTCGACAATATAATATATGCCGAGCGTAATAAGTATTAGAACATTGTCGCATCGCTATGATGGAGGTGGGGGGAAAGATGATTCGTGCACTGACGGCCTGAGGCAAGGAGAGGATATACCCCTTTCTCGTTTTCAAGCGGGCCAAGAAAAGCATAAACAACCTAGCATATCAACAAGCACTAAATCCTCCTACCTTAAACAAGCAAAGCTGGTCGACTGCAAACAGGACTTGTGCGCCGAGTTATTCCTAATTCGTAGTGCTCAAGACGATAACTAGCGGCGATCAAGGGGTTGCGGCGGCGTCAGAATGATCGCATGTCCTAAGAATTGTTGGAGTGAAGATCGTTGCTTTTAAGCGCGTGAGCGAGCAGACGTGGTGATGATCAGCCGGAAGCTTCACGGAAAATCGGTCTGATAGGATCACAGGACTGAGCTAAGAATGCGAGGACTCCAGGAGGCGAGATTGATGGAGCGCAAGTGGGATCCTTCCCGGCGACGATATTGTTTTGTCTCTCCAGTTGCGGAGTTCTTCTGCACTTATGGTCCTGACTGGTGTTGGTAGAGGTGTACGTAGCTTCTGAGCTTCTGAGCTTCTGAGCTCCTCCTCTCCTCCTCGGCCTGGGACCAGTGGAAGCAAATTTGCGGACGGCGTACGAATCAACGAGGGTGATTGACTTTTTCCGGGCCGGGTGGTGGGAGTTGCACGGCCGCGTACTCCACATGCCCTGAAATGCGTCATTGTTGCCCTCGACCAAACCTGTGGGACTTGGCTGGCAGGCGAGACAGAGGGGAGGCTGGGGCTGGGAGTCTGGGACCGGGAGTCCTTGAACGGCAAGACGGCAACGGCATCGACGAGGGCGAGGGCGAGGGTGAGGGCAAAAGCGAGCATCGCATCCATTGCATCTGTGCTGCAGCTGCAGTGATGTTGATCGTGGACACCACGACCTCGCTCGACACAACGCAGTCGCACAAGGACAAGCAGGGCACAGGACGACCAAGGCCGGGCAGTTGTGCGAGAGTGGTGAACGCGCTCGCGGGGACGATAAAACATTCGAATTGCTTTGGTGCGAGATGAGAGATGAGTTTTGTGACATAAATGCGTCTTGGCGATCCCTTCCGGATGGATAGCGCGCGGCCTCGCTTGCTGCGAAGTGGAAGTGGCCCTGGCCAGGTGCGGCTCGAGCGAGCAGGAGGCGGGCGAATAGCAGGATCCCGTGAGGGCGGCAAGAGAGTTGAGGAAAGCCCTGTTGCATCCGCCTCGCGTCCGCCTCGCATCCGCATATCTTGGCCACCCTTGACTCAGCAGTGGACGCCCTCTATCACGGAGGCAGACGTTTGCCCAGCAGCACCGGGCTCAGTGGCGTCGACTTGCCGGGTGTCCATTGGCGCTCCCCTCTCCTGCGCACCTGGGCAGGCAATCCTGGCATCCTGGCATCCTGGCATCCTGGTCTCCTGGCTCCCCACTACCCACCGATCTGTGCTACGCTCTACGGTGCTCTGTCGAGGGTTGTGGGTTGTGAACTTGTGCTCGCTCCACTCCACTTCCACTTCCCCTTCCACGTCCCAGTCGCTCAGTCCAGTCTGCACTCCCACTCCTACTCCCACTCCCATCCCATCCCAGCACCGTCCCAGCCGTACCAAACCAGCGCAAGCTCAGCACGCACGGGTCCACTCACATTGCCATCCCCACTAACTCCAGTAATGTCACTCAGCTCAGCTCCTGCGAGCCGCATCGCTGATTTCTGAACTCTGTGCCTTCTTCTCGTTGTGTCTAGAATCTAGATCTTCGACGCATCAGTCGGCCACTTGTGACTTTGAACAAGAGCCAGGAGAGCGAGAACCAGGCCCCCTTCATTATCGCTTGCGCTGGGCACTGTCGGGCCCTCTATCTTTGTCATCGTTGACGCTCTGGGGGCAACAAGGTCGGTTGTGCACTGCACCGCGAACTCGATTGCGCTCCACCTCCTGCTGCTGCCACCTCTCTTGATCTCGAACCCAACACTAGAGACGTCCCCGTGGCCATCGGTAAACTATCATCTACGTCCGAGAAAGCTTCCGAAAGGTGATGCAAGATGGATAAAGGCGGGGATATGGCTGGCCAAGCTGCCAACAATTCTAGCGACTTTGTGAGTCCTGATACTGCTTGTTGAAATGAAGATGCCGTGACTGATACTCCCCTAGGTTCGCAAGCTGTACAAGTCAGTGTTTGATGTTTTTATTCCTATAATTCTAGGTTGTGTTGATGCGCCAGGCGACTAACGACTAACATCCTAATGACAGAATGCTCGAAGATCCAGCTTATGAAAACATTGTTCGATGGGGTGAAGGGGGCGAGAGCTTCGTGGTGCTTGAAGTATGTCTTTAACCGGCTCAGGCCTCGCAATGCGCCAGTGATAACAGTGTTTCAGAACGAAAAGTTCACCAAGTTGATCCTTCCCAAGCATTTCAAACATAGCAACTTTGCTTCCTTCGTTCGACAGCTTAACAAGTATGACTTCCACAAGGTCAGACAGAATAACGAGGACAACACTCCATCTCCTTATGGTCCAAATGTCAGTACATGAGATTTTTTTTTCGTTTGTATATATTACAGACTAATCGGAAACCAGGCTTGGGAATTCAAGCATCCAGAATTTCAAGCGAATAAGAAAGATTCTCTTGATAACATTAGACGGAAAGCACCCGCACCTCGCAAGCCTACACAGACCTCAGAAGAGACCTATCCTTCTCAACAAATGGATCTCGTTAATAGCCAATTAATGGCAACCCAAGCGCAGCTTCAGCATCTCTCGGAGAGATACCAAGACCTTGCCCAGGGCCACGTTGTCTTGTTGCAACAGGTCGTCCAATTACAGAAATTTGTCAAGAATCATGACGGAGTAATGCATAGGGTGATGGGTTTCCTCCACAGCGTCGATGCTCAAAGACGAAGCAGCAGACTTGGGGCCCATTTCGGTAGTAGTGGAGGTCCTGGCATGGGAAGTGGTGACTCGATGGGCAACGACGGCATTATCGACGACCATCCAGCCTCACCTTTACAGCAGGCATCTGAACTTCTAGATGAATTTTCGGCTGAAAACCTGCCCAATAAGGAATTGGAACAGATGACTCACGACTACCACCTGCGTAACGACTATTCAACACCACCAGACAACGGAGGCACGTCTATGCCACCGCACTCCGAAGGCTCCAGGGCTCATCTTGGCTATGCCATTGGCAACGATCTCGACAGCTTGGTCTATCCCGTAGGGCACACCAATGGTATTGATCCTGTCAACAGCGAACATATCAATAACATCCCTTACTCCCTACCAGCAAACGGGATGATGCCAGTAGATACGATGCCAGAAATGTTACCTGAAAGCAACCCCTCGATCGGTCGGAAGAAGAGCACGGTAGAGTCGGTATGGGGGATGACCAAGCCTAGAATATTACTTGTCGAAGATGATAAAGTATGCGCACGGATAGGATCAAAATTCTTACAAGCCTTTGAATGTGGAGTAGAGACAGCCGTAAGTCATATGCAAAAGCTAAAGAACGTTATGTTGACCTGCCTTGTAGCGCGACGGTCTGGAAGCGGTGAATAAGATCAACCATGGCGCGAGCCAGTTTGATCTTATTCTAATGGATATAATCATGCCCCACCTAGATGGAGTTTCTGCCACTGTCTGCATACGAGAAATACGGCCTCAAATCCCTATCATCGCTATGACCTCTAATATAAGGGCCGACGATATCGATATGTACTTCCGATACGGTTAGTCTTTGCTACACTTCCTTATGGTATATACTGATTGGTAATAGGCATGAACGATGTGCTGCCTAAGCCGTTTACTAGAGAAGGCATGCTTAAAGCACTCGAGAAGCATCTGCCGCAGTTTAAGAAGAACGCGCAATACCCTCCACAACCAGCCCAAATGACACACCCTGGAGGTTTCGTTACACCCACAGCGACTCATCCACCATTAGGTCTAAACATGGGACAATTGTCCACAGCACAATCTCTGAAAGATGAAACATCGCCTGGGAAATCACCGGCAACAGCATCTTCATGGCACTCGCCAAGCCAAATGCCAGGGCCGTCACCAGTGGGCCCTTCTCCTGGTAGCTATATGCAACAAAGCATGACAGATAATCGACAGTATAACATGACTCCTACACATCCTCACCCTCAGTCTGGCTTTCCTCCGCCTCCGAACCAGAGTATGGGAGCGCCTCGACCTACTCAGCAGCATCGAAGAGTCATGTCCGATATGAGTGGTGCGGGACCAGATGACCATCCAGAGAAAAGGCAGAGAATGTACCCTCCACCGGGTGGGTACGCTCAGTGAAAGACTAAAAGCTATCTTCTCCCGCCACCGACAACCACACAATTAGTTGACAGCAGGCGCCACGAGCTCTATTCCTTGTATATATAGAAAGTTGAGCGCCCTTGCATTATTTACCCGGGGGTTACGTCTTGAAGTGATCTTTTATGCATTCGTATATGAACTTGACAGTTGGCGCAGGCGGAAGATATCTCATTGGAAGCCCTCAGCGGCGTCTGGGGCCACGGGAAGGAGGTACCTTGAAATTTGCATTGGGTGGAGGGACGCTGATGCTTGATATGGCGCTGGTGGGAGTGGCTATCCTCGTCATGGTGACGACCAATATGTCTGCAAAACAGTCCGAATCAATCCAAACTATTATGACCTGATCTTGACTCTGACTTGGAGGTCTAAGATATCCGAGACGTCCAGATAGTGATGTTACTTGCCCAACTGCTCGACGAGGCCACTTCGCTCTGTGATCAAAAAGATTTCGCTAACAAGATCAAGGTGACTCTATTCTGAGTAGTATAAGAGATGGAAGAGATGGAAGAGTGAAAAGAAGGATTGACGTTGCAATAAAGTATTCCGACGTTGAAGCCCCCTGGACCATGGGGCGGACGTCTGGATCGCCATCGAACACGAACATGGCCTGACTTCTGTGCAGGATCAGCCTTGTGGAGCGGGAGTATCCTAGCGCGCTTTCAGCCACAGCGAGAGCGAGGCACAGCTTTCGTGAGTCAGGCCTCTAGATTTCTTCGGCCTCGCTGCACGACCCCACCACGAATGCAAAGTGACTCTGCAATTGACCTGCAAGACTGATCGCGCGCTTTCGCTCTATTGACCAGCGGTGACCATAGATGCTGCATTGTTCAACCAGCCCTAGAGACAATGTCGCACGCGCAAAAGCCTGCGAAAGGAGCCGCTGGTGGGGGAAAGGCAGCGCCGAAGGCCAAGAAGGCTCCTGCTCAAGGGAAGAAACCTGAAGATGAGAGAGAAGAGACTCTGCAGGCTGTGGTATGTATCTGTAATCTAGATAAAAAAGGGAAGGACGGTTAGAAATGCTGACTTTGCAAAGATACTTGCAGACTCGTTCGAGACTAGATTCATTCCCTTCACAATAGAGACACCAAGAGTAAGAGCTCTCTGCTCCTCCAAGATTATACAAACTTTCTCCAATTTTCACGCGCTAATTCTTCTATTTAGTGCCTCTTACCTCTAGCAAACACGCCTCTCATCGAATACACCCTCGAATTTTTGGCAATGTCAGGAGTGGCCGACATCTACATTTACTGTGGTGCCCACACCGTCGAAGTAGAAAATTACATCCAAGCATCGAAATGGCACCCATCCTCACCCGCCTCCCCATTCTCGTCTCTCGAGATTGTCAAGACAAAAGCCCGGTCGATTGGAGATGCAATGCGAGATCTGGACGCCCGAGCTTTGATTACTGGAGATTTTCTCCTTGTCCATGGAGACTTAGTATCGAATCTGCCGATCGATGCAGCGCTTGCAGGACACCGAGCGAGAAGACTTGCAGACAAGAATGCAATCATGACTATGATCCTACGAGCTGGTGGGCTGGGTTCACACCGGACAAAGTCCAAAGGAATAGAGCCGGTTTTTGTCGTTGATCCTACAAAACAACGATGCTTGCACTACGAGGAAATGCATCCGTTACAGGCCAACAAATACGTCAATATTGACCCAGATCTGCTGTCTATGCATACGGAGATGGAGATCAGGACGGACCTGATTGATTGTGGAATCGATATATGCACTCCCGATGTGCTTGCTTTATGGGCAGAGTCGTTCGATTACGAGGTCCCAAGACGACATTTCCTCCATGGTGTACTGAAGGATTACGAGTTGAATGGGAAGACAATCCACACAGAGATTGTAGAGAATCATTATGCGGCACGTGTGTTCAACTTGCAGTCATATGAGTCGGTTTCCAGGGATGTGTTGGGAAGGTGGACATATCCTCTCGTACCAGATAGCAATCTTATTGCAGGTCAAAGCTATAAATTTGAGCGGGGCGGATTGTGCAAAGAGAATGGTGTCACCTTGGCTAGGACTTGCAAAGTAGGAAAAAGAACAGTGTTAGGAAAAGACACGAGCATCGGAGACGCAAGCGTGGTGTCGAACAGCATCATTGGCAGAAGATGCCAAATTGGGAAGAATGTCACTATTCATGATGCTTACATTTGGGACGATGCGGTTATTGGTGACGGCTCCACGATCGACAGAGCTATCATCGCGAACGAAGCAGTTATTGGCAAAAAATGCAAGATCCAGCCAGGGGCTCTAATATCCTACGGTGTAAGGATAGCAGACAGCAAAGACGTTAAGTCAGCATCTCGAATTACTCGCGCTAAGAGGAAACTCGAGGACGACCTCTCGGATGAGCCTCCGGAAACAGTGCCAAGTGACCCTCTCATCGTTGGCGAAGGAGGCGAAGGATACGCATTTGACGAAGATGAAGACTCCGACGATGAAGCATCAGCCTTCCACAGCAATCTTATCTACAGCACAGCTCACCTTAACATCTCATCTGAATCGATCTCCACCATCACCTCACAAGTCAGCGCCGCCACGCCAACAGAAACCCGTTCACGACTCTCAAGCTTCGCAGGCTCGATCTCAGACGACGGCGACACCGGCACCTCGAATGAGGATTTCCACAAAGACGCCGTAGCAGGCCTTTTTGACGCCCTGAAAAAGGGGGAAGATTTCGACGCCGCGAAACTAGAATTCATGGGTTTACGTCTCGGCAACAACGCTACGGATCACCAGATGCGTCGTGCTATTGCCGCCTCGTTTACAAAATACATCTCTCAATTGGTAGAGAAAGATGGATTGGGAGCTAGTGAGGCTGCAGTGCGAGCTTTTTCTGCACCCGGCGCAGTGAAGTTCCTCAACGAACAGGCGGTGGGGACGGATAAAAATGAGGATGATCAGGTGGATTTTATTACCTGTCTGCAGAAGGATTTGGTGCATAGAAGTAATGGGGCGGTAATTCTGGCAGCGGTTAGTCAGCAGCTATATGAGCATGAGGTGTTAGAGGAAGATGCGTTTTTGAGGTGGTGGGAGGAAGCCGAGAAGTTAGGAGATGGCGAGGGTGAGGGAATGAAGAGGGTGAGGGAGAAGACGCTGGTCTTTATTGATTGGTTGCGGAATGCGGATTCAGAGAGTAGTGGTGAGGAGGGTGACGATGACGAAGATAGCGATTAGAGACGGAATGAATGAATGTCTCTGGATGGTGTAATTGTGCTAGATATGCTGCATTGACCGGCTTGGGAAGAAAAAATGGCAGGTAGACTTAAAAGTATATGATCGAAAGCAAGGAGAATGGATATCAGACGATATTCTGCTATTGATCGATATCTATGCCGGATTTATAGGGAGCTTCAATATCTGAGGAATTTACCGACATTGCGTTTTGAAAAATTCTGGTCTCATACCTGACTTTGAGATTGTACATGAAAGGATGGATTTCAAAGCTCACTCTGCACAATGGACTGGAATTGCAAGTCTGCCAAACTTGGAACATTGGTTTATATTTCAAAGTTTGTGAAAGTCTAACAATCAAGTTCAAAAGTCGTAATAAAAGGGTTCACTGCCGTAGCTGAACCCAGCATGTCTTCCCAATCAACGCCTAGCTCACATCTAATCCAATACCACCGTTCTATCCTACATGCTCCAATGTGTAGACCATGTAATGCACCCAAATCCATCTACTAAATAACCGGCACATGCAAGTTCTCATCTTTCTTTCCTGAGATCTTCCCCTCCGGATCCAACTCCCGCATCATCCATTCATAGACAGCCCACTGAACCGCATTGACGATGAACGCTCTAATACTGCAAACCATAATTCCCTTGAAAAATACGCTTGCACCTTCGCTTCTATATGCTTTTCTAGCAACCTCTACTGCACCTAACCTCCTTCCCTCACCCTCTCTCGGCATAGTTTCCGAGCCAAGAAGAGGAGCAGTCTCACTACCAGGAAGGATCTGAGTCTGAACCCGTGTCTTGATAACATCCAAAGGAAAGATACTAACCCAAGTCACCACCCCCGCTAGCCCACCACAAAGCAACACCTTCGCGGCTTCCTGGCTCAGACTCCCCTCTCCTTCTTCTTTGAATCGCTGCATCATGTATCTCGTGCTAATTTCGTAAGACCAGAAATAAAATCCATATCCAATGCTATCTCTCAGAGCCGTGACCACGCCTCCGAAATATAAGCCTCTCACTCCCTCGGTCCGTAGAATTTGTCGACAGATGCCCCAACTCGCAGCTCCAGTTGCGGAAGAGGACACCTGTGCTCGGCATTTTATGAGCTCGGTAGGAGTAGAAACAACCCAGGTTGCGAGACCGCCGATGGCGCCTGCCAGAAACGTTGTCCAGAGATTTGGTTGCGAGCCAGGAACCATTTTGGGAGAGAGGAGATCACGGGTTCGGTTGTAGGTTACGAAGAGGAGGGCATTGAGAGCTCCGTACCCGAGGATGGGAGCGGTGGCACCCCGGATTAGCGAACTGGCTGAGGAGAACTGTGATGCGTACGTCCTAGAATTGGGAACGAGAGCGGTTTGGGTGGAGGAGAGGGAGGGTGTCCCGGCTTGGAGACGGACTTTGATGAGGTCGAGCGGGTTGCCAATTAGGATTCCTGCTGCACCGCTGATGTAGCCGGCCCAGAAATCGGCGGACATGGTGCTTTGAATGATGAGAGAAGAAGGTTTGGGACGTGGTGTCGTGATCAAGTCATGGTTTCTTATCGAAGTTCACAGTCCTTCCTTAGAGGTCGTTTTCCACTGCTTCTGTTCTGATTTCGCAGTAATGATCGGATCAGAGAAGTCTCGTATGGTCTTCTTCGCCAATGTGATCTTAGTTAAGAGGCCGATAAAAACAACTGCCCAACCAAGACCGGCTCTTAATGGCCTCGGGAAAGAAGTACTTCGGACAGAAGGAGTAATGCCAGAGTCAATTGCTGGCTGGCTTCGGCGAATAAATTGATAATGAAGAACCTGGCTCGCGAATGCGGCCCCAAGAATGGGATTTTGATATCGAGCAAAAAAGTTGTCGATATTCGAAGGACGATTTGGCGGGGCCATTTTTGATTAGCGCGGGGAAGCGGAGCAGCGGCGTGAAAATAGTTGTCTGGGGTGTGGACTTTGACAATTCGATTTGGAACTCAAAGATCGTACGACTTTTTCGAGAGGGAGGGATGTGGGGAGCTTTTGGACCTTTTAAGGCATGTAGGATTTTTTTCATCCGGGCCCCTGAACGCAATTTTCTCGGACTTCTTTTTCGGGTGATGTCGGTGGCTTTCCGGCATCTCCGATGGATCACGTGGAAGGCTGGTCACATGGTGCCGTGACTAGCGCGCTTTCGTAGACGCGTCGATTGTTGATAACTTAGTCGCAATGTCTTCAACCTAAGACTCGGTACTCGACAATTGCCTGGAGCAAACGCGAAATATGACTCTCGTCGTTGAGGTCCCGAGAAATACATACGACCATGCAGCAATGATGATCACACCTCCAGAGGAGCTTTCTTCGAGTACGCCAGCAATCGCGACGAAGCGTCTAGGTATCACTTTAGGAGGCACGCCTCAGACTGCCGATCGATTAAAGAAGCCATTCAGGATCACCTTGAGCGATGACAAGGAGAACATCCCTTCTTCTTCTGCGAGAACACCCGTGCCTCATTCCTCTCAGCGACTATATACTCCTCAGTCCGTCGACAAACTCATAAAGCCATTCAAATGTCCTGGATCTGCGACAATATCTCGGACATCAGAGAAGCCAGCACGAAAACGACGGAAAGTAGATTATGGCGGAGCTGATGGTGACAAGGACGACGACAAACCATGGACGAATGAGGATCGACTGGCTCTTGCCAATCGAGATGTCAACAAGTTTCCAGTCTTCCAAGTTAAGGACAAGGAGACTATGTTTCGCAAACGCTTCGCTGTGCCATTGATCGATAAGAATGTTGCTTCCTATAATCCGAATCGGCCTCCACCGACTCTTGGACTGAGGCAAGGAGCAGTGTTTGTTGCAAAAGCTCTCCATGATCCTAGCGGAGAATTCGCAATTGTTCTCTATGACCCGACAATAGACGAGAAGCCGAGGACGATCGAAGAGGCAAAGAAAGCTGACGAACCCGAGAAACCCAAGATCGATGCACCTTTAGTCCACAAGTCCTTAGCAGAGATTCTGGGCATCAAGAAGGTGGTCGACGGCGAGAGACCTAAGGTTCCGGTGGTCATCGATCCTAGATTAGCGAAAGTTCTACGACCGCATCAGATTGAGGGTGTTAAATTCATGTACAAATGTGTTACAGGCATGATAGAAGAGAAGGCCAATGGCTGCATAATGGCAGACGAAATGGGTCTAGGAAAGACCCTTCAGTGCATCACGCTCATGTGGACGCTCCTAAAGCAGTCTCCGGATGCTGGAAAACCAACCATAGAGAAGGCCATCATTGCATGTCCCTCTAGTTTGGTCAAAAATTGGGCGAATGAGTTGGTGAAGTGGCTTGGGCCGGATGCTATCAAGCCATTTGCTATAGATGGAAAAGCTTCGAAGGAAGAACTTATTCAACAGCTACGACAATGGGCTATCGCCAGTGGCCGAGCAGTGACGCGACCCGTCATTATTGTTTCGTACGAGACATTGCGACTCTACGTTGATGAGCTCAAGAACACGAAGATCGGACTCATGCTTTGCGATGAGGGTCATCGATTGAAGAACGGCGATAGTCAGACCTTCACAGCCTTGAACGGTCTCAATGTGTCAAGAAGAGTCATTCTATCCGGTACTCCAATTCAGAACGATCTCACTGAATATTTCTCTCTCATTAGTTTTGCCAATCCTGGTCTCTTGGGCACGCGGTTAGAGTTCCGAAAGAAGTACGAGATACCTATCTTGAGAGGACGAGACGCTGCGGGTAGCGACAAGGATCGAGAGAGAGGCGATGAATGTGTCAAAGAACTTCTCGCCGTCGTCAACAAGTTCATTATCCGACGAACAAACGATATCCTGTCAAAGTACTTACCAGTCAAATACGAGCATGTCGTATTCTGCAACCTTGCACCGTTTCAATTGGATCTCTATAATCATTTCATCAGCAGTCCTGATATCAAAGCACTGCTAAGAGGCAAAGGGAGCCAGCCACTCAAGGCTATTGGTATGCTCAAAAAGCTGTGCAACCACCCAGATCTCCTCAATCTTCCCGATGACTTGCCGGGTTGCGAAAAGCTCTGGCCTGAAGACTATGTTCCCAAGGAGTCCAGAGGTAGAGATAGAGATATCAAGCCCTGGTACTCAGGGAAGATGCAAGTATTGGATCGTATGCTTGCTCGGATTCGCCAAGATACGAACGATAAGATCGTGTTGATCAGTAATTACACTCAGACCCTAGACATGTTCGACAAGCTTTGTCGCCATCGTGGGTATGGCAGTTTGCGACTTGACGGTACCATGAATGTTACCAAGCGACAGAAACTTGTAGACAAATTCAACGACCCGGAAGGCAGCGAGTTCATCTTCCTTCTCAGCAGCAAAGCTGGAGGCTGTGGTCTGAACCTTATTGGCGCCAACAGGCTCGTACTCTTCGATCCTGACTGGAATCCAGCCGCAGATCAGCAAGCTCTTGCCCGAGTATGGAGAGATGGACAGAAGAAAGATTGCTTCGTGTATCGCTTCATTGCGACGGGTACAATTGAAGAGAAGATCTTCCAGCGACAATCTCACAAACAGTCACTTTCTTCTTGTGTCGTGGATTCCGCCGAGGATGTGGAACGGCATTTCACCCTTGACAGTCTCCGAGAGCTGTTCCAGTACCGTGGTAAGACGACGAGTGACACACATGACACGTTCAAGTGTAAGCGTTGCAAGCCGGATGGGAAGCAGTATCTCAAAGCACCAGCAATGATGTACGGCGACACGAGTACTTGGAATCATTTTGTGAATGAGGGTCTGAAACCGATCCAGGATTTACTGTTGAGACAGGAGTGTGGAGAGAACGAAGTATCAGCCGTTTTCCAGTATATATCTCATTAGCATTGTATTACTCAGATGGACGGTTTGGAGTTTGGTAGGGAGGCTGATCGGCGCATAAGAAGGATGAGCATATCCCGAGATCAAAACTCAATAGAGCTAGGTCACACATGGCAGTATTTCCGATACCGAGAATTATATTTGTCTTGCCCCTGAGCTGTAGCCCTTGTGACAGTCGTGCCTGACCATAATGTGTCCCCGGCACCAGCCACAAGTTTGTGCTACAAACGGGAACTTGCCTCTTGAACAGAGCCAGGAA
Source organism: Mollisiaceae sp. DMI_Dod_QoI (assembly GCA_009613015.1). Classification (NCBI taxonomy): domain Eukaryota; kingdom Fungi; phylum Ascomycota; class Leotiomycetes; order Helotiales; family Mollisiaceae; species Mollisiaceae sp. DMI_Dod_QoI. The sequence continues at coordinate 198,539 of VXCB01000027.1, read as the reverse complement.
TCTGTATCTTGTTTCACGATACCGAAGTGATGCAGCTGGGCCGTTTCTGAAAGGCGTCGTACTGGGTTTGTTCTATGCAGTGCAACATCATTGTGTGGAGAAGTAGAGACTTCGGCGAACTGTCCTGCCGGAGAAAAGTACTCTCCACCACTACCATAACAGCATGACGCTGCTGCGTGTCACTTCATTTCCACAGCTAGAAACAGCGAACCAAAGGTGGATAACGAGAAACCCAAGCAAATGCATTTTGAGGAAGTCTAATCTTTACTAGCATTAACCATGAAATCACTGGTGAATCAGATCAGTCTGATGTTGAATGAGACCCATCATCACACCAAAAGACTTCTGAGACCATTACCATCCAAAGCCATCGCCAAAATCAATCCCCCCTATTTAAGCGAAAGACTCATATTGCAACCCCAATCCTACAGCTGATGAGAAGAATGCGAACCAAACAGCATATATATCAAGCCCTTGAAGTGAGATACAATGTACCCAAGATAGTGCTATAGATATGTAATCGTGGTTGCTTACGCGCTAGGATTTGCTTAGAAGGTGATACCGGGGCAAAGGGCAATGTTATCGTTATTGAGGAGACTGATAAGCTAGGTGGTGTATTAGTGCTTGATTTGGGAGAGAGATGGAATGAGGGATACTTACGTTGCCGTTACTTTGGCTTGGATTTCCTGTGTATGGAGTCATGCAGCAGACATTTTGGGCACCGCAAAGCGGGAGGGTGGCGCCGATAATGGCATTGCCTATAGGTTCAACAAGTCAGTAAAGGAAGACATCTGAAAATATAAAAAGAGAGAATGAACATACACTGGACTGCCACAGGGACGGAGGGAAGATCTAAGTCCAGAAGGATTGGGAGGATGCCCAGGATGCCTCCGAGCGCCCCGGACATGGTGGGATCAAGGCTTTTGGTAGATTGTGTCACTGGATTCGCGGGGCAACATGAATTGACTCCCACGTTCTGGTTGCAAACATTGCCCGAAGTGCGCTTGGCAGGTTCGACGGTAGGAGCAGCGATGGTGACTGCGGCGAGGGAGAGAATAGCGAAAAGTCTAGTGAGCTGCATCATGCCGATTTAACAAATACAAAGCATATAACTTGAAGTAAGTGTGTATTTTGTTAGGCGAGTCGAAGAGATGCTGATCTTTAATGAGAAGAGAAATCTGGGTTGGCTACCTGCCTTTATATAAGGACGTTTAGGAAGACTTCTCCCAGTGTGACCAATTGAAAACTCGGGACTAGATGTGGACGGAGACGGCCTATGGCTTCGAAGTTACCTAGATGTAACCCGTATCCGAGGATAATCAATAGAAAGTATTGTATTCAAGATAGATGTACAAGAAATCTATGGACGAGAAGGATTGTTAAGTGTGTACGCAAAGACGGCCTGTTCCGGTCGGTTCCATGTGGATTTTGTTGTACCACTCTTCACCTCCTGAGACGGTGTTATGCTGACGCTGATCGCCATTACCGAGGCAGATCGATGCTTTGTTCGATTTCCTCAAAGAATTCGCCCCTTGATGTAGTTTCGAAGCTCGGAAACTCAATTCAACAGCACAGGTATTCCGTGCTGGACAAGGAATTTGTATCATGTCACTCCGTACAACATGACAGGAATTGAGCCTATGGGATCCAGAGAATCTGGCTAAGCCTCGCGAAGAGTCCAGACCGCGAAGCAAAAAGTTCTCGTGATATCTTTCGCGTTGTAGAAGGTGAACGGTATTTCGACCTGTAGTTGCTCTGAGCAGCACTTGGCTCTGGCTGATGATGATTTGACCTTGCTAATATCCAAGTGGAATGTAGAGTTTCATTGGACGGCCAACTATCTGGGACATCTGGTCGCGGGAGAAAGTATTGTGGACAGACATACGCTTAATATCCTAACGGTTATCAGACTCCCAGACGCTCCACCATATTCCCAAATTCGCTGCAACCGCTAGGTCTAACATCTTAAACCCTTCATCATGAATAATCAATTTGCCCAGCTTTGCACGTTTCCCCCGATTACCTCCACCTGCTTTCTCCTGTCCTATGCTGAGATCTAGACGGTCGTCATCATCTGCATTATCTGAGTTGCTTAAGTCGCCCTCAAACTGAGACGTATCACTTCGAACGAATGAAGCCGCCTCCTTGTTTATTGGTTTTAAAAATGACGATGCTGGTGATCTCGGTGGTAGTACTGGCGGTGGTCCCTCTTCGTCACTTGGATACATGGCTGCATAACTTGTCGGATGAGGCCGAGGCGGTAGTGGAGGCCGCTGGGGACTCCGAGTCTTATCGGAAGAAATTTTATTTCGAATGTGACCAAACTTGGGAACACGAAAGCGTCCAGAATCAACAGTAGGCCGCTTGGCCGTCGCCTCTGACGCTGAAGATGATGAGAAGACGGTCGACGAGGGGAGATTGAATCGCAGCTCGCTCACGATTGCCGCCGGCTGTGGCGCGGGGATGAATCCGCTACCTTGGCTTGCAGATATTGGAGAAGGTAAGTTGTGCTTGCAACGGAGAGATCGACCCCCGCTACCAGTGGAGAACTTGCAGACGCCTCCCCATGGGCTCGAGAAGATATATCCTTTGGAATGCGAACTACTGGTACTTGCTGATGTGCCATCATTGCTGGACGAAACATCCAGACCGTCAAAAATTGAATCCCCACTCAAGTCTCTACCACGTGCGGTGACATGCTCGCCAGAAATATCCGACGAAGCCCTTTTGTGCATAGAAGGACGGCCCCAGAAGCTGGACCCCTCCATGCGTACTTGACGACTGAATCCTGAATCGTGTCTTTGTTGTACTGGTGAGATGTCGGCTATGTGGTTGGCCCTGATTGGACTAAGGCTATCTGTGACACTGTCTGTAATATGATCAATGGTTTGGTTATTTCGAAACTGACTGTAGCCTGGGGTAGTCAGATTAACAGATATGTCGAAATATTGCTTCTTGGAACTTTTGCTGCGCCGAGTCTGTGCTTCCTCTAGGGCAGGCTGACCGGAAATGATACCAACGTTCCATTGAGCACCTGAAGATGGATCCCGGCGAATCAAAGTAATGGAAAAACCCTTTAAGTTCATCCCATCGGTCATAGATTCTGCGCTATTTAGATCCTCTCCGCCCTCGCTCCTACTCTTGAGTACAGGGACAGGTTGCAAATGTCTTGATGCAGAATTCGGTCGAAAGTTTTCGACACCAGGGAGAACATTTCTGGTAGCTGTAATTTCCGATCCTAACGGTCGAGGCCCTAGTGGACGTCGTGGGAACGTCCGTTCCGATTCTAGCTGCTCTTGACGGTGATCTATCGTGGACGCTTCAGCTGTGAGAGGCTTTCGTCTGGGAATCGAGGTCGAGAAGATGGCAGCAGCTGAAGATTCTGTATTGCGATTGAGCTCTGCTGAGGGCCTGGATGACTCGGAGAGGGGCTTGCGTGGTAGAGGCTTTTGTGGAAGTGGTTCTGGTTCTTCCGTTATGGTGGCCGAACCATCAGTTTCTTGCAGGAACCGAAGATCATCCTCAGTATTCAGGTGTAGGTAGTAAAGAGAAGCAGCAACATCTTCAGCAGTTACATTTTTCAGTTGCGGTTTCAGAGTTGTGAGAATGATATCTGGAAATATATCAGAATTATAGACCCATCAAATGTTCAGGTATGGCCTACCTTTGCTTCCTGGTACTCTAGCAAGGTATAATGTGAGAGGCTGCCTCTTTCGTTCAGTAGGGTTCCGAGGATACCTTGGAGGGTTTGCAGCAAGCTGAGTGATATCAGACAAAGAGCTTGCTTCGACATGTGGTGCCATGGCTGCAACAGCCAGAAAGTAGGGTTGAGTGAATGTGAGATCCCTTCAGCGAGCTACAAGCAATCGATGAGATAGAATGGGGCAAGAAAAAGAAAGCCCTCCATGAAAGGGACATAGCAGCGCGTGGCACTTTTTATGCTTAAACTTGAGCAAGCGCAGGTGGAAAGGCTGCGAACGCAGCAAACGTAGATGACTCGGAACCGGCAATAGGGAGTGCCCGATGGCTACTTTAAATGTAAAATTCACACTCAAAGCCTCGCCACTGCATGCTGTATGCCTGTGAGAGTCAACTTTGTTCCCTCAGAGCACCAGGCATAGGATTTTGCTGACGTTTCGAGGGAGGCTGAGCTTTTCAAAATAACCTAGAGGTCATAGGGGTTATGCTATCATCACGTGCCTTATCGGTGCGCACCTGATAAGCGGACTGCTTTGAGAACCGAAAAGTTCGCGGAGAGATCGCACTAAGATATTTATCGAAGAAAGTTTTAGACTTTGTCAAGATCCTGCGCCTTCAACACCCTGCCACCCAAAGGAGGACTAGAAGAGGGCTCCAGCCAGTACTGCGGCATTGCGCGCACTGCTCTAAATTATTACCGAAATCTGTGCGATCTCTATAAGCTGGTAGTTGACATGGCGGAAAGCTCTCTCCAGGTAAATTCTTCCCCGCGTTTGGTATTATATCCTCTAATTGACCTGTAGGATCGATTGCGTGAACATGCGGCTGCATTCGACGGCTTGCTATCTCTCATTCCCGCAAAGTACTATTATGGCGAAGACACTAGCGTATGTTCAGGGTTCCAATCCTAACAGCACAAACATGTATTGATTTCACCCCAGGATCAATGGAAAAAGAAAAAGCAGACCAAAGAACAAGCAGCCGCGGCCCGCCGTGCAAAACTCGATCCAGACTCTGCCAAGACTGCCAAAGATGTTATGGATGAACGGGCACGGAAGAGAAAGCTCGAGGAGCTCGAGGACCTAGGAGGATCTGACATAGAAGGAGTGGAGAAAGAACAGCCAAAGGAGGGTCTCAAGAAACCACAAGAGAAGAAGGCCAAGAAACAGAAAACCTCTAGCGGCCAGGATACACAGCAGTCCGGTGAGGAGAGTGCGAGTAAGAAACAGAAATCGCCTGCCGATCAGAAACGACAGCTAAAGCAAGAGCGTAAGGAGAAGAAACTGAAGAATAAGGAAAAGCCAAAACAGAACCTGGAAGAGCCATCGAATGCAATGAATTCGGAACCAGTAGCTATAGAACTAGTAGAGGACGTCTCAGAACAGTACGAGGGCGGTGAAGAACCAGTGGTTGCGGAGGACGTCGAGCATCCTGGTAATGAGATGGCACATTTTGAAGCCGATGGCCTGGAAGAAAAGGCCGAAGAACAGCATCAATCCGTCTCCCCCAGTCCTGCACCACCTTCGCCAACCTTCGATAATCCTACAGAACCGAGCGCTAATACCTCTACTTCCTCGGTGATTCCTCCTGCCACGGCCCCGAAACACATCAAGCTCCCGACCGACCCAGAACTGCTTCGATCCAGATTAAATGCTCGGATAGAAGCCTTGCGGGCTGCAAGGAAAGCTGATGGACCAGATGGGCGCCCAGCTCGAAATCGACAAGAGCTTCTCGAAGCTCGAAGAAAGAAGGAGGAACAGCGGAAGGCCCACAAGAAGGAGCTTCGCATGAAGGCTAAGGAAGAGGAGGATGCACGTCGGGAAGCTGCTCTTGCATCTGCACGAGATTCACCTGCGTCGAGCATGTTAAGTCCTGCAATACATTCTCCGGAACACAACTTCTCTTTCGGGCGGGTTTCGTTTGCCGATGGTCAGGAACTCGCAGAAAACCTAACATCTTTGAAGAATGCACCAAGGAAACGAGGCCCACAGGATGCTGCAACTGCATTGCTTGCTACCGAGAAGAAGAAGCAGCGGATAGCAGGACTCGATGAGGAGAAGAGGGCTGATATTGAAGAGAAAGACTTGTGGCTTAACGCTAAGAAGAGGGCACACGGAGAGAAAGTTCGAGACGACACTTCATTGCTAAAGAAGACTCTAAAGCGGAAAGAGAAGGCCAAGAAGAAGAGTGAGAAGGAGTGGACGGAGAGAAAGGAGGGGATAGCCAAAAGCCAGGCAATGAAGCAGAAGAAGCGAGAAGAGAATTTGCAGAAGAGGCGAGATGAAAAGGGGTCAAAGGGCAAGGGAAAGGGCAAGTCAGTCAAGTCGAAAAAGCCAAAAGTCAAGAGCAGACCAGGTTTTGAGGGAAGCTTTGGTTCTGGCAAGCGGAAGTGAGATCAGCAGTGTAGTTAATTCTTGCTACGAAAGTAGCTCGCAATCATGAATGTGGAAATGTGCACCAAAGTACCATGCAATATCAACCTTCTTTCTCTTGATTGGGACTGCGATCAGTCTACAACATCACCTTTTGCCAAGAGATCTTCACATGTATCCGTTACGGGGTAGCCCATACCAGCATGAATTGGGTCATCCTAATCGACAACACACCACAATATCTGTACACAAAGAGCAAGAGATTCGACCAGAGCAAAACCTACTCGCAATAATCACTGACTAAACCCAGCAATCGCACCCACGCCGTCGGAAACGAGATTTTTCGTAACTTTCGCTCTGGTATTTTGGGGACAACTGTCCGTGTATTACGACAATATAGAAGTGTTTCCCCAATCCTGTCAACAGTCCGTTTTCAATAAAGTTCCCGTTAGCTTCAGAGCAGAGAGTCAAGTCTTGTGAAGACGCTCAAACATGCTGCGACAACCTAGAAAGAGGATCAGTGATTGAGCTTCGAGTAGACTAGGAATTCATCAAAACATACCTCGAGCTGCAGTTCCTTGTCCTTGCCATTTGCAACCTCTTCACCAATAACCTGTCCAAGGTTTGCACCAACGCCGGAGGATCCACCCGCTCTCTTTCCGAATGGCCATTGGCTATATTCAGCCAATAGCTCATCTACCTGAGCAAATGCTCGCTCTCTAGCCTCATGTCCTAAGGTGGCTAGGGCATTCTCGAGCACATTTGCTGCGTATGCAGCACACACCATGGCAATGGTGCGGATGTATCTAAATTCGAGATTCTCTGGGAGAAATTGACTTCCGGGTAACACAACGGTCCGTTGAGTCAAAACATTCCGCACTCTTCTTCGGATCTCTTCCTTTGCTCCTCCATCAGCTACAGGGTGAGTAGCCATATCGAAAAGTAAAAAGTTTCGCTTTTCGGTTCGAAGGATTCCCTTATCGACCAGACCTTTCGCCAAACGCTCTCGAACTTGCTTCAGTTGGTAGCCAATCTTCATTAAATTCCAGGTCTCTCCTGCAAGGTGAAGAAGTTAGACATTATTTTTTAGGACGTTTAGGCCCAGGAATAGGGGTGACATACCACTCATCAAGTCAATCCATGAGCTAACGCTCATCTTCTCACTCGCCTTCATCATCTTCAACGCCTCATCTAGAAGAACTTCGCCAGTTAATGTATCGTCGATGACTTCAATTACTCGGTCTGCTAAGGGGAATCGCCGTCTAGACGAGTCTTTCTGCATGCTCACGCGCCCTCTGAAAGCAAGCTCGATGACAATGCATCCTCGGAGCGCATATGAAATATTATCATTCCAGAATGAGAGGTATCCCTAAATCTCATTAGAACATTATAGTATGTCTGCAGTCCTTTTGTGGAGACGTACCTGCTTGTCTTTCAGCCCTAGCAGCAGCACTTCCTCCATGAGCGTCAACTTGGGCTGCTTGCTCCGCTCAGCACTCTCGCTGATATCCCTCGGGTCAAATGCAATCTTGTGTCCATTCTCGCCGCTCTCGTAGGAAGTTTCTGGTCCGCCAGTATCACGAGAAGAGCCAGCCTTGGGCACAGGAGATGCCACGCGACTCGACTCCCCGTTCTCACCGTCGCCGCCTCCCCCACCTCCGCCTCCACCTCTCCTTCGAGTGAGTCCCGACGACATTGCGGGCGATTGTGATGGTTTTATGGCGAGGTAAGGTCGAGAATGTGGGCAAAGGGGAAATTCGTCCTATGCGGCATACAAGTGAGACAGGTCTCCGTATTGCCCATGCACACTGTGAATCCCCTGATTTGCCAATTCGGTTTATAGACACACAGGGGGTCTTGTAAACTCGAGATTTGTTGGGAATAATCGTTGTTCCTGAGTAAATAATCAGCGGGGCAGAGGTGTTGATGAAGGTATGTATTCTCAGGTAAAGTTCAGGTTCGCAGGGATGCAGCAAGTTTTAGCGCCATTGTCATAAGGCTAGTGGTTCGCAGGAATTTGGGCACATCCCGGCTGAATATTCACGTTTTCACTTTCTCAAAATAAGTTGATGGTAGAGGAAGGTGTTCTAAGCATTTTTACAGGTGCATAGAATCGATATGCCTCTATGGGCACATTGATCTGTACAGAATTCTCCCCATAACATGTCGTTCAATACCATTTGTCTCGCTCATCATTTCTCCAATTCCATATCCTTCTAATATACAAAGCAGTAACATTCAGTGAGCTAGAGCTTGGTTAGCACAATTCAATTCAATATTGCATTAGAATATAACTTACCATCTGGCTGAGCAAGAATGTACTCGACGGCCTTGTCAACTGTGATATTTATGAGCATCTAAGTCCCAAAAGTATGCTGGTGAACATACCACTGTGAATAGCATCTGCCTCCTTATCTGGAATCTCAATACTGAACTCCTAGACTCGGGTCAGGATCTTGCTACAGCTTCGTCATGTCATCGTGCTACTGACCTCCTCGATAGCCATCACAACCTCAACAGTATCCAAACTGTCCAACCCAAGATCGTTCGAGAAATGCGAAGTAGGCGAAAGCTATAACATATTAACCTCCATCGTTCGAAGAACTTTGTCGTTCAGTCTACCTTTGATGCATCGGAAACCTGTAAACATTAGCCAGAACTCCTGCAGCACTCTCTACACGACTAACCTTATCGAAATTCTTCAATAAATCAACTATTCTACCCTCAACCTCTGGCTTTGAGAGGCCGGCGGCCGAAGAATAACATCTGGCAGCTTGAAAAGCAGCCGGGGCGAATCGGGATTTTGTGACAATAGAGCTTGAGAGGTTAGGGCGTGCAATTGCGCCTGAGCTTCGGATGGCTTTGCTTGAAGCACTGCGTGCTGATCTGAGGAGGGCTGTTCGGAACATTTTGAGAGATGTGGGAGCTCGTAAAGTGTGGTTGCGCTGAACAAAAGGCCCGGTGTGATGAAGTCCAGATGAAGCTCTTCGGTTCAAGAACTTTAGTGGATTCTCCTATCACGTGATTGTGACAATTTGCGAGTGCTCCAGCTGTGCACACGGAGGGTACGGCGGCATAGAATGAAAGGATATTAGATGTCATAGTCTCCAGGCTGGGGTTTGAGATAGCTTATTTTGCCAATATTGAAAGTGCTGGTGGCAATTGAAGCTCTCTGCTGCAGCCAATCATAAGCGCATTATTGGCGATCCAACGTCCATCTCAATTCATGACCTTTAAATCCGCCCCTCTTCAACAACATTGCCACGAGCGACCACATCATGGCATCTGCGAAGCCTTTAACGATGCTCGTGGCTCGAAGCCATCCGGCTGCTAGGCTTACGAGCTCAGTACGACCCTTTGCGCCGACAGCAAGCTCTCGGGCAGCTTTCTCGACAAGCAGTCTTCGCGCATACGCCACTCCTTCCGGACCTCCACCACCAGGTTTCCGGCTACCGAAGCCTGAGAGGTGGGATGAAGGCAAGGAATCTTCTTTGGATAAGGCCGGGAAATACTTCTTGTTGACAGAGATGGCGCGGGGAATGTATGTTGTGCTGGAACAATTCTTCAGACCTCCGTAAGTTATCCCATTGTATGTCCGTTTAGCAGAGTTGGGTACTAATTAGTTGCAGATACACTATCTACTATCCATTCGAGAAGGTATACTTCATATGTGTATGAATTGATAATGTGGCAAACGCTTATGTCTGCTAGGGTCCAATCTCTCCACGTTTCCGAGGTGAACATGCGCTGCGAAGATACCCATCCGGCGAAGAACGTTGCATTGCTTGCAAGCTCTGTGAGGCTGTAAGGTCACATATGCTGAATGTATGAATGTTAAGCTGACATTTGATAGATCTGCCCGGCCCAAGCGATTACTATCGAGGCAGAGGAGCGTGAGGATGGTAGCCGAAGAACCACTCGTTACGATATCGACATGACTAAGTGCATATATTGCGGCTTTTGCCAAGAGAGTTGTCCAGTTGATGCTATTGTCGAGTCGCCCAATGCCGAGTATGCCACAGAAACGAGGGAGGAGCTATTATACAACAAAGAGAAATTGCTTGCAAATGGTAATGTCCATCTTTCCGGTGCGAATAATATTTCATAGAGTACTGACTTTCTATTCTAAGGTGATAAGTGGGAGCCAGAGCTAGCCGCGGCAGCGAGGGCAGATGCACCATATAGATAATACACGACTCCTAGGCTCTGTCTTTTAGACTTTGTACATTGAAAATTGTTTATAGGTTCAAGGAGAATTAACAAGAAGCCTTTTTAGTGCTTCGGCTTGAATGTCTATGGTCGAAATTATTTTGGTGACCCTTGGGTTCTTGAATAAGACATTTTCCCATTAAGAGCCATATTTTCGCATTATATCCCGTGCCTTTTAATTTTGAGTGTGTTCACTGTGGTTTTTATTCTGATATTCTGTTCTATTCGTTCAACTCATGCTCTATATTCCTTCAAACAAGTCAGTATGCCTCGCAAGACTTCAATCATGTCTGCCAGGTCAACGAACTCCTTCAAGAAGGACTATGTCCAGATTGCCCATAAAGTCACAGTGATAAGTGACTTTAGAGAAGTTCGGATCCTCCCAAGACTATGAAGACCTGACGAAGATCCCGGCAGAAAACGAGGAAGTCTGAGTTGTTTGGCACCCCCGCAGTCAGACGTTACTTGAAATACTAACTTACGCACGTGTCAGTGGCTCTACCCCACCATTTGACAGCCAAGCAAGTGCCGGGCAGTATGATCGTTGGAAGAATCCTTGAGGGATACTAGACAATTATCAATAAAACTATGAACGATTACCCAACGACAATTACGCGGGGTGAGCAGAACATATTTCGACGGCAGGTGTGGCTGAGATCCCACAGACGAGGGTAAGTCTAGACAGTGGCTACTGATGTTCGTGGATATCGAAGTTCAGATTATGACGCTGAAGAGGAAAGCACGGCCAATTGGAAGCTGATGAAGAAGTTGCGGTTCAGACTTGCCCAGGTCTCCGCATTCGGTAGTGCGTCATTCCTACCGAAGCATCAAACTGAATATCAGCTGCATCAACCCATTCTCTACCCTTAGCTATCAAGGTTCTCTCCCGACGGCCTAGTCCGTTGGCCAGAGGCTTTCTTGGCGAGGCCTGCAAGGCATCTAGGGCCGAAGCGCCTTCTGCCCGAGACATAGGACCAGAAGGTTGCTACCAATCCACTCGGAGTGTGACGTATGCCCGGCGTCCAGGTCCGTGAGCCTCCAGTCTGAATGTCAAAGATGGGTACGTTCATTTCTGGATAAAGTTACTATGATTTTCATAATTACTAGTATAAAACTGCTTTTATCTAACTTTATTCTACCCTAGTTGAACGACAGCTCTGCGAGCACCTGGTCAACTATGCCACCTATGACATAGGAATCAACAGACTACAGTACTAAATTATCCAAGTTACGAACGTTCGCTTACTTGGCCCGATCCGGTCATTTCGAATTTGTCTCTAGACAACGCATCTTAGCAGAACTCGTCTTACCACTAGTTGTGTCTGCTTGGCTAAATCTAGATAGGCAAGTTGACGCCATCGACGATATGTCCGATCTTTGCTTTCCTTGCGACTACTCAAAATATTTACAAAGTCCCGCGTTATCGCAGATCAGGAAATCTAGCAACCGCACTAGCAGTGACAAAGTCGGCACGAGCACTTTCTTCTGTTTCTCTATCGGAATCTTAAAGACAGCGGATAAAATCATATTCCGGCTCAAACTCTAGGACTTGATAGGAACTCTCTCTGCCCCGAGCGGCGAAGGGTCGGTTCCAGACGCTTCAACTCATTAATTTCAAGGAAATAAATTCCACCTGCACCGTGGGTGCTACGACAGCACCGGTATATCTAAAAGGGCTTAGAAAGGCGCCAAGCTCTTCTCCGCATACGCCGCCCAAATCGAACGATGCTGGCCTGGAGGCCAAATGACTAGCCAGTTATTTTTCTGACAACAGTACTCCTCACCTACCTGGCTGCCCTATCACAACAATCATAGCTTCAGCCTCACTTGTGTCAGTTTGCCAAGCTCTACTCAAAGCAAATTCACAAGCACATCGGTCTGGACGTCCTGCAATTTGACCGGGACCCGCTCCACGAGTTACCTATTGCAGAAACACTACAGTGACGACTTTGTCTAGACTTTTCAACTATTGTGCAAAGCGCTAAGCTATGATCGATTTCCCTTCTTGACTGAAGAAAGTGACTCTCACCGCAATTTGTCTTGGAAATACCATAGGCCACTTTCAGTCACAGAACATAATATCCAGTCAAGCTCTTACAAGCACAGACTATAAGCTTCGGACGGTAGAGAAGTGTCTCGTTAAACGCCGTTTCTAGGCGCTGTACTTAGGTGGTCTTAAGTAGCTTAGCTGCGCAGCATTTCGAGAACCTCGACGGTGCTTCGGCGAGCATACGTGGAAATATTCTGTTTATTGCTGGAACTGAAAAGCGATGCGAGGCATCTGCTTACCAAATGTCCACATTGCATTTTCGTGCTGATTTTCCAAGTAATCCTTCGAATTACTGATGCAACAACAGACATCCGGAGAGATGTCGTAGCAAGAGTTAGGCGTTGAAGTCTAGCACAACACCACGCCTTCTCAGTAATGCCCAGCAGGTGGCGAAAATTCAGACACCACTAACTTAGCGGAAAGAAGATGCCCACCATCCAAGATTTTTCTGACGACAAGTTTCCACCATACTTGAAAAACCTCAACTCGAGCGTCTCACCTAGCTACGATAAGCCACCGAACTCATAGGGCTATTAACCTCACTATAAAATGGATAGTTTCGGTCTCAATCACTTGCCAAGAGCGGGTCCACGGCATGTCGTGTCCAAAATTTACAGAAGGACCATGCGTCTGGTGACATGGTGAATTCCAACCAGCAGCTCCGCGACGGGCCACGTCGTGTGTCTCGACCAGCTTCCATCACGCTCTCGCCCGTATCAAATACACCGTTGATGGGACCTGGGCCAGGAACAAAGTTCGAGCACCCTGTCCGGCCCCATTGACCAACTATCACTTCAGCTCCAGAGGCGTTACGTCAATGGATCTTTTCACCGTCGAGCTTAGCATCACATCTCTTTTCCATCCTGAGAAACTGGTACCTGACCAGCCCTCCACTGCCCGCGAGCTCTAGGCTACAAAGACTATCGGTCTAGCCTAGGGAGCCTAGTATCTAAACCGCTGTCGTGTTTACCGAGACTATCTCCGACGATGTCAGCGAAATGAGGAGCAAACTCTACATCAAGTCTACTAGAACCATCTAGAAAGATACTCAATCTAGTAACTAGTAAACAGGACAATTATTGTGGGTTTTGTTTGACGTCAGTGCGGGAAGATCTAGAGCACTGTGAGGCTGACGTAGTTGCTCCTTTTCGAAATGTATGGCAGTTTCGCGGTCATTTTGTATGTTCCGTGCAGGGTGCGAGGAAAGTCACTGAGTGTAGGAGAGCGTATGATTGGTCCGAGGTGAATTGATGCTCAAGTCATGCCATACGTGTGAGGCAGCCTCTTGAAATCGTGCAGATTTTGTGTTGTTGCGGTGTTAACTGAAGGAAATAATAGTTTTAGGCCTGCATATTCAGAATATTCTCCGAAGAGTTAAGCTGATATATAAGGAGTTAGACACTCAAATTCCAAATGCAGATTAGGCAATAAGATAACAATCAAATTCATCAGAAAGTCATTGATTCTCATATGTATCGTAGAGACGTGATGCAAATCAAAGTTCACAATTGGACAAACGGTGCAGCTTGAATTGACCATTTGGACTTGGCCATTACTTTCAGTACTAGTTATAGGACTCTCCTAGAGAGATCAATACGCCCGCTCAGGAATTGCTGTCGGCATGACAACTAGACAGATCTTATTCTCCCTGCCTTACACCGAACACCTTTGCAACGTATTAATCTCCCATTCATGACCATATTGTGATAAGCTCAAAATTTGCCCAAAACACCCGTGGCTTCTTTGACCAGAGCACCAGTATAAAAGAACGCCATAGAAACCAATTGTTCGCTCCGTTGATTGTTACCGCCTCTGAAAATATACCGAAGCGAATTCAGCACAGCCAAGTGCGGAAATGATGTCTATCAAAACCCAAAAGAGGCCTATCCAAACTGAACATTTTTCATTGTCGTAAAAAGCGCAAAGACGATCGCAAGGCGCAATCGCCGCACCCTAAAAGATGCTCCCTGCCGATGTAAAATCCTCTATATTTCCCTTATAGGATATCCCGGATCCCGAAGCAAAGACCGTACTCCGAATATGTACGTGGTATCCCTGACACCGACGCTGAACCAAAACCAAGAAAGTAGAGTGGATAATATAGAAGATATAATACAGGGGAATGTTAAGTGTTGCGCCGGGCGAACAATGAAAAATGTGGTACCGCCGAGGATATTTCTCAAAGCAGGAGCGTCCCATTTATTGTTGGGAAACTTGGGAGCTTAGTAAATCATCCCAATGATCATTGTTGATGAACGACTCCCACATTTTGTCTTCTCCTGGTGTTCCAGCAGGAGTCACGCCTTTGCTCTCCGCTGTGAAAGCATCGTTGAAGAAACCTGAGGCCTGATTCTGATCTTCGCCGAACTGGTTCGCCGCTGGAGGTGGAGCGAGAGTTGAACCCAGCCCATCAAGAGTTGGGTGCGTCTCTTGCTTGGCAAAATTGCTGGTGGCTGGCGTCTGTGGGGTGCCAAAATCATAATAATTGCTTGGCAAACCATCGCATCCAGCCATCAACATTGAATTGAAGGGGTCATTGCGATCGAGCGTGGAACCCAATAAGCCTTGTGCCTCTGGTGGTAATTGAGTTGTGAAAGGAGAGAAATCTTGTTGTAATGGACTCCCCGCATATGCCATGTATGGCTGCTGTTGGGGTTCCGATACTGGCTGCTGTAGTCCATAAGACTGGCGAGAAGAAAAGGTGGGTCTCTGAAGTGGTGTAGAGTGCACACTGTGTATAGATGCGGGCGTATGCATCTGCAAAGGAGATCCAGCTGTCGAAGGGACGGATGGGGGCATCGACATCCTTCGATTATCAAGCGGAGGGCCAGGAGGACCTGCAGGACTTGGCTGTGATTCTGTCGTTTTCTCTCTCATCGGAAGTGATGCAAAAGATGCAGATCGATGGTGTTGGCTAGGCTGAAATCCTTGTTGTGGTGGTGGACGCGACGTAGGATATGGTGTATATCTAAACGTCGCCGGGTCTTGGACCTGTTGCAGAGGCCTATTATGTTGAGCTTGTTGAACGCCCATTGCCGGTGAGAAAGTATTTGTGAATTGGGGTGCATTGGGATACGGATACGAATGGTCTGAGGCCATAGCGTCTGCGACAATACTCCGCATAGCCATGTTGGTGCTCAGGTATGCGTGTATTCTGTTGTTCATATGCATGTTTGTTGAATTGAGATGATCTGCGATGTGTCGATAACGGAGAGGTAAGCCATCATCTTCCTCCTCGTACATCTCCTCGTTCGCCACATCTTCCTCTCTGATTCTAAGAGCACGACCAGTTCGACGTTTGTGTATTTCAGAGGCTCTACGAGCAGATTCTACTCTGGCTTCGAGACTCCGATCACTCCGTCTTGATGCTGCAACATATGCGCGTTCCTGATTCTCTTCGTGCGTTCGCTCAGTCTATGGATTGTCAGTACCGCGTGGCAGGAATTCCGACGGGAGTACAGACCTTGACGGCCTTCGCTGGAAGCGTTCGCGTGGGAGGCATGGTATGTCGTGGTGTGTGTATGAGCTTAGTGCTCGAGGTTGAATCTCTGTGGATTCAATTAATAGACTGGGAAGCGGTCGTATAAAAGCTGTGACCAAGGCAAAGGGACGTTTGTGCGACGGATTTGAGTCGGTGAATTCCTAGGTCCTCGCTGCGTATTCTGTGGACACGGAATGTCGTCAAGCTGCGAGCAAGCGTACCAGAAGTGGAGTTATCTGGGGAAGCGAGCAGTAACTCGTAACTTTACTAGCAGTTCTAGGAGATGCTAACTGTGTCGACGAAATTCTCCGGTGACAGATGCGTTGCCGTAGGCCTCTTAGAACAAGAAGCCAACCCAGGAGCGATTCGACTGATTGGGGTGGATGTTGAATTACGAGTTACGGATGTACTTTATTGTTGTGTCGTCGGGTCTGCAACCCAGAGCGGCTCTCGATAGCGGTCGATAGCGGTCGATTCGCAGGATGCTCCCGCGATCGAGGACACAGGACAGGGACAGCAATGCACAGCTACAAGCGAGACTGGCAACGCCTGCGAGGGTCAGGTGCGGCGTCGAAGTTTCGCCACCGTCTGCTTCTGCTTGAGGGAGAACAATAAGACAAAGCTAATTGATAATTGATAATTGCTGATTGATAATTGCTGATTGATAATTGATGTTGTCCAGACAATATAATTGATTGTGCAGAGAAACAGAACAGAACAGATGGGTGGCGGTAAGTGTGTGAAGGAAAAGGGACTTTGAGATAAGAGCAGACGAGACGAAGGGGAAGGGCACTATCAACTACAAAACGGAAGGTGCGTTGGGGGTAACTTACTAATAATATAGGTACTGGGTAGGTACAGTCTGTCGACGGCCAAGCGTAAAGCCCCAAGCCCACGTCCACGTCCAGCCAGCGCGCACTTCCCGAATCTGCACCGTCACCGTTACTCCTGCTTGCACTCCGTCCGTCTCCTTCCTACCATGGCCATGGCATGGCCCACCGCTTTTGGAAAAGCTATACTCAATGGTACGTCGTCTAGGTACGAAGTGCGTCTGGGTCGTCCAGAAACCCCTCATCTGCCGCCCACTCTTTCTCTTCAAGATTGGCAGCGGGACGCATGGATCCGACGCAATGCTCGCTCTGCGTCAGAAACCTCCCAACCACTTCCCCTCACGCTGCAGGACAAGAACACGAATGCGAGCGGATAGAAGTGGCAAATACGCGGGCTGCAGTGCCATTTGGGTATTATTCATTGCGTTTGGATCCTGGATTCTGGATTCTGGAATCTGGAGGTCTCTCCGTCACAAACTCTCGTGGCTGCTCCCGCCGATCGCATAGAACTAGCCCTGACCCGTCCCCCCGTCTCCCAGCGCGCACGTTCTGTTCTGCGATTGCCCGCCCGTAGGCGAAGATGAGGGGCTGCGAGTGGTCGGCGAGCATCAAAAGCGGCGCACATGCAATTCTCAGATCATTCTCAGATCACTCTCAGATCCTAGTGCCGATTTTACCAGATTGGCGACATTCCAAGATCGTGAAGTCCACCCCCTGCTCCTTGTTCCCGGGGCGCTCCCGATCGCCTCTCTCCACGCGAGGACGGCTGCTTCGAGGACCTTCGAAGATACGGTTGGCCCATCTCGCGGCCACAGCTGAGCAGTTGTGCTTGGTCCTGCTGCTCTAGATACCGGAGTCGATACTCGTTGCTGATGTTCCTGGTCCAAATTCTTGTCGCAGGTCTTCAGACGTCAATGGCAGAAGCTCAAAGGATCTGCGGAGTGCTTCGAATGAACTTCACGCCAGTCGTCACTTACGTGTGTGGAGAACATCGCGTCAATGTCCCTCAGAGTCGGCAAAGCGCTCTGCTGTAGAGATGCGAGACCAAAGGAAGAAACACGACCTTTCGCCAGATCATATGACTCGTATTCGTGTTTTTCTCGAAGAATCTTTGCCGAATTCTGACCAGGAACTAGGAGCCAGGCCATCCGCGGTTAAATAATTAGATGCCGCTGCTAGATTAGAGACAGCCTCCAGCTGTTGATTGTGCTGGGCCCAGGAGGTAACAGATTCTCCGCATACAGAAGCCCCAAAAGACAGGACGAAGATATGACGTTCGAAATGCTAACAGGGTGCTTAGAGATGATTTGCATTGGGGTTGAGTAGCAACACCGCCGACGAATTGAAGCTTGGAAGAGCTCGGAGATCCACGGTCATTCCTCCTGTCAAAGCTTCGAGAAAACTAGGAACGCCTCCATAGTCAGCGGGGGTAAAGCATCTAGAGATACCTCCGTGACGCTTCTATCCCAAAAGAAACCATGACTCTGATAACGGTTTCTGCCCCTTCGGTGCCAAACATCTTTCTCACGGCCCTGCGAACGCAGTATGTTTTGACCTCGGTCGGAGGAGCGTGCAACGCTGGATCGAGACCATCTTCGTGGATATACGTTGGTAGAACTACAATTTCCATGTCAAAAAATGGAGTTTCGGGATCAAATGTGGAGGTACAGGCACAGAGCGGTACCGATACTTTGGACGGAACGCGACGCGATCTGGAGGTCCGATCGAAATGCCATGTTGCGAAAGATGGGATTCTGGCTTTCTCGATTGCGAAGCGCGACGCTAGAAAGCGACAAGGGGCTCAGCATCGAGACCCAACTAAAATCTGCGGTCCGAATTTGTGATCTTTTACGGAGTATAGTTCTATGACATAGGAAGGGGGATCGGAGTTTTCCCACTTCTGATTTTCCATTTCCCATCACGCGTTCTTTCGACGGGGAAATATATTGCTACCAACCGAGGCCTGCAGCCCTTTGTTTGGGTTGTTGTAATATTCACGAGACTCAATAGGTTTTGACACTGGAATCGCCTCTCTCTGGTCTCACTTTCTCCTCCAGTGCCACGGTCATCCAGTCATTCAAAGGGCTAGATGCGCTCGTTTGCTGTTATTCAGTGCCAACTTTTAGTGATGAAGCTCTTCACAGCTTGGGAGCTCAGGAAAGTTCTCGGTTGCACTCGGCTCTCCAGCTGTTGCCGAGGGTTACAGGCACGTGACTGCACAGCCTCTTCCGCAGGACTTTCAAAGAGTAAAACGGAGTTGATTTCTAAAGCTACAGGGAGAAGCGCTCATAAGTAAGGTATCTAGGTACCTAGGTACGCTTTGAATTGGATGACTAAGCTGGTATATCACGTGATCCAAATCACATCCGGCCTGGGTCCTGCGGCTTGCAGCACTCTATGCTCTTTTCTGTAGATAATTACTACAATAAGTTGATATTACCGAGAATATGCATTGGTCCACTGTTTGAATACGCTCACTCATTCACAAACCCATGCATAACGTTAATCTCTTCCATCGTCGAGCTAGCACAGCCTGACCGGATGTCGAAGCCTCTAGTGGCCGTACGAGTCTCTCCTTCGAGTAGCACAAGAAACTGACCGGTGCTAGCAGTCCTAAACACTGTATTACTCCATCTTACAACTTGACCGCTGTGCCATCAGGAGTGATATCGGGGATGGCACCAGAACTCCTGCCCGAAATATATCTTCATGCAGCCCAATTCATCTCATCACCATCAACACTCGCAAAATGCTGTCGTGTCTCGAGAGAGTTTCACCGATTGTTTATTCCATTTCTATATAGGCGCCTAAATCTTCGAAGTGGTCCGCCTGCACCAGACTCCAAATCTCAGTTTGATCCATCATCGGCGTTGAGGAGGCTTGATGCCGCCTATCTTGCCGATCGATTTCTTTTCACCAAAGAATTCGAGATTTCGGTTCGTACTAATAACGATGCGTTGCTGTCGACTCATTTGCTATGCATGACGAATATTGTGTCTTTCTCAGCGGAGTAAGTGGTAGTTCGTTCCTTTGCATTGTCCTTAGCGTAGTATGTGACATCAATGCCGTCCTACCACTTGGTGGTTACAGTGTCTCACGTATCTTTCTTTCATCCGCAATCCAAAAGTTCATTGTCTTGACGCCAGAGTTGACGTTAAGTCCGAGACTATGAAAGCAAGTCTTAAATATTGAGAATGTAAGGATGGCGCTTGAGTATCCCAACAGGACCCCCTCCTTCCCAATTGACATTGTTATGGATGCTTAGGTATCTTTCATCGAGTTAATTCTATTATGTCCTCGAAGTACGAAAATACTGCTGACTTCAAGATAGCTTTGCAAATACAGATGCACCTCATACTTGCTCAGCACTCTCAGATCTTCCAAGTAGAACTTTCAGAGACCTTGAGCTCCATGTAGCTGGCGACACATCTCTAGACGCCTATGGCAACTACTGGTGGGGCGGATTATCATCCAGAGAAATTTCTCCAAATCGTTTCAAATGGCCCGACCTCTCCCACTTCCAGAATCTCAGATCCCTCAAGCTCTTCGGTCTCGACGGCTTTATGTCCAGGCTGGCACATGACATTGCAATCATCCTGGTAGCCTCACCTCAGCTCAAAGTCCTCGGAGTAGGAATGCATCTAAATTCCTTCCTTAAGAACTACCGTTTACGCCACATCACAATCGAGACTGACAAGAAATTACTTATCAGGGACATCATTGACGAGATGCAGAAACTCAGACCAGACAATAATCCTCAACTGAACCTAGAAGAACTGATTCTTGGTTTGGGAGCACTTCCAGGAACTCCTCTCAAAGTGGATGAGACTATCCAAGACCTATCACCTCTAACGAAGTTAGAGAACTTGCAAGTCCTCCAATTAGTGAATGGCGATACTGCGGGGTTTGAAGATCAAGATATACTCGACATAGAGCCGCAAGCTTTCTACTCCTGCACTAAGCTAAGACGCTTGGTGGTGGACGTCCTCAGCGATGACATTGTGGATCTGATCGAGACGTTGCGTTCCACATCAGTCAATCTCGTTGAGCTTGAAGTCAGTCGTGAGCAGAATCCGTCGAGAACTAGCCTGATACGTCTACCGAATCAGTTGGCAAAGATCGGCTCTCACTGGAAGAAGATGCATTTGGAGTTCTCTTCGGCGATGCAAGACCTATTCGGTTCTCAGATTTACCATGGAGCGTATTTGAATCTTGAAGAGTTGTCCCTGGCTGTCACGGCAACTGTGAAAGATTCAAAAGTGTGGTTTGATGTTCGTGAACCGTGGGTAAGCACTTTCCAATATCTCATTCCAGTCCCCGTAAGACTATTGGGGATTTGGCCAGTCTATTCCAAATGCTGGGTATTCAAATCAATTTCTGCACATTTCCACTCTCGATGGTCAGAGTTCTTTCCAGACATATATCATGCTCAATATTCGAGCTGATACCCTAACATTCGCAATTCCACTCATTCCCAACCTATGTTATTTCCACGCATTCAGAATTTTAAGCTCGCAACATAAATTTTCAATTCAACACCTCCCATCTCACACCCCTCTCGAACTCGATAGCACGCTAACAAATCTGTATCAGAACCTCATCTTCACCCAGATGCCCCACCTTCCTCGTCTTCAC
The DNA here is from genome assembly GCA_009613015.1 of Mollisiaceae sp. DMI_Dod_QoI. Lineage (NCBI taxonomy): Eukaryota > Fungi > Ascomycota > Leotiomycetes > Helotiales > Mollisiaceae > Mollisiaceae sp. DMI_Dod_QoI. The sequence goes on along the minus strand of VXCB01000027.1, from coordinate 177,263 downwards.
TACCTCCTCCTAAACTTTAATCAAACCGTCCACCCCTTCGTAGCTTCCCATCTCGTCACCTCCCTTTTCACTACACATGAAGACACGATGCACGCTCAAAATCTGCCTTCGGATTTTATGACGGCTACATTTAAGAGTCCGGGTCAGGAGGTGACGACATTTGAGAGGATTTTCGTACCGGCCGGCGTTGAGGAGGAAGGTAGTAAGGTTGAGACTGGGAGGGACTGGAAGTTGGTGGAGACGGTTGGGAAGGGGAATGAGGGTGTGGTTTGGGGTGAGTTCTTTCGCATTCTCTCCGAGGCGCCTTTTGAATTCCTTTTGCAAAGTCGAGAGGGAAGAGAAAGGCAAATGGATTGATTGTTGAAATGATGCTAATGAGCTTCTTTTTTAATAGATTGGGGTGCAGGTGCTAGAGGGATGCGAAATGAGATATGAAAAGAACTAGATGAAGGTTCTTAGGATATCGAAAATATTGAAGTCCTGATTTGAAAGCTAACTACCGTATGGATTCGTGTATTGAATATTGACACCGAAATGGAACAGTGATGAAGATTTATATTACTTTGTATCCTCGATGCTTTGGTCCTCACATTAAGACATCGTAAAATCAATCTGGTATCATTATTTGGCTAACCCTTGACCCTAGCCTCAAAATTCAAAATCTTAGAAACCCAACGCATGCCGCCTATGCCATCCTCTCAAGCCTGAGTTTCCCAAACCATATGTACTATTCTGCCCATCCTTTACCAATACCATTATACATGAATTAAAGTACAACCTTCGCTGCGCATAGCCCCGTGTTCGCTCTAAAATCAATGCTTCGGTGCATCCGTTAATGGAACATACCTCACGCCATACAGCCGCTTCTTGGTAACGTTTCCCTGCGCATCCTTATCCACAGTCCAGATATACTGGCCGCTTCCCCTCTCATCCTCGACAGGAATGAAAATTCTATTTCTCATCAGCACCCTATCATTTGCAGTCTCATTATATTCGCAGCATTTCAATAAGGAACAGAAGAAACACTTACCGTCCAGGACTCCTCAATTGATCAACAAGCTCCTGATGCAACTCCAACGCCGCAGCACCAACATGGATAGCATCCCATCCCTCCTTCTCCTCCCCCTTCTCCCCAACCCATCCCTTCCTCCCATCACCCACCACAAAACTGACCTTCCCACTCGCCAACAACTCCCTTCCCCTCTCACTCTTCTTCATATTCTCGTCTCCCAAATCTCTCAACTCCTTAATATGCTCTAACCCCACTACCTTTCCTCCCTCCCCCTCCGAGCTTCCTTGCGGGAAGACGATTTCCGCTAACACGGCGGTGAGGTAGCCAGAGCCAGACCCGATGTCTAGGACTCGGGAGCCGGGTTTGAGGTAGGAGAGGAGGGATTCAGTGGCGTGTGCGTGCATGTGCGGAGCAGAAATGGTGGCTGCGTGACCAATTAATTGCGGGGAGTCTTCGTATGCGGAACGAGGATCTGGACAATAGTGTGCGCGATCGACCTGCATAAATTTTATCAGCAAACATCGTCAACTTCGCTATGTAGGTTTGGGGGTAATAAATGGGGATGGAGGGGTACAAAGGAGGGGTAGAGAGAAGAGGATGAGAGAGACAGACCTTCATCATGGCATCTTTCACTTTCGAGCTAGTGATTAACTCCGCCTTGAACAGATTCTCGATGAGCTCCGCATTGGTATTTCCAGAGCATCGCCAAGCCATGTTGAAGTTCCTTCTCGTTGTGCCGCTGAAAGCGCGGATGAGGTTGCGTAGAGAATGCAGTGTGATTGATTATTCTCAACTCGTGTTGATGCGAATTGATTCTGTGGCTGAAGACTGAAATGAATTGGAGAGATGGTATCGAGGTTTGTATGTGCCTGTTGCTTGTTTGTGGTTGTCAGAAGATTGTATTTTGGATGAGATCAGGCTGACGTGACAGGTGGGGTTGAAGTGGCGATCTGCAGCCTTGTACGGTTCTCGGTTAACCCCTCTTCTCCCCCTGAATGCGGCTTTGAGACTTGGGGACAAAAATGAGCATAGTGGTATACTGTTTTCATGTTTCTGGTAACATGAAATTGAATGTGCTGGACTTTCTTCTCCACGGCTCGAATCTTTTTGCTTTATCAATGTGACCCTTTCTGTCTCTTCTTCGCAACGACCTGATTGGCTTGAACTTCGATAGAATCTGAATTGAATATTTAGTCTCACGCGATCTTCAATAATGCTACCTAGAAACTTAGTTCGTCTTAATTGATAAGTTGGTTTTTAATTTTGGGCATTTTGTCTAGACATCGTTCGTAACATCTCGCTTACCTCCCTTTCCTCTTCTCGGTAGCTTCATGCCTCGAGTTTAACTTAAGAACTTGAAAACTTTAGATGCACATATCAATTAAACTTAAAAGAACCCAGGACTCTTGGAAAGTCGATGATATTCAATCAAAAGGAAAATTCCAATCTTCAAGTCAAAAAAGTTCGAACATTGACACCCACGCTAATCCGAAGCGAATGTCAACTCCCCTAGCTATACTCATTCACCTTCACCTCGCACCCTCCCATATAGATTTAAATAAGCACTTTTGTTCTCAGCTAAGGCACTCATTAAACACGTAAGTTACCACCTCCCAAATTCTAGCAATAATAACTAACAAGTAACAGCATATCGCAGTAGTGCCTGCAGCCTGGGTTCAAATCCCTTGGTTCGTCAATCCCGTTTCCCCCGCCGACTTAAAAAACCCACGGGTTTTCTAAGCGCCACCCTAGAAGCCGCGGGCTTCTAGGTTGGCGTGGAGTTTTGCTTTTGAATTCCAATGGTTATTTTATTTTTTGTTGTTGTTGTTGAGAGTTTTTGCCGGCGATGGCGGTAACATCTAAGCGAGCTCGGCTCTAGGAAAGAGACCGAATGAAAACCATCCAAGGTCTGCTTAGAAAGGTAAAAATACTTATTTGTTTGATTTGATCAAACTTGACTATTTTGTTTTTATATTATTACAGTTCCATTTTACCAGTTAGCATTTGATGGATATCAAAATGAGCTGTAGCCTTCACTTTGAGCAGAATATGAGGCCATGACAGGAGCTTTAGATAGAAGCCAGAGCTTCAGCTATTTCAATTTGCTTTAATTCTTCGTTTGACAGATGAGATGTGAGAAACGTATTTCTCTCCTTTAATCTAGTTTTTTGTGTTCTGGTTTTTATTCGTCACTTTTTGGAAGAATTATATTGTTAATTTTTATTGTTGCAGCTGGTCTTGCTTCTATTCTTTGACTCCCGTTCAAACGCCCATTGTATTCCAGTTACAATTCCCGCATCGAAATGCATACCTTCCTTACCCTTCTCTCGACTATCCTCGCAGCTAATATCCCGTCTAATTACACCGCTCACATTTTCGAATTTCACGCTGTTTCAAACCCAATTGAACACTTATCATCCACCGAAGCTGGTACAACAGCCAAAGGAGGCATTTTGAAGAATGAGGGACCAAAGTTCTTTCTCAATTTTAAAATAACGAGGATATCGAAAACTCCAAGGGACAACAATTTCAAGGGACAGACGGTGGAACAATTGCAGGGGAAGGTTATTAATAGTGTGGGGGAGTGACGGTTGGTGACGAAGAATAAGGATACCGAATTGGTGAGTATGCTGTCTTAGATTTTCTCAAGCGAAATAATCTATGTTTGAAATGTGGTGAAAGTAGAAGAAGCGCGTGAAAAAAGGGTAGGGCTTCAAGAACCGAATATACAATTAGACCACAATGTAACGTAGCGAAGTACAGATCATAACGAAGATGTGATTTGATGATCGTGTCTCTAAACATTTCATCATTCCATGCTGCAGCAGGAGAAGTAGCAGCAGCAAAACGCCAGCCTGATTCGCTTTCCAAACAAAACGACATACATCCCTCCCATATAAACGCCGCGGCTCGATATGTGCCCTGCTTCCCACTTCGTCAGACGACCGTCTCCGATTCTTCTCCAGTCGCAATTACAGGAACAGGCAGCCCTCTGTCCGGGCTTTGTAAGACTAGTTGTTCGTGCCGTCTTGCTTTTAAGTAATCGCTCACTGCCCGAATCAAAATAAACCAACCGACGATCATCAGGACATAGGCAAGCCATTCGCTGGTAGCAATATCACTCCATCCTCCGGATCCTGAATCCATTCCCTGAGCAGCACCTTGGTTGACTTGGTTGGGGTCAAAGTCGTGACTGTTTGGGTCGGGTGGTGGGGTATAATTCGGGTCCTGTCCATTCGCTGGTGGAGTAGATCCACCGCCTGAGCCTTTCATGTAGAATCCATATTGGACCAGAGTAATACCAAGGCCGGCACGAGATCCATTCTTCGCTGCGTGTGTAGTGTGTAGGAGGTAGGTGAGAAGGAAACCAACGAGTTGGAAGGACATCGAAATCATGCCGTTCCAGATAAAGGAGAAGACGGATCCGACAGGGAGACCTTCGACGTAGACTTCATCGGGACCGCCGAGACCGGGTGCAAGAATTGTGGTTTCCCAGTATGGTGGTGCTGCATCTGCTGCAGCTTGTTCATAGGTCTAGAAGATAGGTTAGCAGGGCGCTTATCTTAAGAAAAACATGGTTCACTCACAGGTGGGTGCTCCTCTTGCTTCTCACCAGTCTCGGGCTTCGCACTGAGGTTTGCAAAGACCCCATCCGAGGCTGACCCTCCGCCGTATACTCTGCCGGATGGTTGAGGAGGTTGTGAAAATACAGGCAGATGTGTTGGCCTCCGCTCGATTGCCGGTCTAGGGGCCTCACTCGTCGACACTGGTTGATTGTTGACTTGCTCGGTCGAAGACGACGATGGAGTCCCCCTCATTAATCTCTGTCTATCATCGCCATCATTCTCTTCATCGCTATCGGATCCATCTGCATCAAAGGTATCGGCCAGATTTTGATCTACGGCAGCCTCCGTATGTCTTGTAGTTGGTGAGGACGCGCGCGATCGGAAAGAAGGAGGTGGTGAGTTAGGTATCGTAGGACTTAGTGGAGACTCTGCGTCATTCGCAGATACCTGATGATAATTGTCAGTGTTGAGTCCCCCGGCGTTGCAAATCATGGTTGCGTGGCGAGGCTTGGCCGGATGTGTACGTACCCTTTCATATCGTTGTGAGCTCATCGTGAGCTACGTGCAGGAACAAAGAAAAAGCAGTCACTGTCGACTCGGAGCGAGCCTGAAATAAGAGAAGGAAGGGTAAGAGAAGGAAGGGTAAGAGAAGGAGTGTGAGGTGGTGAGTGGGATTGTAATCAGGAGACGCCTTCGAAGGTCGTGGATTGACGGGGTCGTCGGATTCGGGTGTTTGAGGCTGTGTTGGTGCTAGCGCTAGGCGTCGAGGGAGAGTCCTGACCCCTGTCCAAAAGTTATGCAACCAGCACGCTCGACGTCAAGACTTTGGGGTCGCGAATCTCCAGGAATTATTTCAAGAGCGGATGAACTGTTACTCAAATACACATCAAAGTGAATCACGATGTCCAAATCAGTAAGCAAATATAACACATTATTCAATTGCCTTTGGGTATTTGCTGAAAGCAACAAAAGATAGCATACAAACACTTTATTCGAGCTCTTTCTCGATGGCCCAAAGACAACTTGAGGCCGGACTGCCAATTCCAAGATGTAATGCGAAAACGAATAGACAAGAGATTCCTCCCTGCATCGTCATCTAATACACCTAAAGCTGCGCAAGCTGTAGCGAATAGTGGTATAGATGAGAGAATGGAGTTGGAGCAGGCGAATGTCCTATATTCTTTGTTAGAGAATCGATATAGTCGGAAGGTACATTCACAAAGCAGAATTCATTGGATCATAGGAACAAGCGCTGACGCATTTTTGCGCAACAGTATCCGATCACAGGCTCTCTCATGACGCCTGCAAGCAATCCACATCATTACGAAAACCTCATTAACGAGTTAGAGGAGGCGCCCGAGAGGAGTTGGTTTGGCCGAATGACCAACAAATGGAAGGGCTTCTTACGATTTCAATGATTCGCGAAATATAATATGTACTTCTACTGTATCCATAAACAAATTCTGGCGTTCAAGGACACAGGTCAGGAATCAAATGATCGCTCTATTCGTCTCTATTTCTCCAACTCCAGAACTCCGTACCTATGCACCTAAATCTATGCATATCCCATCTCAAATCTCCATGTTCAAGGTCCGGAGATCATATATATTTCTTCTCCGGATCGAGCCTATCCATCAACTCAATACTCTTCTCATACATCGTAAACACAATTCCCCCACTAAGCATCAACCTCACTAACCTCGGCAAAGCGCCACTCCAAAACGTCAGGATGCCTTCATTCTTTGCGATCAGCGCCGCGCATGCAAAACTATTCTTGTACAAATGCCTAGCCTCAATACTCTGCATTCTTGTCTTCACCGTGTCCAATGGCTGCGTGACATAGACAGTGATAAGTCCTGCAATACCACCAATGCCAAAAGTTGAGAGAGTGCCTAGTTTCTCGCCAGGAGCAGTGTATGATTGTGCCAACTGACGGAGGAAAGTATAAGATCCGAATCGAGTTGCGCTATTAGCTGCTTGACGGGCAGTCGTAGGGACGAAACCTTGGAAGAAACCGCGGATGCCTCGTTCTCGAGCTATAATAGGGACTGCATGAAGGAAGCCTCGCATTCGTGGGTTGCCGGATTTGCGATCATCGATCCTGTCCCCCGTGAGCAAGCAGTACATGTATATATAAATATATAAAGCAGGGGAGCACTCACAAAGTTGTCTTAATACTCTCAAAAGGTGTAACAGCCAGTAAACTCTCCGTCACTCCCGCCCCAAACCCAGCAATCACCGTCCTAGGGCCCGAAATCTTCCCATCCGCATCTTGCAACAACGCCTTATACTGATCGAAAGCCACGAATCCTGCCTCTGGTCAGTTCCCAAATCCAATTCGCAAAGACCGAAGTCGGAGGTCAGTGAGAACATACGAATCCCAGCTTTCAACGAATTCCCAATAATCAACGTCGTGCACCCCGCGTACCACGCCTTCCCAAATGGTGGCCAGGGAAGCTTCGCTGATTCTGCGAGGTTGCGATTCAATTGTATTCTGGTCTTCGCAACTATTATCGTTCAGATTCATCAGCTATGTTCTTCCACCTTCCAAAAATCTCCCCCATCCCAAGCTTATACAACTCTCCATATCAATTCAAACTAGGGTAGACGTACACTCAGCAGGATATGTAATAGCTGTAACAATCTGCCATTAGCATCACTTCTCACAATTGCACAGAGGGGTACTAAGAACATACCAATTTCAACAGCACCCGCTGTGCTCCCCGCAATGATTGATCTAAGCGCACTAGGCCTCTCCTTCTTCTTCTCTATCTGGGAAGTCGCCATTGCAAGTTTTCCGGTCTATGCAAGGCGCGGATAGAGAAATGGGTTTCTGGGTCCTGGCTGTATTTTGAAGCTTCTGAAAAGTGACGGATGTGATGCCGCTTTTGGCGCTCGGATCCGGGGTAGACAGAAGCGGCGTCCGATCGCGGCCGATTATTTCCCATGCCACGGGATTTGTGAAACATTGATTCCGCTACTTCGTACCACGCCGACAGATCTCGTAACGCCGCTTTAGATGAAATAAAGCAAAGTTGACAGCCCGACAGCCCTCAGGATGTCCTCGCACTCTCTACGCTTCATCCTAATTTAACTGTAACACCTAACCCTTCTCATATACCCACCTCGGGGGAGCTCTTGCTACCCCCAAACCCCCGGGCTAACCCCGAATTTTAGTGCATCCCATTTCATTATTGTAAATACTAGATTTGCACTTGAAAATGATAGAAAGGGTTGTATTTTATAAAGCGGCGCTGCAAATTTGCTAGTGTGGCATGCAAATTAATGTTTCAAAAATTGCGTGGCATGGGAAACGATCGGCCGTCCAATAGCACCATCCACGTTCTTGGATTGAGAGGAAAGTGAATATGAAGTTTTTAGATGAAGGGCAAAACTTGCGCTCACTTTAAGGTTCGTTAAATTTGTAGTTAACCAAAGTTACACTAATCCGTGATAATTGTTGTTTATGTGCACGAATACGCGGCGTGACATGGCGCTGCTTGCTATCACCCATATCTTCACTTTCAAGATGGCACACAAGTATGTTTAATATCATGCAAAAGCAATTCCATTTTGGTTCACATAAATCTGTACAGAACCCTCGAACCATCCTCGCAATGCAGCGAAAGCAATTATTTTTTACAGTTCCTTCGTCACTTCAGCCCAATTCCTCGCCTCGACTGTGCAAATGTTCTTCCGCCTCAACGCCGATCAATACGTCGTACAAAACAATATTTTCAGAATTCAATTCCAAGGCTTGAGTCCTGTCACCCTTTACTGGTTGAAGACCATTGGAGTGCTTCCTATAACGGGAGCACTGGCCAATTGAGCCATGCCACCATAGTTGGTCGGCATGGAGGCCATGGATCCCATCTTTTCCCTATCAAGCTTCTCCTGCTCCATACGTGCTCGGTCGGCTTTGGTGATACGGGGCTTTCGGGTAGTGGAACCGCCTCTTGAGCCGGGTCCTGAGAGTGGCAGACCTTGTCTAGCTCTTGCTTCCTGAGCAGCAGTAGTGCCACCACGGCCAGATGATCGAGAAGTTCCACCACGACTGCCACGGCCTCGGCCACGCTTTGGGGGGCCATCGCCTCTGTTTTACGTCAGTTGCTGGTCCGAGGTGAGAAGAATTCATAACATACCTAGACTCAAGTGCTGGCTTTTCACCCTCTGGTACAAGAGGGCCAGAGTACACGAAGAAACCGTCATTTGCAGCTGCAGCTTGTTCCTCCCAGAGAAGCTCGGAATCGTCAACAAATCCATCATCCTTGTCATACTCATCTTCCTTCATTTTTCTCTTCTGAGGCTTCTTCTTGGCCCCACCGTCTGTGCCCGTTCGGCCATCACTCATACCTCCCATTTCGATATTGCTATTATCGCCTTCTCCCTCAGAATCAAGTGACATCTCATCGCCACTGTCCTTATTGGAGCCATTTCGCTCTAATGCCGCACCTGCAGCGGCGACCCGAGCAAGTCTGTCACGCTGAGCAGCAAGTCTAGGATGTAGGGCATCCCATCCGTACTGTTCCTCGGCCAAGCGGGTGAAGTTGATGTACTTATTAACCTCTCCATTCATTGGGATCTGGAGAATGACTGTCGGAGCACTGTATTCCGTGCCGTCAGCAGGTCCTCCGCCACCAATTTGCATAAGATTAGAACCTGGAAGTGGAGGCGGGGCAGGGAAGATATCCTTTGGCTCCTTTTGCTTTGGTGGCTTCGGTGAAGCAGCAGCGGAAGAATTTGCTGTGCTTCCCGCACCCACAGCCTTCTTAGAGATGGTCGATGGGCCAGGTGCAGGGGCGATATTTTCGGATATCTTGCGCTGCATCGGTACAGGGGTAGGTGGTTTGGAGTTGCCATTCTCGACGACTGCCGCTGGAGCCAATCTGTTGACAGTTGGCGATGGTGGTACAGAAGTGTGGCCTTCATCGCGATGCAGCCTATGCTGCTGTTGGTTGAAGAACGACTGAGTCGCGATTGACGGTGAAGCTAAAGCTTGATTTGGAGGATCAACGAGACTCGAAATCGAAGGTGATGCGCTAGCTCTATTCATGGATTGAGGGTGACTCGGAGAGCCTTGCGAATTATTGTAAGGATTATGACTGATGACGGTCTCTCGAACGGGGTCATAATTTGATCGAATAGGATCGTAATTCTGGCCACTCGTTCGCATGGCTGGCTGCTGTTGCGGTTGAGCTTGAGGCTGTTGCTGTTGCTGTGGTTGTGTCTGTTGCACTTGTTGTGGAGAGGGTGGTGGCGGCGCACTGTTGAAGAAAGACTGGATAGGCCGTTGCGTTTGGTTCGGAATGTCTTCATTTTTGCCTTTTTGGGACGTGGGGGCAGTCGCGATCGGCGAAGGAACATGAAAGCTGGGGTTCGCTTCCACGTAGGGCGGTTGGCGGGGTGGCGCGGCGATGGCTGGTTGGATCTCGGCTGGATTAGAATTTTCGAGACTCGCGTTCTTTCTTCGCCTCTGAATGGGCGGTGCATTTGGATCTCTGGTCTTGCGCGGCCTCTTGACCTTGGGAGCATCGGTGTTGGTTGCGGAGCTGTCTGCGTTGGGCTTCGGCTTGTTGGCACCAAATCCGGGCTTCCTGCCGGGCTTCTTCCGTGCCGGCTTCTCTACCGAATTTTGCAAACCGCCAGGCGGGTTGACGGTGATGCTGGAATTATTGGAGTTATTCTGGCCGGAATGGCCATCGTTGGCAAACTGGGCAGACGGCGTGCCCGCCTCCGGACTGGATCGTGGCGGTGATGAGAGGCCACTGGCCGAGCTGCCTGGTGAAACTGCTCGAACACCAGCTTCCTCCTGGTTCCGAGCACGCTCAGAAGTCGACATGGTGACCTAGATCAAGCTTCAACATATGACTGCTGACGCCGACGAACGATCATGAAGAGACCTGCAAGCGGTGTCGAATGGTGCAGTCGATGCTGTACCTGCGTTGCGGCCTGAGCAGGTCGAAACGTGACGACAAACGACGAGGTCTCTTGGACGTGTGAATAGCTTCAAATCAGACACGACGACGCGAAAACAGAAATCTGGCAGTACTGGGCGAGCCGGGGCGGCTATCGACCGCAAGATAGGGCGCACGAAAAGCGTCGAATTGAACGGTTCGAATGCACGTAATTAGGGGTCGTGATCGATGGCTGCACTTATGATATCGATGGAGACCTGGAATTGCAGTATTGCGGGCGGGTGTGTTGTTGGGTGTAAAAGAGAAAAGAGCGTGGAGGGCGAGATTTGGAGGTGCAGTTTGGCCTCATAAAGATTGATGGAACTGGCGGGATTGGGATTTTGGGACTACGGAGACAAGCGACTAATTTCTACCTACATACGCTCCAGCAGAAACGAGACCAGCACAAGGAAATCAGGAGCGAGGGAGGGCAAGTGCGTGCGGTGCAGCGCGGCCTGGGGAGAGGGGGAGGGAGAGGGAGGGAGAGTGAGTGAGAGTGAGTGATCTATCTGGCAAAAGCATCAGCATGCTACGTGAGGGCGAGTGTTGGCTTTGGCCCTGGCGGACAGCATGGACTCATGGAGGGAGAATGTCTGGGAGTGAGCGAATACATCGATGACTGAGGACACAGCAGACGCCAGACACCAGACCACCGGGGGTTACGAGGGCAGGGCCGGGAAGGGGAAAGGAAGAATCATCACAGCGACGCATGGGAGGGAACCCGGAATAGTTCAGGCTGGGCGGCCAGTCGTGCACCATGGCGACGGTCGAGCCAGAGAAAGGGCCATGATTGCCGGCGATGGGACCCTCGTCTGGCTGGCTGGCTGGCTGGCTTCCTGGCCCAAAGGCAATAAAAATGATGCGACGTACGAAAGGGCACGAAACGGCAGCTTTGAGGTATCCGCCAGCCAATGATGTCCAAGCCACGTAAGAAGGGGCAAGTTTTGGGAGATCCACTAGGGCCAATGAAACGCGGAGAGAAGAGCATCTCAGCCTCGACCCCTTTCAGCCTTCGACCATTTTGATATCAGCCTTTAGCCTCAGGAACCGAGCAGGAATAGCACAAAAGCAACGCCTGTCGACATCTTGGTATAGATCTAGATGATATCAATTGAGTGATTCTGCATTCGTCCGAGTGCTGTCCCTGTGCATTGTATGTTTAGAACTTTCATGAACATGGATGCAGCTTCTATGCCGCTGCATTTGTGAGATGTTGTGAAGCTAGATGATGCGAGGCTTGTATGCAAGGCTACGACTCTCGGGACTTTTCATGTGGGTGATCATGCAGCTCGCTTAAAAAGCTCGGGCGTCAACTAGACCGGATTATGTCATCTGTCAACCTTAAATCTTTCCCAGGCCTTGCGAGCCAGAAACATCAACTCGAAGCAGCGAGCCATGGATTTACGAGGACAACGATTTACCCTTGATCTTGAAAATGATCAAGATCAAGCTGGGCTGGGCTCTGCCGATCTGCCGGATGCCACTCCTCCTCTCATGTCGGCCTTTGTCGGCGACATCAAGGAGCGGGCGGCAGCCCCTCCTTCGGCTCCCAAAATGAAGAGCACGCCGACTGGCTTTCCAGAACATAAGAAGCGGACTAGAATATCAGCCTTCAAACAGCAAAGAGGAGGAAACTCGCAGCCTGTGTCTGCAGATTCTCCGCATGCTTCTACTCTTCCTCGGCTCCAAGCAGCTAACGCCTCCTCGCTGACACAGGATAATACCAGTTTTGACGAGAGTGAAAGACGACGGATCGACGAAGAGAACAAACAAAGATTAGCAGCCATGTCAAGTGCAGAAATTGAGCAAGAAAGAGCAGAGCTGCTCGCTGGATTAGATCCATCTTTGATCCAGAAATTTTTAAAACGAGCGAACCTAGACGAAGGCCGTGGCGATACTGGACTTTATCCTCCTGATGTGCATCCAACAGAAGGAGACGAGAATTCGAAACAGGCGTTTGAGTCAGAGGGAGGTACACCTACACCAACACCTGCTACCAAACGAATAACTGCATCAAAGACTGTTACATTTGAGGACGACAAGGAGCCTAGAGAACCTATAGACCTCAAGCCGGTATCCAGTCAACTATCTTCCGAACTCGATCAGCCATCCATACATTTTCCAGCTGCTCCCTCAGCTCCCGAGCTAGACCCATCAGATCCATCATTCCTCGAAAATCTTCATACCAAGTACTTCCCAAATCTACCTGCCGATCCATCAAAACTTGCATGGATGGCACCAGTACCTACACACGGATCTATTGCAGATCAAGAGTCTCCATATTACCCAGCTCAAGAAGCTTTGGCTGCCCCAGCGCTCCGATTCGACTTTCGAGGTGGCCTTTTACCTCCGCGAATTTCCAGGGCTATGCCAAGCACGAAAGGCCTACATCACCACGGGGAAGCTCCAGAAGCTGCTGGATACACCGTTCCGGAGCTAGCAAGATTAGCACGGTCCGCATTTCCAGCACAGAGATGTGTAGCTTTTCAGACTTTAGGGAGGTTGCTGTATAGATTAGGAAGAGGGGAGTGGGGTGATGAGGATAGTGAGATTACGAAGGGCTTATGGCGATGTGTGAAGGATGGTAAAGTGACCGAGACACTAGAAGAGGCTGCTAGTGCCGAGGGAGGCCATCAAGGCAGCAAAGTCTACGCTATCGAGGCTGTTTGGTTGTGGCAGAAGGGAGGAGGGCATGTATGGAAGGCATCATGAATGGCACGTGAATTGAAAGGCCATCTTCTCACAACGAACTTAAAAAAACTTAGGTTCGGCCTAAGTCCTCTTATGTTACTGTACTTGCCAAAAAAATTCTATTTATTGCTTTAGGTTTCCGATGTAAGTGCATCCGGCCCAACTAAAACGCGGTAGCGAAGTTGCTGGTTAAGACGCTATTGTACAAAAGAGGGATGGCCTTTAATCCTTGAAATATATTTATTCGACTCACCAATACTCCAATACTCCAATACCACAAAGTCCAATTTATCCTAGCCAGGTAGTGAGACAATGTTGTGGTTTGGCCAGTACGTGAAGCGTCCACTGCTATCTATACTCACTAATACTTCGACTGACCATCAAAATTGTTTAGGTCCCCGGGGGCGCACAATTCTATGACCGAGAGAAATCTTCAGCAAGTTGACTCGAATTTATGGCACTACAACGAGTAAGTATTTTCGTCTCAGCTCTCACGATTACTAATGTCCCGCCCAGGATCCTCGGCGACGAAGTCATTGATGTCTACGTCGGTCCATCATCAAAACGCTTTGTGATTCATAAAAAGGTCCTCTGCGCTAAAGGCCAGCCGACTTTTGATAAAATGTTCCAAGGAGAGTTCAAGGAAGCTGCTGAGCATGAACTCCAACTACCAGAGGATGATCCAGATGCCTTTCTCCTGTTCGCACAATGGCTGTACAGCGATGCCCTCCCTCCCATAGATCACAGTCTAGACGCCATCTCCAATGAGGCTCTGTTGTTCAACCGCTTCAAACTCTACTGTTTCGCCGAAAAGTACCTTCTGGATTCTTTGATGAACCACACTATATACACTATCTGGTCTGTAGTTTTCACACTCCCCAAAGTACCTAGTACGGAAGCAATACAATACAGCTTCCAGAACACGCATCCGCGCTCCGAGCTCCGAGAATTTTTTAAACGGTGCGAGGTTGCGGGTTTATTGGACAGGGGCACAACGAATAAGTATAAACATCTACCATGAAGTCGCAATAGATTGGAATAGCTTCATTGTAAGACAGGTGAGCCATTTTCCCTGGTGCAATTTTTTTGTCCCCATTGCTCCTTGATTTTGAGTCAAGGCAAGACAAGTTTCATTTCATGCATGTCCCACTACTAGTAGTACATGCAATTCTACTTCTGAAATGCGCTACGTGAATAGATCAGCTGACTCCGAGGCTCTGGATTGCAGGTGATAGCGGCGAGTTCAGAGCTACTAAAAGATGCGGTGCAGTTTTTGAGGCCAAATCTGCTGTGGTTTGTTAGGGCGCCACCCTAGTTAGATCAGTGTGACTTCCATGTTCACAAGCAGAGTATTTACTGTCCTTATCAATTCAATATTCTTTAATTTAGGCGAGTAGCAAGTGGAGTTTGCTTGTGTAGATTGTTTTGCGGTGTTCAAGACTCGCGCGAGCGCCAGTTGTTGGAGACCGTCTACTCTTTCAAAGCGTAGCATGTTGTATGGGATTGGTGGTAACCTTGCTGCATTGTTCTTGCTTCCATCTTTTCTTAGAGCTCAAGAGTTGGGCCAGCCTAGAATCTTCGAGAAATTCTTTCGCTCTCAAATAAGGATGGATGGTGCTCTAGTTAACGTAGTTTGAGCGGCCTAGCTAAGACGAAAGACTAAAGTGCGCTCCTAGGAAGCAGGCTGATTCTATATCGATCCTCGGAATCGTTTGCTGCTTCCATTTTGCTTAATGGTAGTTGTTTTGCAATTGCTCCTGTGGCACTTGCTCGTTCTGCCTCGGAAGGAATTTAAAGCAAGAAGTCCCTCCATTCTAGTGTGCCATGCATGTATTTTCTCATAGAGCGAAACTGAACGCGTCTTCACAGCATGCATGCGCAGTGAATTCTTCTTCCCCGATAGTATGACCTCTGCTTCTCTTCCTGTCAACTTCAATTCTAGGTCTCGAAACTTATTCCCAAACCAACACCATCCATCTAGCAACAACCCACAATGGATAACCAATATCCGAAACGCCAGAGAATGGCATCAAAGGTACGAAAGTCCAGCAGACTGTTCAAAAAGCTCGCGCAGATATACTAACCAGCGAGTATTGCAGAACGTCACGGACAAGCAGCTCGTCCCGAAGGAGGTGGAGAAGGCTACAAGTTTCGGCGAGTACGACTCCCTACCTCGATCAAAAAGTTCGACGTGCTGACGGAGATCTATAGTGAGCTAGGAGGTACTGAGATAGTAGATATCTTTGTCGGTCCACAGCAGAAGCATTTCAAAGTCCACAAAAAGCTCCTGTGCAAGAAAGTACCCTACTTCCACAAAATGTTTCTTGGCGGATTCAAAGAAGCTATCGAACATACGGCTCGCCTCCCCGACGATGACCCCGACGTATTTGATCTCTTTCTGGACTGGCTCTACCGCGGAGACCTGCACCCAGCCGACATGAGCAAGCAGCCACCCGCCAGCAGTCCCGTTCCAAAACTTATCGAGCTATACGGCTTCGCAGAGAAGATCTGTATGAACGATCTAATAGATTACACGATGACTTCAATAATAACGAGAAGTCGACACGATAAGGTAATGCCGCGGTTGTCTTCCATAAAGTTAGCGTATCAGGTTACCTCTCCTGGATCACCTCTTCGCTCCTGGATCTCTCGATGTTATCTCTATTCACTCCTCAATGGTTCCACTACCACTCATGCTGCAACTCTAGACGGTTTCTCCAATGCTATGTCGTCGAGCAATGATTTGCAGAAGGACGTACTTCGCCTGATATACTTTGGCGATGCGAAGACGAGGGCATCCAAGGCACCAGTCTATGAGAATCCATGCCTATACCATATGCATGGAAAGGGTGAAATCTGTCCATGTGGCAAAGAGGCCCAGTGAATAGAATGTCCGGACTTCAAGCCTGACATTTTATCTGCAGACGTCTTTCATTGCTCTTCATCAGCCCTGTCTATTTCATAGTTCGAGGTTGATCAAGCAAGTAATGACGACTTGCAACGGGCTTCATCAGAACTCCCATGTATGTTATTTCTCGGATCTGCGAGACAAAATCACTCTTGACAGAAGAGGCATTTTCGAGGAGGCAAAGATTGGACTCTTGCATGGAGCCTAGAGTACCCTGAGGGAATGTATTTAGCAAGACCTCTCGATCGTAGAACCATAGGTACAGAGCCACTTCCAAGCACTGACCGTCCCACAATTTCTGTTTGTGTTGCTAGCTTATGAATGCACGTCCATTCGATTTCCTGATATGCCTGGGTTCCTTACCGCTCATTGTCCCACATGAGAGTATCATTATTTTTGTTCCAATGCAGTGGAGAATGTCTGTAATACAGTGACAGACTTTTCAAGCACATTTAAGGCTGCCAATACATCTCTGCATTCCGACCTTGGCGATATAAGGAACCGAGAGGCTGCATTCAGCAACGTCTCTCGCCAGGGCGGGAGAAATGGTTTCATCACCTCTATTTCCTATTTTATTATGGTAGAAGAGAAGGAGATTAAGGACTAAAATTCTCTAGCAGTTGGTTTCCTCAAGTTACCAAATACCTGGCTATAGTTCAATGTGGTTGTGATTCTAAACGGACTATCAGGCGGCATGGAAGAGTTCGGAGACCCGAGGGCGGATATACTGGCTCTTATACGGGCTGCTGGAAACTTCGTGTTCCCTACACCCAAATTTCTGCATAAGTGTAATTTTCATGTCCACGAGAGAGGAGTAGTATGTCTATAAAATGGGGTCGTGCCATAATACAGGTTCTTCTCTTAGCGTGGAGAAATTTTAGACACCTCCTCTAACAATCTCGAGTATTGATTCAGCTTCGTCTTGCGCCTTGGAGCTGTGTAGGAGGACTCCCTCCCTTCTTGATAACAGGCAAGCATCACAATGAATAAGGGTTGGGAAGCAAAAGAGAATATCATTCAAATCAAAACACCTTCCCTTGCTTCTTCTCGCATCATTCGCGGTGAAAATAATCTCCTAGAACTACACATTCGTAATCCACAGAACGCGGCAAAGAATACTTTATACATGTGCAAATCAATCCACTACCTTCAACAACTAGAATAAAGTTGAAATCTTCGTCACCTTCTGCGTGCAAAACTCCTTAAACCCATGATTCCAACCTCTCCAAGATCGACGATTATGGTCTGAGATCTAGGAGCAACAAGGAGACAGACAGCAGAAGCGGGATCTTACACGAAGAACCTAACTAAAGATTCATTCTATCCCTATTTACCGTCATCCTTTTACTACCTCCATCCTACAATATCCATGTCGAAGTTCCTCCCACGAGTTCACGTGTCAATCATTTCTCAAGGCGTCAACCGCACTTGCACATTCCATTAGCGAGCACTACTTTCACTCGTCCCTTATAGATTTAAATAAGCAATTTTGTGAACATCTAAGTCAATATACAAACATATATCTAAACATATACCTAGATAGTCGTAGATCTATATAGACTCAACCCTTAAAAAATGTCAAAGCCTCTCTGACACTGAGAATTGGTTCAAGTAATTCTCAGGGTTATTGGAAAGATGTCAGGCTGGGGAGATGAGTGACCTTGCTCGGGTCCGACCATTCTTTTGTCTTTTTTTTTTTGGTAATTTTTTTTAGTAAAGAAGCATGGGCGGTGTTTTCTTTTATTTTTTGTTTGTTTTGTTTTGTTGAATTTTTTTTTACTCGAGATCTCTCCTATCTCGCTAAGAGCTCGCTTGGATACCGCGGATTAGGAGTTCGAGGTATTAGCTCGGTCCTTCTGAGAGGCGCGCCGCGCGAGGAAGTTCCCTGAAGCTAGAATGGATCTTTGAGAATAGAGTAGAGGACCTCTGTACGTGAAATAGGAAATGAAGTGCAAAAGTTTGTCAAAGCGAGCTACTGAGGCACTCTTGTTCTAAGAACCCCTTCTAACCAGCGTCACGGCATCGTGTAATTAGCTTCATAACATTCATAGTCTAATGATATAAAAATACTCCGTTAACTTCATAAAGCCGTTTGGAAGCTGTCGGGCAGTCAAGGAAGGCACTCGCTTCCATGACTGTATTGCCGAGGAGTTTACGTGAACAGTAACTATGCGTACTATCAACGAGAAAAATAAAGTGAAGGCACATCATAACGTCAAGAACAGAAATCAGAATGTGAAGTCATTTTCGCATTCAAGAAGTAAGGGCAAATCTATGGCACAAGCTCTCATCGTTCCCGCTATCCCTATTGCTAACTACCATGCAGAATGCAAAGCCGACCACTCTTCAGTCATGTGCAAAAGCCGCCTTCGTGTGTACTCTGAAAATGCATATCAAAAGGATATCATTCTGCTCCACCCAACGGCCCCAAATGCACGACATGCCCGCATTCTTTTCATAATTCAAAGCTAGCAATCATAAACACATGGGGATGTACTCCCGTTCATATTCATACAATGCTCGTCTCGCATGTTCTCTACCACTTCTTCCCATTCGCATCGAGCTCGTCTCCTGGATTGGCCCATGCAGACTCCCATTTTCCCTCAATGGCATCTGAAACCGGAGGTTTAGGTCTCAGAGGTCTTGGGTTCGCATGCTCGATATGTCTAACCTGATCATCCTCTGTCCCGGCATCTACGTCGTTCATCATGGTGTCGGTTGTCGATTGTTCGTTCCAGGATTCCGTCAAGTCTGTCATTTGTATCTCCTGCACATCACGACACACAGCGTCTACTAAATGTTGTTTGTCTGCACTCCGTACGTAGACAAGATAGTACGGTGTACCTCCAGACGCTCCTTGCTGCTCGAATATGCGACGCAAATCCTTGACTTCGGTGACATGCTCATCGTTATACTCTCGCCAAATGTCTTGCTCAAAGTCGTAGATATAGACCCAGTAGTGACCACCTCCAGCCTCACCCCGATGGATAAAGACTGAGTGCAGCTTGTACTCGTGTTCGCGCATATCTGTGAATTGGTCTTTGAGACTTTGCTTGATAGCGGTAATTTGTCTACTAATACCTTCGACTTCTGCAGCGACTTCGGAAATACGTTCTTCTAACGCTTCAGGAAGAGAGGCGTCAATATCGATACCGTCAATCTCTTCTTCTTGGAGAGCGTTCACGAAGTCTTTCGTGGCAATCAAGGCATCCGGAACATTGATCTCGGTTTCGGAATTTTTCAAAGCCTCCTGTCTAGCCTCAAGTCGGCGCAGCTTGTCCTTCCATCTCCATGTCTCCCTTCGCCGCCTCATGATCGCAGAGTTAGGATCTCCATTATCGAGGTATCTATCGAGGTAAATTGTTTCTTGGAAGAGTACTGGTGTCCGATTCTTGGACGATCTTTGGGAGTCCTTGTCGTAGTCTGTGCGCTGAATCTGAATCTGGAGAATTGGTGGTAATTTACTAATGCACGAATATTGAGGGCATATCGTATCATCCACCTCAACCTTCTGCTCGTCAAAGACAACATCAATGGCCTCATAGATATCCCGCACTACTCCTTTGCCTGGGTAGACGATGATCGTTGGCCAAGCTTCGACTTTCTTCTCCAAACTCTGAGCTTTTTGTGTATACGTCGTGCTCGATCCAAAGAAGGTATCTCTAATCACATCGATTTGCTCACCCGAGCCTTCCTCGATGCTCGTTGGCTTTATGGCGCATTGCAACCGGAATGTGACATTTCCTATAACTTCGGTGACATCTTGTTGTGTGCCAAATCTCCATAGATCATCGTCGGGTATAAGATCCTTGCTTTCGGTTGTTGATATAACAAGTCCGGATTTGTTGCGAGGTGGTATTGGAGGTGGTTTTTCGGGAGCGGTCAGGACCTTCTTCGATTCATCAGATGTGACTTCCCCATTGACCATGACGGCGTCGCCTCCTAACTCAACCGGCTCTACCGTTTTCACCAGATTCCGAATACTCTTCTCGTCCGAGAATGTCTTCTGATCGCCCTTCTCTCCTGCTATCTCGTTGTAACTCGGAAGTTGATCCATATCGACTAGAGTCGCCTCACTACTGTCATCTGCTGCATCAATTTGTTTCTCGCCTGGACGGTCAATCATTTCAATATCATCTTCAGCAGTCGCTGAGGACGCCTGTGAAGTTTCTTTTGGCGGAGGCCACTGAGGACCATACACCGGGCCGTCCATATCCATAATCGAGGCTATGTTGGGCGGGCCAGATGGACTACTGATAGAAGCTCTACGGAAATTGGCTTCTGTCAATGAACTGAATATTGTTAACTCGGCTAGTTCCCTGGTTGGCTTGACGTATCGTGAAGAAGCCGTTTTGAGATTCTCGAATAAGTTGTGAAGTTCCGCCACGACTGCAAAGTCAGTAATAGCTCATTGTTGCATAACCGGGATACTCACACTTTTGCGCTTTGATGATCTCCGACTTTGCTACGATCCGTCCTCCTACCCTCTTGCTTTTGATATTCTCCTCTGTAAGAGGCATTCGATGGTTTTCGAAATCGATTACCATATCCCTGACAGGCTTGACAGTATAATAGTATTGGAGCAAGCTGTTTAAATAACAGGTATTGCCAATATTTGCAAGACCAACAGGCTCCGCCGTGCTGGCTTGAACATCCGCATCAGGATCGTCGAGTTTCCTCAGGAGGAAGGCACTCTGTCGATCCAGGGCAATGACCCGTAACGCTTCCGTGTAGCTGTCTTTCGATCCCGACGGTGCCCCACTGGAGAGACTCTGGTAATAGGCAAAGATAGTCTCGTCTGGGACGGTCCTGTTGCTAACTTGAAGACGATTGTATGCCTCACCAGTGTCCAGAGAGAACCCACCATTCCCAGATTCCATCCTTGCCGCAGCCCTGGACAAGGTGAAATCACCACCGCGCTTGTTCGCAATGACTTGGAGTGCTTTGGCGACCCTCGATTTATCTGCATCAAGAGACTGCGATGATAAGTTAGGGCTGGGAAAACATGGATAAATTGAATCCGCAATCCGTTGCAAGCACAAGGTAGCGGAGGAAAACACATTGGATCGTGTAAAGGACGCGCTCAAGTGTAGGAAGGCGCGAATGTGTAAATCAAGAAAATCAACTTACGATTGCTATCGCTGCAGCTTCGATGCTATCCGAAGCAGTTTCTGCATTAACATTGAGAAATTCAAGAGCCTCTTCGTGAGACATTGTTTTGTCGTTCGCGAGTGCTTCAATCTTGTCACTTTTTCTCTGCTTGGCTATCATGAGAAGACAGTTTCGTGCTTCGTCCTTTTGCCGCGGCGCTGACTCGATGCGAGATTTGTAAAGCCCCATAATGTGATCATCTCCTTCCTGAGTATCTGGGTCTAGACCAAAGAACTTGTAGGAGTCTTCGATAGCTTTTAGGCCGTATTCACCTGCAGATGTAGCCATCACAACTCTCATTTGCAGATCAGAACTCTCACGTCCGTTAGCGATGTCCTGTAGACAATCCAAATAGTATGGTTTGTTGATAGGATCGCATTTACACTGTCGATCATAAGCCCATTCTAGGAACGTGTCTGTAAAGTTGTCAACTGCTCCTAAGCTCAAATAATGAGGATGCTCTTCTGTAGAAAGATCGACTGTCCTCGACCTCATGGGATATTCAAAACATCCAAGACTTCGCTCGATGTCCTTCAACGCAGGCACAGGTTGGACAAATTGATATTTAGTGTTCATATTGGATGTAGTTTTTTCGTGTGCTGATCTTGCTTGTAGTAACAAGTCAATTTCATAAGTAACATCCTCAATGAAATATCGATTTTCATCAGAAATGGTTGGAAGTCGCCAGAAGTACGTAGCTTCATCCTTGAGTAGCTAAAGTTAGCCAGTATATTCAGATATTCCCCAAAACATGTTTTTACGAAAAATGATTGACCTACTTCTGGCTCGACAGCTGGTTCCTCCACTGGAGTGAAATCGAGATAGCTGAATAGGGCATCACATTCGTCTGCAAAAGCAAGCATGTACTTCTTGTTTCTCCGTGCGATTTTCTTCATCTCTTTCGGGTCTCTTGTTGACTGTGCATCAGTGAGATACTGACGAAGGTATCCTAACGCTGTTGCAGGCGAAACCGGCAACTGTCCAGCGTATCTTTCAGGCTCCTTCTGAATTTCCCTTTGGCCACGACTAAAGACTGTAGCAGGATCCATGATGGGACTCAACACATTCTTGGACAGCCGAGGAGGCGATATTCTGATTTCCACTACAGCTGGGCATCTTGATCCAGT
Organism: Mollisiaceae sp. DMI_Dod_QoI; assembly: GCA_009613015.1. Taxonomy (NCBI): domain Eukaryota; kingdom Fungi; phylum Ascomycota; class Leotiomycetes; order Helotiales; family Mollisiaceae; species Mollisiaceae sp. DMI_Dod_QoI. The sequence continues at coordinate 154,854 of VXCB01000027.1, read as the reverse complement.
GCATACGAATCTATGAGCTTCTGTAAGGACGTCATATTTGTTCTGCCCATGCTTCTCCTTGTGTTGTTTGCCATCTATGGACTCCACCAGACGGAAATGGTGCAGAGGGTTTTCTTTGTCAGACAAATGACAGGGGCTTTGACCATCCTTTTGATGCCATAAATCTACTGCGATTTTGAAATGGTATCGGCATTGTGAGCAGTATGCTGACACTACATACTGCGTTGTTTCGTCAGGCTGTTCGTCATTTGAAGTTGGGGCGTTCGTCTGGGATCCCTTTTTGCAGAGGGAGTGTCGACAAGCTCTTGTATGATCTTTCCGGAAAATCTGTTGACCTTTAAATCGCGGTGCGGGATCTGCGAGAATATTCCCAGCACCTTTGAGGTGGAATCTAGGATCGTAGTCAAGGAGATCGTTGATCAACCGAGGAGCAGTCTTTCCTGGAACCACCATGGCTGTTAGCCGCTCTGCAGAGACAGAAAGATGAGACATGGAAGTTGTATCCTTGTAGAGACGAACCTGGACCCGGAGGTATCTGGCGGTCGTCCATTACAACTCTCGCGACAACATCAAACAGCAGGATTCAATTTCCGCCGTATCCCGTAGGTCTAAACGTCTCCGGCGCCTCCACAACCCGTGGCCCAACTTGAGGCTTGAACGACGCGTCCAGGTAGATATAGAGACTTGTGTTTTTATGTTCCAGAATATGTTCAAGGAATGGGTTGATTTGTGATGTTCAGTGATGATTATGGTGGAAGCTTAGCTTCGAGATTCGCGTGTAACATGGGTTGTCAAGATACCAACTACAGATGAATCATAAGGATGATTTACGGGGCAAATGAAGACGTGGCACTAGTAATGGACTTTTTAAACATGAGCCCTTGCAGATATAATCATGAGAGCATGCGAACATACGCAATTTAATGACTTGTGTTTCCTCTGCCTAATATGTTAGAGCAAGTAGCACAAGTATAAATAAGAGTTACCCAAAGCAGTTTAGTTTTTGCGATGCTGTAAAGGCAAGTTCCGTGCCCCGAGCTTCAGTTCAGTCCCGGCGTACAGCTCAAAGTCAACGACGACCGTACCATTCCAAGGAACTCCAATCGCTACACAGCTCAACATGTCGGAAGATCATATCTATCATCCAAAAGATGCCGTCAAGGCTGCCATCAATGGAACGATGGTTACAGGTGCTGCTGGTGTGCTAGTCTCAGCAATTCAAAACACGTTGACGAAGAGAAATGTTAGCGCATGGGGAGTGTTTACAAGGACAGGAAGCACAATTGCGGTTTTTGGTAAGATCCCTTGCTTTTTGATAGAAGTTATCGGATGTGGGCTGACGGTGATCAAGCTGCCGTCGGAGGAACGTACGAGTTTACGAGATTCGCATCCGCGAATCTTCGAGAACGGGACGATACCTTGAACACAGCAATTGGCGGTTTCCTGGCAGGCTCTGTGCTTGGATTGAAATGTGAGTTGATAGTGATTTATAAATTTGAATTATGTAGAGCTAAAATGCCTTATCAGCTGGCTCAACACCGATGGTTCTTGGACTTGGTGCTCTCACAGCTGTCGTGCTGGGTGCGTTCGACTATTCCGGCGGATCTTTGACGGGCTACACAAGGAACAAGGAGATGGATGAGTTCGAGCGGAAACAAGAATTAAGGAAGAATCGCCGACGACCTATTGAGCAGACGATCTCTGAATTGGGGGAGGGAAGAGGTAAAGTTAAGAGAACATAAGGATTGGGACTCAGCTGACACATATCACAAGGCATCTACGGACCGGGATACGACGAACGAAGACGAGAGAGGATCAAAGAGAAGTACGGAATAGATGTTCCAGCGAAGTCATAGACATTACATTGCGTGAAGTTGTTAAGAGACGAGGAACGGCCTTGCCGGTGTACATATGAATACGACTTTCAATCAACATCGATTGTGTTTCATATACTGGGTTACTGATCCGGGGATATTGTGCCTGGACGAGGCTCGAAGTCGATAGGATTCTGCTTGGGTTCTGGCGAACATTCATCTCTGTTGTCAAATAAAGGATCCAAAGTTAAAGATGGGGGTCAGTACATGACTACTGATTTCCATTTAGGCCATCAGCATCATACAAGCGAGCTCCAAGCTTGAAATTGCCTCTCATAAGGTGGCTCGTCTTCACCAGCTTCGACAGGTAATAAGCTCTCACTCGTAGCACCAACCTCGTTCATTGTATTTTCTCTTTTGAAAGCGATTTCTAGCCTTGAAGAATCCCCAATCTCCTATAGACATGCAAATCCTAGCTTCTCAGTGCTCAATTTCTCAGATCCCTAGGTTCTCTTTGAGAGTTTAGGAAGAACAGAGACTTGGATCGGTGTTCCTGCCTTTGTGGCAGTCTAGGGACATTTCTTGCCCGTCAATATCCCCTAAGTCTAAAACGCTAGAACTCCTACTATGTTAGAGTTGCTTCATCTAGACCTTGCTAATTGAAATGAAGATGGACGACCCCTCAAAGCGGCTCTTTCGGTGTAACCTGTCTGCTTCTGTCTCGGTGGAATTCGAGATCGTAGTCGGCCTAAAATTGAAACTGCGAATGATCTTGCCACACAACACCATGATAATCATGACGGTTACATTTGCACGCTATGATTTAGAAGTTATACGTGGTACAGCAAATACGTTCTTAAGGTACCTGCAGTAATGGGAGCATCACATGGACCGTGCGCATTGTTTCTTTTTGGAAGTGGCGACCCCGCAGCTACCGAAACGCGCTTCCCCGCGCTCAAGTCCACGATACGAGGAGAGTGGGCATAAACTCGGTCACGCCCTCACAACCAAACGCTTACTCAAGCACTGTCTAGCCAACAGCAGTTATCTCACTATCTTGCTATCTCTTCACATAAAACTCCTCCACCAATCTCTGTCTTTCCATAGACAAGCTTCTCCGAGGACGGCACAAGATTTTCCTGTTTGCTCGCATCCTTACTGATCGTCAATCATATCCATTCTGCCGACACTATCCCATTGATCTGATCTCAAGTCCCTTGAACGACTCTGCATTAGCTTTACTTCCCCCACACGAAGCCGCTGACGCCATTGCCGGATATAGGAATCCGCGCCGTCTAGTGGCTCTGGTCTGGAGATAAAGATTGCTAACCCTTAAATCTCACCTTCCTTCCTTCTTTCTCACAATGGGAGACAAGGCTAAAATGGAGAATCCCGTGGCAAACTATCATCAGAGTGCTATACCCGACTCCCAGATCAAGGACCGGTTTTATCGATACTTCCAACAGGAATGTACAGAACTGCAGGAGCAAATTGCTCGTCTCGAGAACTACAGCTTCGTCGGAGGAGAAAAACAGGATGCCATCGACCATGTCCTTTCCGGAATTAGCAGACTTGCAAATGATGTCTCAGACTCGTCAGCCTTCGTACCGGCCTATGACCAGCGAATCTATGCTCAGGCAAGTTACCCTTCGATATAGGTACAGATTTTTCACTAATATTGGCAGGCTATCAAAGCTCTAGAGGAGAAATTGCAAGAAGCAAGAGCCAAGTTTGCAGCAAAGTCAAGATTCCAGTTCAAGAATAAGAACAGTTCTGCCATTTCTATTAATGATGCGGCGGAACTCGCAGCGGAGAAGCGTCTTCATCCACCAGGACTCAGACCAGGCTTTGGGTCTTCCGCTGAATCGTCCATGGCTACCACTCCAGCAAATTTGATGACTCCTCCAAGTGAAGTAGACTCTAAGGATACACTCAGTGATCTTCCGTCATTTCCCAAGAACTACAACGAGGAAATGGCCAGAGGCGTACCGGGACCCGTCCGAAAACCAAGTTTCTCCCAGGCTACTAACGTCAATATCTCAGGCCATACTGGTCTCCATATCATTCTTCCCTCTTCTGCTTCTCGAGCCACCTCTTCAGGCTCCTTAACAAAGCTCAACAGGTGTATAGTTGACATGTCTGTACCGACGGCGACTGATGCTCCGTTTGCTGGTCTTGCGTTGAAGAACATTAAGAATTCCTTGGTTATTGCTGGCCATGTAGCTGGAGCCGCCCACATCACCGGAGTTGAGGATAGTATCATTGTTGTGGCCTCGAGGCAAGTTAGAATGCACGATTGCAAGAACGTCGATATCTACCTGCATTGTGCCAGTCGTCCCATCATTGAAGACTGCAATAATGTCCGATTCTCTCCAATGCCCAAGAACTATGTAAGTTTATCCTGCGAGATGCCCAAAGAAGAAAAAAACTCGCGCTGACAGTACTGGTTAGATGACTGCATCAGAAGCGCCATATCAAAACCACTGGGACCAAGTTGACGATTTCAAGTGGTTGAAGGTTGAACATAGCCCGAATTGGAGTATCATACCAGAAGAGCAGAGAATCAAAGCTGAAATTTGGACGGAGGTTGTTCCTGGTGGACCAGGAGTCGGAATCGAGGACATCTTCAAGAAAATCGGACTCGCAGGACGAGGACTCTAGAATCGAGCGTGGGTCGCGAAAGCAACCGGGAAATAGGTTGAAGTGTTGAGATTTCGTTCCTAAAATCTATATTTGGCAACATAGCGAGGGAGTTGAGGTTTTCTGGATGCCTTCGGTCCTACAAAAGCGGTATGGACTTGTAATATCTAATCCTTCTTGCTGATCAAGCCCGCGAGTGGAGAGGATCAACTTGGCTCTTAGTTGTTCGCTTTCATGATACATGTGTGCACCTCGACGTCCTTAAATGCTGCCACCGGACTAGTCCTCGCTGCCCAGAAGGAACTTCTTCAATCTCGCGACGACGTGGGTATTGCTTCTCTAAGCCCATTTGTTGTCCTCGATCCCATCCTTTGTATCCAATCTTTCACTCTCAATCCTCTGTAGTCTCCATCAAATCTGCCCCTCCTTCCCTTCCTCTCTGTTCCCTCTCCCTCTTGATGGCAACTCCTGCTTCCTTCAACTGTGCCAATGCTGCTCTCTGCTTCGAGATCTTGTCTTCTAGCTCTCTGATTTCCTGTTCCTGCTCCGAAACACTTCTCTCCATGTCTGGCAGCTGCTTCACCTGCAACCTCGCCGTCTGTAATTTGGACTTAATCTTGTCTGCCGCAAGAGGTATCTCCTTCACAGTGAGTGGCCCCGTTCCTTCCGCAAGGTCCTTGGGCGTGGCAGCTGGTGGAGAGCCAGTAGCTGAAGCCGCATTGTTCGCATTCTGTGGAGGTTGCAGGCGCGAGAGGATTGAACTCAAAACAGGGATTGTATCGAGGCAATCTGGAGAGAGGCCATCTGGGAGGTTCGTAAGAGACGGAGGTTGTGAAGTTGGAGATGTCGCCATGGTCCGAATATTGTGGAAGATCAGCTGTTAAAATCGCGAGATGGCACGGTCCGATCAATGGAGAGCTGATTCGTAAAGCAAATGTCCCTGGCGCGAGTGGTCAATTGCGGTCGTTGATTGGTGATACGGGGTGCAAAACGATAATGGGGTGCTACCGCTGCTCTTTATCGGAGCGATTTTCTGTTGGAGGGGCAGCCTGTAATCGGCGCGGGCAGAACGTCAGAGAAAAAACAAAAGACACCCCACTACGAGCTCTGCCTCAACAAGAACTCACCCTACCTAGAAATCCCGCAGAAAAGTTCTCTGTGCTTACAAAAATATCCAAACACCTACATTTTCCCGTAAGTCTTTCTAATTACTGCAATTGTTCATAGTTTGATCATAGGACACCTAACATTGCTGATATAGCCTGTACGAAACATCGCTCGCCAAAATGGTCAAGGTCGACAATAAGGCAGTGCTGAGTACGTTCTCCTGATTCCACGTATCCTCAACTTTCCTCCTTATGTATATCTCGCCCCGCCCTTCTCTATGATCTGCAGAGCAGATTCGCAATGGCTTCTCCCATCCGCACGCCATCAAAGGCCCAACCTATTATCTACGAAGAACCGACGGTTAAGCCAAAGCGAGATTACATCCTCGCCTTACTCTACTGTCTCATGTACCTAGAAATATCTTGGCTAATCGTTATGATCTGGCGCAGTTGTTATTGACGGCTGGGGAATCCCCAGTGAGACTTCTCCTAAAGATGGAGATGCCATTGCCGCCGCCGAGACTCCAGTGATGGATGCTTTCAAGAAGGATGCTGCTGGCTACACCGAGCTCGAGGCCTCGTCATTGGCTGTTGGTCTTCCTGAGGGACTTATGGGCAACTCTGAAGTCGGTCACTTGAACATTGGTGCTGGGCGTGTTGTGTGGCAGGATGTGGTCCGTATTGATCAGACGATCAAGAAAGGAGAGCTCAACAAGAACGATGTTATCATGAAGTCTTTCAAGGCAGCTAAGGAGGGTACTGGACGTCTTCACTTGTGTGGATTGATCTCTGACGGTGGTGTTGTAAGTCCTACCTTGCTAAAAGATTGAATTATCTTAGCTAACGGTGTACAGCACTCGAAGCAAGATCATCTGTATGCTCTCCTAAAGGTCGCTAAGGAGCTTGAGATTCCACACGTCTATATCCATTTCTTTGGCGACGGGCGAGATACAGACCCCAAGTCTGGTGCTGGCTACATGGAAGAGCTCCTGAAGAAGATTGAGGAAATTGGCATTGGTCAAATTGCAACCGTAGTCGGTCGCTACTATGCCATGGACCGTGATAAGCGCTGGGAGAGAATTGAGGTTGGTCTGAATGCTCTGTGCGTCGGGGATGGAGAAGAGAGCAGTGATCCAGTTGCGACTATCAAGGAGAGATATGAAAAGGGTGAAAACGACGAGTTTTTGAAGCCAATCATCGTTGGCGGCAAGGAAGCTCGTATCCACGGTATGTTATTTTCGCCCACGACCTAATATATACTAATAGAGTCGCAGATAATGACCAAGTTTTCTTCTTCAACTACCGATCCGACCGTGTCCGAGAAATTACTCAATTGCTTGGAGACGTTGACCGCTCGCCATTGGAAGATTTTCCGTACCCAAAGAACATCACTCTCACTACCATGACTCAGTACAAGCTGGACTACCCCTTCGAGATTGCCTTCAAGCCCCAACACATGGGTAACGTCCTTGCAGAGACTCTCGGCACCCAAGGTGTCAACCAAGTCCACGTCGCCGAGACAGAGAAATATGCCCACGTCACGTTCTTCTTCAACGGCGGTGTTGAGAAAGTCTTCCCTCTTGAGACAAGAGATGAGAGCCAAGATCTTGTCCCGTCCAATAAGAGCGTCGCAACATATGACAAAGCTCCTGAGATGAGCGCTATGGGCGTTGCTAAGCAGATGTGCAAGCGTATCTCAGAGGGCAAGTTCGAGTTCATCATGAACAACTTTGCCCCTCCTGACATGGTTGGGCACACCGGTGTCTATGAAGCTGCTATTATTGGTGTTGCTACCACCGACAAGGCTATTGGTGAAATCTATGAGTGCTGTAAGAAGGAAGGATACCTCCTCTTCATTACTTCCGATCACGGGTATGCTATCCTCTTTCCTATCCCGGTCCGACGAGCTAATCGAGGCCTCTCAGAAACGCCGAAGAGATGAAATTCGAAGACGGCAAGCCAAAGACCTCGCACACAACTAACAAAGTCCCCTTCATTATGGCCAATGCGCCCAGGGGCTGGTCCCTCAAGAAGACTGACGGCGTCCTCGGTGACGTCGCTCCTACGATCCTCGAGTCTATGGGCCTTAAGCAGCCAGAGGAAATGACAGGTCAAAGCCTGCTTGTGAAGAGTTAGATCACCTTTGCGCGCTTGCATCGCCTTGATCGTTTTGATTTGCATTTGGTTGATATTCGTGCGTGCGTTTGCTAGAGAACGGTGATGGCTAAAGACTTGATTGGCAGGTAAAAAGCGAGCGCATGAAGAGTAAATTTGACGATGAGATGAGTTGACGGCTAGTATGGTATCGCACGGCATGAGACACGGATTGTTGGGTGATGGGACTGAGGCGTGGGGAGTCGCGTTGAGTGTCCTGGGATGAATAAACGGCTGTCTAGCTGGCAGAATACGACTGTTGGTTTCATTCCATTAACATGAAAGAAAGCAAAGAATAGACTTGTATAAACACATAAATATACAATAATTCTTTTCTAATCACGTTTCACTCATGCCATCTGAACACGCTTTGTACTTGGCCTGAACTCGCTTGCTTTCGACTGCCTACTCGACAATGACGGCTACAGAACTAACACTAAGTAATTGTACGTAATGATCTCTTCTTTTCGGTCTCCTCTCTTGTCCGTCTTTCCCATTCTTTTCTCGTCTCATCAGATGAGGTGAGACAAAGTCAACTCAACTCGCATCCATGAATTGATAACAGCGAACTTCCACCTGGTATTGTCCAAAACATCGTGTCCAACGAGTGACATGACTGCATAAAAACACGATGCAAAACGCCGCCCTATCCAGTTCCTTTCCTTGTCCCAACCAATCGATTTCACCCCATTCCTTTGTTGCCTTTCGCCCGCCGAGCTAAGCGAAGTACGTGTCCCAACCTGATCATGCTCATTATGACCCTCCCATGCATCATTATGCTTTTCCATCACCTTTCTCTTCATCAACGCTTGACTCGGCGTTCCCCTTCTTCCTCTGATCATTGAAACTATCATTCCAGCCCCGGAGCCAGAAATAATCACATCGCCTTCCCCACCCCGCCCTTCGAACTTGTTCTACTAAGTGGACTCACATTATTCTTTGCTCTTGTCGTATCCCAATTCTTCTTCGCACCACCCGTTTGCTGCTGTTCACCATAATACCCTCTCGCCGCGGCACTGAAATCCTGGCTTCCATTCGAGCTGGCGTTTCCTCTCATGCTAGAACTTCCACTTCCCGGTCCGAGGTCTGGTCCCGGGTCACCCCATTCGCCAAGTGAGACACCGCTACTATATTTGCTTAAAAATGAACCACTGCTGATGACACGAGAGTTGGCTCCTGTTCCTTGGCCTACAGTACCAGGTTTGGTGCTTAGAGCAGCGGGGTACATGACTGTACTGTTCGTATCCTTCGATTTCCATAACTCAGGACGCTCCAGATCGAAGGGATCGGAGCGACCTTTTCCTTTCCTCGCGTTGGCAGAGAAAGAAGAGAGTACGGTATCGCGGTAGGAGTCTCGACTTGGAGCAATCGTGGAAGGGTAGCGAGACCCGACGGCGGTAGAAGGGGGTCGGTACATGGATGTTACGTTGTTGGTGTTTACGTCTATTGATTGGCCGCGTGAACGACGGATGTCACTGATATAGCTGTTTGCCTTTGGCATAGTGGCTCCGGGTCTAGTGGGCGGGTCCGCGAAGGGGTTTGAGCGTGATGTTGCAGGGTCTGCAAATGGATTGACTGCTGGGTTTGTGGAAGCGGGTGGGCGCCAGCCTGTCGTGCCGCTTCCACCTTTCACAGGGTCGGCGAAGGGATCGTCTCCTACGGAGCTGAAATTTAGACCAAGACTGCCGAGTTGAGGGAGCGAGTTGGTGTTGCCGGCCAAAGACAATCGACGGCGTTCGGCTTGCAGCTGGAGATCTCGATCATCCATGCGGAGAAGTTGAGAGAAATCCGGAGGGTTGTTCATTTTGGCTTGCTTCTCAGTCATGCTGCGTGCTGCAGCAAAGGGGTCCTCGGGTTCCTTTGTCTTCATCCGCATCCGCCAGGCGAAACTGACTTTCTCGGAGAAACGCTCCCACCAGTCTGAAGCTCGATCTTTGATGGAAGGTTTTTCTGTCTGTGAGAGCACAGAGTTGTTTCTGCTGTGCTGTGGAATGGGTCCATCAAGGAACTGGGAATTTCCTCTGTTCAGATTGACGCTTGGTGTGTCGCTTCTGTCTCCTCCAACCTTCGACTTTAGTGATGCACCTAGGCCCACAATACCAGCCTTGATGCCTGTTCCAACACTCCGCAGCTTGTCAGTCTGATACCCGACTTCTGACTTCCACCTGCTTCCTCTACCTGACGGTCCCACTGAAGCATTATCGGCTTCGTAAAATGAGCTTCGGCGCCCAGTCGTAAGAGGAGTGAGGAGTGACTCTCTGCCTCTCCTTCTCTTTCGGAAGAAGTAAAATATCATCGCGACTATTGCTACCAAAGCCACGGAGCCTACGACTCCACCGACCACTGGTGCAGCTGTGATTTGAGGGTTAGAAGATATTCCAGATGCAGCTGACGACTCTCCAGGAAGCGAAGTGGATGCTAATGAAGAAGAAGAGGAGGAAGTCGGTTTCGAAGGGGACACAAATCCATTGCCATTATTATTTCCTGAAAGCACCGTGGGTGAAGCCGAGACTTCACTCTGAGCAATCGCAACTGCGGTGCTCGATGACGTGGTAGGGGTCGTCTTCCTCGACGCTGGTATCGCGGAGGCACTCGAAATCGCACCCGTTGCGGATGCGTTAAGAACCACAGCAGACGTACTTGTGAAAAACGAAGCAACCGGTGTGCTAACTATTGACGTCGATGCTACCTGCGCGGTAGTCGTCGAAGTCGGAGAAGCTCCTGCGGGATTAGGCGAGGCATCAATAGAAGAGGAGGAAATGGATGTTGTTGTCGCACTTGTCGAGGTCGTAGTTGGCGTCGCTGCTGGTAATGATGCTAAACTCGCAGGTAAAGTTGTCGCTGATCGCGGCACTGCTGTACATCGCAGGCCATCTATTGAAGTGATCGAAAATCCTGCCGGCAGGGACATATTGAAAATGAAAAAGCGACACCAGTCGCTACAAAGAGAGTACAGTTCAAGCTTCAATAATACAGATCAAAGGGGCTCCCAGGCCATCAATTCGAGATATCCACCATAACGACGATGATGTTTGCGAAAGGAAAAGAAGAACAGAAATCAACGATAGAGAACCGCAGTACAGTAGTGGAGTGCAGATGATGGGAAAGAAACCATGATCCTCCCTCCTCAAACGCCAGCGTTCTAGCATGAGTCTGGAGTGGGTGACGGTTAATAAGAGAAGCGGATGTGAGACAGGGTATGGCTAGAGGAGGGGTTTCTGCATGTTACAGGAGTCCCTGGCTGAGACAGCTTATGAAGGAAATGCGGGCTGGGGCGTGCGCTCGCTTGAGCGACTTGTGTATTAATGGCATAGGAGAATTGAAGGTTTGAGGTGTAGAATGGTGTTAGGATGTGTAAGAATGTGTAAGGATGTGTAAGAAAATACTTTGCATATGAGCGTGGAATATGGCGATCCGGAAGGAGAGGGAGAGGACTATGGAGGAGAGGGAGGGACGGGGAGGATGGAGAGAGAGCAGATGTTTTGTTTGCAGCAGTCGGGAGAGGGTGAAGCCATGCTCGTTCGGGTTAGGCAGGGTCCGAGCTCAGCCACACCATCTGGATTCGAGGCGCGCGCTCCCTCTGGCGTTTACAGATCTCGGGTTTATCTCAGACTCAACCCCAGAAGAGGAGAAGACGAAAAGAGCCAGAAGAAGAAGAAGAAGAAGAAGCGCCATCTCATTGCATCGCTACCGAACTCTTCATCGAGAATGCACCGCCTTGGAAATGGTCTCGTTCAGGCAGTACCCGAATTGCTCTCGAAGCACACACTCACAGAGGATGAGCTGACACTCCGATACAACTCTCGGACCACTGTTTGGAAATTTATATTGAACGCCACTGGCACCCAGTCGTTTTGGCCACCATTACACAGCAACGCAACGCTATTGGTGGCCTGGGCCTAACATGTGTGCATGAGAAAATGCGGTTGAATTTAGACGGCTTCATCACAGCGTCGAGGTATGTGAGTATCCGGACCATGCAGAGCAGGACGCCTCAGACGGAGGCTTCGAAATACCGCAGCCTAGGCGTGTTACCATGCATCATTAGATGGATCTTTCTTCTCATATCGAACGTTTTGCGGCGCTGCAACTCCGATTCCAATCTGTCTAAAGGTCTACGAGGAAGAGGCACCAGATCTCTATTAGGATTGAGACGGGACTCTCGACAAGCGACATCATTAGGGTATTAGATATCTAGACCATGCACCACAACTCTCATCGGATTCCGCGCCAAATTCTCTAGAAGCTACAACTAGATTAACCTACCTAGACGGAGATTTCGGGAGTGCAGCCTTACTGATCGTACGGGATTGTTCAGCAAGAGGAGAGCTATATCGCCTCCGCGGGCCGTCGACCACCGTCTGCGGGTGCTGGAAGTACAAACTGTTCCGGTTCCTGCAGCTAACGGCAGCGTTGCAGCAGGACGAGGAGTCCGAAGGGAAGCAAAAGAAGCCGGAAAGTCATCCAGGGACACTCTTCCCTCTATTTGGCCAGGCCTTCATGTGCTCTGTGCTCTGCGCTCTTGTAAGCCACCAAGCCGTCAGAGTCGGATGCACATGGGTGACACCCCAGACGCTATGTTCCGTAGATTTTCCTTGTACCGTAGATTTCTAACTTCTCCCAAACGCCTGCGGACAACCTTAAGGTTAAGCTTTGTTTCCACAGAGCAAGCCAGGAACCATTGGAACTTTCTTGACGACCGGTTATTCTTCGACCGGTTCGACCATCGCGCCTCTGACAGAAGCAAGATAATTCCTGTGACACGCACTTCGGGTGATGTTCTGACTTGCAGCTGGGACAGCATCCCGTGCTCTCTGTTGAAGGCAACTGTGGAGATTGTGATATTCGTGCCATTATCGAAGCAGAGACCCGTTGGATGACATTCTTCCACGACGGCAAGCACCTCCACTCGCGCATCAAGAGTCAAGACAGACACACAGAGGGAGGTCTGAGGCACTCATGGCTGGCCGGCTTCTCGAAGTCCGAATGCCTTCGTGATGCTTGAAGAACAAAGCAAAGAGGAAGACGCACGAGGCTGCATGGACCATGATCTGCACGCTGCCACACTTGCTGCAGGAGCCGAGCGCATCCATGATTTATCCGGCCTCACAATCTTCAACCACACCTGGTAACGACACCAGCGAATCTTGCCACCTTCGAGACTCACACAGCACGCCGTCTAGAATAAAGTTAACCCTGATGGTATAGCTTCCATGCTTCCAGCTCTTTCCATCAGCATAATTGCGTCAGAAGGTGGAGGAGATTAGGGATTGAAGATGTTTGCAGGTATCTCGCAGATAGGTCAGTCACGCAGCCACTTTCTCTCTCTGTTGGTTCGATATTTTGTCTCCCACCATCCTCGATAGACAGGATGAAAACATGGATTTCACCGTGCATGCAAGACCTCGTTCTAGGATGCTCGGGGAGCGTAAGTCTGATCTTCCCATGACAGTCCATCATGCGGAGCCTTATCGAGCCATCTGAAGCAACACTCTGGGACACGTTTTCCCCCGGACTTTTGTTGATCAGACGGCATCAAAGCTGCCATTCGAGTGAAGCCTCTTTCTAGCTCTTCTACGTTTCAGATCTCTTTCTTTTCGTCATTTAAAAGCTTGGCAATGCCTTTTGGGATGCTCGTCTTCAGAAGTTCCAAAGTTCTCACGTGCCATCCATAAACAGGTGCGATCCAACCTCCAAACGATGGAACGCCAAGGAAGATACTTCCCCCGACGCCAGTCAAATTCCCTCAATGTTCCTTCAGAACGGAAGACGTGCCAAAGACCGGAAATGCTGGTTCATTGGTTGGCCTCCTCCAAACCATCCACAGGCCAGCTGATATCAGGCCCTCCCACTTCGAAGCACTTAGAATTCACGTGATAGCTGACGCATCTTCTGAAGATCTCATTCCTGATGCCAGCTTCTTACCACCAGTGGAAGGTTGGAATACTGTCCCCCAAGAAGACTTATTGGAATCAAACGAGGAGACACGTAAACCTCTCAATAACGGCAACCTCTCTCCCGGTATCCAAACCTACCGCGAGCGGCAAAAAGAGCTCCTCATCAACAATACTGCCGCATTCCGCACAATCCGCCGTATCCCAGCCCCAGCCGGCGAAACAGCTGCTCGTCTCGGAAACGCCTACGAGTTCTACAAGAACCTAGAATTTTTCTCCGGGTACTGGCACGACACCTCTCTGCCTCCAAAGTCGGAACAACCTCCTACAGAAACCAATCCTGAAGAAAAGAAAGATGCCCCTCCACCGCATCTTCAAACCCACGTCCGTACAGGAACTGGCTCCCAGCTTCCTCCAGACTATAGACAGAACCTTCTCACTGCCTTCGTGAAACTTGTCGCTTATGATTTTGGCTGCAACGTCTCCTTCCCTCGTACAGAACCTAGACTACATCTTACTCCGAAGGAAGAGAGCAAGCCGCCATCATACTTCAACTCGTCTGTGACGTTCATCTACAGGACGCCGACGGAGAGGGCAATGGCGAGGGCAGGTGTTGTAGAAGGTCCAGTCGCTGCGCTGAGTTCAAGAGCTAGCACAGTATTCAGTACCATGCCGGAAGAATGGTTAGACTTGGCCAGGGAGGTTGTTGCTGTTCTACTCACGGCTCAACAGCGAGCTAGAGAAAAGAAATCTGAGAAGAGGTTTGGGGAAGGAAAGTGGTGGACGTCAACCCCTAGGTGGGGCGGTGGGCCAGGTGGTCCTATTGGGAGAGAAGGCGATAGGCTCGATGAACTTCCTGGCCCGGAAAAGCTACCATCGAGTGAGCTTGGTGAAGTAACGGTACCCGGAGCGAAGGTAGCGGCTGAGGTCAAGAGACAGATCGGTGGCATTGGCGGCCCAAGTCCTAATAAGCGCAGCAAGAAAGTGAAGGAGGGAGGCAATATGCAGATATATGAGAGTTATCGCAAGATGAACCCTCCTGGTCCGACCTGGGACCGTAAAGCCAAGTACATGTCGATAGGCAAGGTCGAGGGAGTAGGATATGATGATATTTTCCTCGTTAGTGCGTTGAATCATCACATTTGCGTTGTCAGGGCGAGGGTTCCCGAGAATTTGCTCGAGGTATTGGAAGGTGGTGAGAAGGAGTGGGAGCGAGTGAGCATGTGGAGGAGTAAGTGGTTTGATATGTACCTTGCGACGGACAGGGTTGAGGCTATGGGGTTGATTTGGGGAATGATGGCATGGCTGATGAGGAAGATTGAAAGTCCGAAAGGTCCGGTTGAAGATGAAGATGATGGCGGTGACGACGATAAGGCCGACAAGATGGATTTGAGCTAGATTACACTGCGGTGGTCTTATCATTGACGACATGAGATGAGATATATGAGATGAAGATGAGGACCTAAATGAGCTCACATGAGTTGGTATAGATCCAACTCGACGATGATTTGGAGAATTAGATTGATAGATTGGTGTCTGGGTATCCTTGGAGATGCATTGGATGACAGGTAATGCACATTGATTCCGTTTTGCTTAATCCTGGTCGTCCTCTGTCTGGCTTCTACTCGGCGTGAACTGTTTAGTAAACGAGTTCTTGCACTTCGCCCTGCGGGCAGGATGTTTCGGATCCTTAGAGTGCCAGGAAACGATTGGAGCTGCGGTCACTATCTCGCACCCATGCACACTCAACAGAATCAACAGATACCTACATGGAGCAGCTTCTTGCGAAGTTGCGAGGCTCAAAATGCGAGTGTGTGATAGATGCACTCCTTTCTGCAAGCGGAATTGCATCGGCCAGAATAGTCAATGACATCTCCCGTCGCAGTACCGACCGAGGATGAAATATGCCGACGTGCCGGCTCGCTCGTTCCTGGATCGAGACGAAAAGGGAAGGAGCGAACGGTGAGACTAGCGTGCTGTAGCTATTTCAGGCGCAGCAACATCATTCTTGCACTTCAACCGCACCGCACTCTCAGCCTCATGCTCGTGGTTCGCCTCGTTCGCAATCATCCCCTTCTCATTACAAAAGCCCACCTTCGCCCTCGTCGTCTGCGATGGCGCAACGCTACATCCCATTCAAGAACTGCAATTCGTCTTCTCCAGCCCAGCAATTGGACCAGCCGCCGTGACCCGGCCTCTACCAGATAGTAGCCAAGAACAGGATAACCTTGTCCTGCACCAACTATCAGGAGCTAGAAAGAATGGAGTGCTCGCCCTTTAACTTCTCTCAGCCCTCGTTCAAATTTGCTTTCACACATCCTTTGCCGTTAGCAAAGCCGCTTGAACAAAGTGCTGCAGCTGAGGCATGGAACATCGAGCAGCAGCCTCGTCCCGCACTGAATGGCCCAGAGATAGATGACAAGAACCACGCCCGGGAGTCAACGACCAAGTCGTTTGAAGCGTCGGTATTGACATCAGAGCGTCGAAATCCTGCTAACACTAAGCGAAAACGTTCGAATCATGTTCAAGATGACGGAAGTAGAACCAGCAAAAAGAAGAGAAAGACTATTGGGAGGCCCAACAATGATTGGACACCGTCGCGCTCTCGGAAACTCGTTAGATTGTATTTGATGACCGATCTCACTATTGGGGAGATCATCAAAGTCCTAAGAGCGAGGGATTTCGCACCATGGTAAGTTAAGAACTCTGTCTCTCGGTAGATTGTGCTGATGCTGGAGTAAAGCAAGCGAGATGTCCAGAACCAACTCAGGCTCTTACTCCAGAGCCGACCCAATAAGATCCGTGGACGGACTGTGTTCCCTAGAGCCCGGCTTCGCCTGTTAAGGGAATGTCGTGAACTGCAGGTTGCGCATAGGTCCCAGCCGGCTCAGCATGAGAAAAGACCTCGATCACTGACCCCGGTACAAGATGACACTGAACGTGAACTGGAAAAATCAAATCAATCAATGACTGAATGGCCTTGGCGAGTTGACCAAGTATTAGATTCCGAAGGATTTGCTCTCGTTGAGTACCAGAACTATCGAGAGCACGAATCTCTTAACTTAGCAAACATTGATGATTATGAAAAACTCTGGGTTTCGGCCACTGAGCGCCTTTCACCTAGCACCACGAACTCAATTACCGAATCTCTGCTGCCAGTGCGAGGTACGGGAGCCTTTCAAGGGGAAGCTTCTCCGTCCATGACCGACATCCCGTATCTCGAATCCGATCGTGAGCTATTACCTTGCCTAACGTCTTCGTCTCAATCAAGCTCTTGTCCAGCATCCGAAATACTTAACCAACAAGAGCTAAACACCGAGGAAACTTCCATAATTGGGGAAACCGCTCGGAACTTCTCGCGGAAGGGACGACCATCATATTTTCCAAGAAAGCCAAACCCTTCTCCCGGAGATACAGGAAAAGCTAGGCGAAATTCATACCAGTCCAGCATTCACAGTATAAGTGAACTGCAAGACCGGTTATCTTCGAGGTCAGAATCGTGTTGCGAAGACGTGTGGTCGGTCATGCAAAATCTTACTATATCCGATGTATCGTCGCAGGGATACTCCAGGTCATCACGTCGAGGCAGCACTGTTCTCTCCAGTACACTAGCTGGTTTCAGGCAAGGACCTAGCCTCCTAGGAGATATCGACGAAGACCAGCCATACAGCTCTTCAGAACCGTCTGCAAAACTTCGAATCCCTCTTCCGGGTGACCTTGCAGGCAGTACTATCTCAACGACATACTATATTGGTCTGCGGCGTTATCGATCCAGCTTTGGGCAGCGAGATCACATTCTTGCGAATGAACATTATCGAAGGGCTTTCCCGAACTATTCAGTCGAGCTCCAAACTTTTGTCTCGGCCATTAATGAACTTCAATGCGGCGGACCATACGAGGACCTAGATGACTCGGACGACTTCGGAAATTCACTGCTTCATGTAACCGCCGCGCTAAGGAAGCCTGCGACTTATCTCTTCTATCTGATCACAAATGGAGCAGACGTGCATAGTACAAATAGGGCTGGCGAAACTTTCCTCCATCTCTTAGACGAGTCGATTATTATGGACCCAGATCCGTACCATTCCCTTCTTAGTATACTTCGAGGCAAAGCATTTGACTTCACAAAGCGGGATTGTCTAGGACAGACACCTCTTCATCTTCTCTTGCAACCGTGGATGGACAAGTCAGCCCTGGACCGGACTTTAGTTCAATTGTCATTATTAGACATCCCCGTCCCAACATCACGAGACAGCTTTGGCCGTACCATCATGTTGCAATTAGCACAAGCTGGCATCTCAGAGGCGCGAATCAAATCTCTGTTCGCAGTGAAACAGAAGATGCCAGTCTTTCGGAATTACGGGGCTCAAACAGACATCGAGACTGTCGCAGATCTACTAATCTACGAGCGACATGCAGATCTGTTGAGGACAATATGTAGAGCTGGCTCATATCCTCAGTATGAGGATCAGGCTGGCCGAAACGGTTTGCACTGCTTGGCTGAAGTCTCGTTCACCTTGCCACTTCCCGACGTGCCATCTGCGACTAGCACTGCAAACGGCGGCGAAAGGCGAGAGGAAGAACTTCAGGCTCTCCTCAAAGCTGGAGTAGATGTGAATAACTATGACAAACAGGGTTTGACGCCTCTCATGGCATTTATCATCCACGATCGACACAACGAGAATGATGAGACCACAAAAAAACATCTATCCGAACTCTGCAATGCAGGTGCTGATGTTCATCGCCGAGACCGCCAAGGACAATCGCCTTTGCATATGGCTGTTAAGCTGGGCAAGAGGACTGCAACAGAGTTCTTATTGAGCCAGAATGCGAATGTTCATGCGCGTGATTTACAGAAAAGAGGGGTCATTGCTTTGGGAGTGGAGTACAGCAAGAAGGCTAGACGTGGCGGTGACCTTTATGCCCAGATACTACTTTCCGTAGACCTCGTTGCGAAAGCTGGTGGTATTGCTCCTCCAACATTCGTTCAGGAGTGGAGCTCTGGTGAGATAATTCATGAAACGAAAGAAAGTCGCTGGAGTCTGCTTCCAAGGAGATCCCTTTCCCTGCGTCGAAGGGGAGATTTTGGATCAGGGAGTATGTGAATCGTTCTTTTCTCGTATTTGTTCGTATCTTTCGATATCTTGGCATACGTATTCTGCATAGCGTGAGCTGGATTGACACCAAAGTTAAGATTTGGGGAGTTCGGCGAGACAGTAGATCTTATTTATGTAATATAATGATGAACCCAGAATCCAGCACGTTCTCTGAGTTAAGCATCTCCGACATTTTTAAAACCCATTTATTGAAGTCCGGTCAAATTAATCTTCAGGGCATAGCGGAGATATCAACTGACCTGGTTTGAATGTTCGTGTTCAAATGGTATCCCAACATCGAATTACTTATGCACAACCATCCTATTGATAATCAAGCTGCAACATCTGTCGCTGGTGACCTTGCTCAATAGCGTATCGTTTTGATTTTTGGCGATGGCAGATGATGAATGCCAGGAGTTCAGGGGTGCTGATGGGCTCATACAAGAACCAACAATGTGCCTACCGATGAGAGAGACGAACTCAACTAGAAAGATTCTCCCAGAGCAAGACTGGATATCCATCTTTTCTAGACCAGAGACTGAATCGAATGCCTAGTTTGTGCGAAAGGGACATTCCATGGGATAGCTTATGATCGATTTCCGAGAGCATCTAGCCCCTGAACATCATCTTCGTTGTCCAGTATGGTTTGCTAGAATATCCCAATCCGCTAGGGAATTGGTATAGATGAATATTCCTTGGGACTCGGGACATTAGTCTGTAATTTGTGGTTATGAATGTCTAACTAGGTTAAAGCATTTGGCAAACTCGTTAGCTTCTAATTTAAGCGCATGTTGGAGCAGAACTTGACGATAAATGATTTATTCCTCTTCTTTTGATATGTTTCGGCCGGCAAACGGACGTTTGGCCAGCATTGCTTGTTTGGACATAACGGAGAATTGATAGATCAAGACTTTGCTTCGAGGACGAGGATCGCGGATACGAGATGTTTGATGGAGGAGAAGCGTGAATTGAAGTTCGAGGACGGTGAGATTTTGGTGGTGACGAGCCATGCTGTTAGTATTTAAGAGGGGCATGGATGGATGGTATTGTCCGTAAAGAATTTCCATGTAACCAACTGAAGAACCGGTGAAGGACGTTGTTTGATCTCAGCGTCATTTTCGCTGATTTGAAAAGCAATTCTCGAATTGCGCGTGCCATCTCCGGTTTTACTGATATCTGCTTTTCAATTGTGCAAGTGCATTCGCGGTATGGCACTGTCGGCTTGAGGAGAGTGTCCGCTGCTTGGTCTCACAATACGAAGCCGGGTATATTCTGACACGAAGTCGAACACTTCAGAACCAAGCAGGAGTTTGAACAACCACCCAGATGAATCGTACAAACCTGTCAAGCCACTTAGATTGGACTTTAAAGAAAGGATGTAAATATGACTGGAAGTCTTTTCCTAAATAGGAGGACTTCTGTACGAGACTGATGCGATGCGATAACGGAAATAAAATACGAGTGCTGAATTATGTATCACTGACCAGTGACCGCAGGCCCTGTTATGCATGTTTCGAGGATACCCATGGGTATAATGCAGTCGATAGTAGCTGTCAACAACTGCCCCTGAGCTCTCTAGACCACTGTCGAGAATAAAGAGGCCGCCGGAGATGAGACGTTTGAGGCGATGTCAACTATTCATAGCAAATAGGTTGTCATTAGTCAATTGAAGAACCATCTCGTATCGGTTGAACGAGCCAACACAAGCCTGATTCGATGTAAGATGTGGACGGTACAATACGGGCCAGGCCTAGCTGACATGCACATGATTCCAAAGCTGACGTTTGTCTTCGCTGTTGGATGGGGGCCATGACGAGCATCTGGCTATTCCCCATACATCTGAGGATCTAGATGACCCCAAAGCTTATTTCACTCCTTATTCAGCGATCTTGACTGTAAGGCAGACTGGGGAAAAGAAAAGGCTGAGAAAGTAACGTTGTGTTCCTGACGATCTCACTGAGAATGTACTAGAACAGTCATTGAAGGATCGTGCAGTGGCTATTGGCTCGGGCCGACTTGGTGCTGACGGTGAGGAGGGTTTGTTTGAATTAAGCATAATGTTTGGTATGACGTCCCTTCCACTTAGGAGCATGCATTGGATGCTATTTTGAACCACAAGGCTTGGACGCCTTACATGAACAGGGCTGAGATCCAGCTGTTCCAATCATCAAACTGCAATGACGCCTGTGATCAGGGAGCACAATGATCTGAGCAGCTTTGAGCCTTAGCTATCACGCATCATGAGGTATGATGTGGTCGTAGATGATGCAAAGGCGTCTTGAAACAAAGCTGATCAGCGTCGACTCCGAATACACGATAACTGAGTAGTTCTTCGTGGGTAATAATGTGCATCGTGGTCACGCAGGGGAAGTACAACATAGCCACAGACCTCGCATGATGCCGGCCAGAAGAGATCTCTCACACCTGCAAGGCAGATCTCCGTGGTTGAGCATTGACCAGGTCTGCTGTAAGCGAGACCAATAATGAGAGATCCGCAATGCAAGCAAAGCTTTTTGATCCTTCGGGCCTACTATGAAGGTGTCCGTGATGAGAAAGAGATCCGTCCTCGATGGTTACTCTGGATGGCTGAGAAATCGGCATGTCCTCAATTGGTTCTCGTGTAGCGGGAGCAAAGGCAGTATGAGGCTTCTGCATGTGGGCCAGCCAGTGAAACGTTTGTGACGGGGATGGTGACCCATTCAGCGTGTCGTTCCGCCATCCCAGACGTGGGGTAGTGGGGCTGTTCGTGGATGACCGTTGCTTCGAAGCTTCCAATTTGATCTCTAGGGTTGGATTGGGGACCAAGAGGCTGCATCCTGCGGTCAGTCGACATGTGGCTCGTCTGTGACTGAGCATGCGCTCAATGTGGCTGTCCAGTCACCCAGCAAAATCTGATCTGGCGGAGGTGTTGTTGTTCTGAATGCGGCTAAAACGTGCTGCCACAGTGGCTCGCTCGCGCGTTGCCCGATGAGACATAGCGCGTGGCCCGATCCTATCACGACGGTTCGCCAAACAGTTTCATGCAAGTCGATGGGCCTCGACGCAAGCCACCAAAGTTGATATTTCGGACACTCCGTTAGAACACTCGAAAAGCTTTTCTCACACTCAGGCTCCGGCTTCAATGATGCGATATGGGCCTACGATATGTGCCCGAGCAAGCAATCAATCAGTCGATGCAATTTGCCGTGCAGATGCTCAGTGTCGAATGCGAGCTCGCATTTCATTTCCTGGCATGCGCGGCCAATCCACTCTTCGAAGCGCGCGAGTGGGTTATTAAGCCACGACGACGACAATTTGCTTGCGCTGCGTGTCGTGAATGGACTCGGATGCAAGCAATAAGCTTCTCAATAGCCAATTGCTCTCTTCTTGTCGACTTCCCGTCCGAAATTAACTTTGGGGATGCTCATGGAGTGAAACCACGGTGGCTACGACAATCCTCAGACCGAAGTTCGATGCGCTTAAGAGAAATTGATTGTTGACACCTCTGACCTCACAATGCGTTCTCACTTCTAACACGTTCGTAATGGATAACTGTAGCTGCGCGCATGCTGCTAAGCCCCCATCACTAAGACTGTAAGAAGCAAGAAGCAGGACCACATATTTCAGCATGTGCAGTTCCAGCGTTTGAGGCCAACAAGTTAGGATAGTCAGGCTCAGTCTCGTGTAAAGTTGACCCCGGAGGTGACCTGACAGCGCGTCAATACCGCGGACCTGGATCCTAAATCGCAACTGGTAAGTCGAGCGAAGAGAATGAAGCTATTACGCAGTCTAGAGCGGCGGACTAGAAGATGAAGATGCGTGGGATCCTCGTGCTCCGCGTTTACTAGTCGTCTAAGAAGCTTAGCCTGGAGAAGATGATAGATCCCCTCGCGGCGGGTTGGCAAGCTGGCATGCTCTCGGAGCGATGGGAGCGTACCGCAATCGGCCGTACCAGAGTATTGGAAATTGGAATTGGTTCTCGGATAATAATCCTTGCGCAGCTCAGGAGCAGGGGGCCCGAATTGAGAAGGAAAAGTAGAAAGTCCACATCAAAATCAACGATCGAAGATCATTTGCAGTCGTTCGCCGACGTGGCCCTGGTTGGTGCTCCGGTCTGGTCTGCTCCTGCTCCTCGCCCTGGCCAAAGATTCACAGGGCCGCAGGGAGGGAGGCCTGCTCTGCTGGCCATCGCGATTCCAGTTTCAGAGACAGGGGCCGGCATGAGGACGTCGCGACAGGACTGGACGCGGCTGCTGATGCCGGCCTGTGATCGCGATAGCGACGGGAATCGCAATCGTGATGGGGCGCGGCCGGGCATCCCTTTGCTGGATGGTGCTGCGTATTGTGGAAGCCATGATGGCGGCGGCGGCGGCGGCGGTGGTGGTGATGGTGATGGTGATGTTGTTGATGTTGATGGATGAATACTTTGGTACAGTAGAACTTGAGCAGGGTGCGCATTCACGCTACGACGAGGATGGAAATCAACTGGACGGGGGGACGGGGTCGGGATAAGCGACACACTAAACCCAGTCGAAATCATTCTGTCGCTCTGTGATTGTCAGCCGCTAACGCATCGACGCCCATCCATGCCTCGCTCTGCACTCGCTCTCTGCCCTCTCTGCACTCTGTCTGCACTTTGATTCCTCGCCTGCAAACACCCCTCACTCTCACACTCTCCACTGCTCCAGCCATACTACCTACCTAGCTCATACCAGCCTTGACCAACCCATACCACCGTACCCACCATACCAGCCCCTCCCTGCCAAACCCTCCACCACTACCACCGGCGACGACCTCACCACACTTGGCTTCACCTCCTCCTCTCCACCACCCGTATCCATACCCTCCTCCTCTTCCGCTTTCAGCGTTTCAGCCCATCTGTTTTTGGCTACATCGCCTGAGCCACAGACTCTCCGCTGACCGCCTATCTAGCAACCGTGCTCGCTTCCACGATCAACACTGCCCTGCCTGCCTCCTGGTCTGAGCTCTGCACCTCCCGGACCCTTTGATCCAGTTTAACCTCCCCACGTTCGGCTGGAAATTTGCTAGAGCTTCATTCTATAAAGAATCGTCCTGATCCCACATCCTCAAGGGTTGTCTCAGGATCAGAGTTGGATCAGACGCTTCCAGCCTCGCCGCGAGTACCTTCCCTCATCTTCGGAAGCGCCCTTCGGCGTTCAGCCGACAAGAAACAATTACTTGGACCTCTCCTTTTCTCGACACCTCGTACAATAGACATGTCAGGTTATCCAGGAGCTGGATACCACGGAGGATACGGAGGACCACCACCACAGCAGTACCAACCCCAGCCAAGCTACCACCCGTAGGATCAAGGCTCTCTGACTGCGTAATCAATGCTAACGGTCCTCGCAGACAGCAAAATTACGGACCACCTCCTCCCCAAGGCGGTGGCTACGGCTACCAGCAACCTCCTCCTCCTCAACAACCATACGGATATTCTCAAGTAAGAGCACGTTTCAGCGCTCGGTGGAAGTATAGCTAATTCGCCTCTAGCCGCCTCCACAGCAGTATGGCGGATACAATGGTGTCCCGACGAATCAACCTCAATACGGCAGACCAGGTACGCTTTTTGTCGAACCATACTATTGCGATTTGCTAATCAATTACTCTCCCAGGTATGCCATCGGTAAACTCGAATGCCTACGTGAACGGCAATCAAAGTGCTCCTCCACCACCTCCCTCGCAAATGCAGCACTTTGGAAATGGAGCTCCACAAGGATATGCATTTCGATACTCCAATTGCACGGGAAGGAGGAAGGCACTGCTGATTGGTATAAATTACTTTGGACAGAGGGGCCAGTTGCGTGGTTGCATCAATGATGTCAAGAACATGTCCGCATTTTTGCACGAAAATTTCGGCTATCAGCGAGACGACATGGTCATCCTCACCGATGATCAACAAAATCCGATGAGTCAGCCAACGAAACAGAATATCCTACGAGCAATGCATTGGCTCGTAAAGGATGCTCATCCTAACGATTCATTATTCTTCCACTACTCAGGTTAGAGAACTCTCTTTGAAAACTCGGACATTGCTGATTTGGAACAGGGCATGGAGGTCAAACCAAGGATCTAGATGGAGACGAGGAAGATGGGTATGACGAGGTCATTTACCCCGTAGATTTTCGACAAGTCGGCCATATCGTCGATGATGAGATGCACAGGATCATGGTCACGCCGCTTCAACCTGGTGTGAGATTGACGGCAATCTTCGATTCTTGCCACTCCGGAACAGCTCTTGATCTGCCGTACATTTACTCTACGCAAGGTGTCCTCAAGGAGCCAAATCTTGCCAAAGAGGCTGGACAAGGTCTGCTTGGTGTTATCTCGTCCTATAGCCAAGGCGATCTTGGTGGCGTTGCAAACAATTTAATGGGCTTCTTCAAGAAGGCAACGTCAGGAGACGATGCTTATAATAAGACGATGGCCACAAAGACATCGCCAGCCGACGTAATCATGTGGTCTGGAAGCAAGGATGATCAGACATCGTTAGTATATCCTTTCCTACCCCTTTACGCGTAATCAAGGGTCAATAAATATGGGGGCCCAGCAAAAAAGTTATGAGAGGCGTTTCGGGAATTTTAGCGGGGCGTTTGGAGGAATACCACTTTGGGCTACCGGGCAAGACCCTGGCTATCTAATGTACTACTAGTCATTGACTCGGATATATATATAAAAGCTCTAAGCATGCGCCACAAGCCAAATACGGCTGAGGCGTGGGCTTAGAGCTGCGAGTCACGTTGGGTCAAGTGACCTAGCTAGCGCCCTGCTACCTTCCGTACCATGCTCTCTCCTGGACCGGTGCTGACTATGTCATTTAGTGCCGATGCTACCATTGCTGCACAAGCTACTGGTGCCATGTCGTGGGCCTTCATCACCGCTATGAAGAAGAACCCACAGCAAAGCTATGTTCAATTGCTCAACAGCATCCGAGACGAGCTTGCTACGAAGTACACTCAGAAACCACAGCTGAGTTGCAGCCACCCATTGAGTAAGCCTGGCTGCTTCTGTAAACCCGCATATGCTAACTCCCATAACAGATACGAACCTCCTCTTCGTGATGTAAATATAACTCAGAACCGGGACTTGGCGTCACAACTGTGCATAAGGGAAAAGCACAATGGTATTTTGGCATTGTGATCCGGTATGGATATCTGGGAATTGGCTCCAGGCAGGCATTCAATGATTTTATGTATTTCGATGACCTTCTCAGAGAAAAAGAATCATGACGAGAATCGATCAATGTATTCAACCTAGACAATCTTGACTTTGACAAACAAGCATAGACAAATAACCTAGTCCGTCCATCATGGATAGTAACCCCGAACGCGCATCCAATGCCATGCATTTTATACCTATTCCAACGCCTATCCCATCAACGAACAAAATGCAGAAAAAAATAAACCCGCTCATTACTCATACCGTGCGAGAGTTCAGTCTCTTGGGCGTGACAACTGATTTGGTCTTCTGCTCTTCGATCTTCGCCTTTATTCTGTCATGCAGCTTCCTGCTCTCAGCCCAGTCCGCCGCGAACTTCTTCATTCGAACAGTAGCTCGGACCATTTGCGCGATCGTACGAAGAGTCTTCCTCTTCCCTGGTTCGCGCGTTGGCAATGTGACACCAGCTGATAACAATAGTTTGATATCTGCCTTATTACTATAGAAAGGTCAGCGACGTTGTAAATGTGTTTATTTGGCGGAACTGCATACCAAGCTTCAAAGAGGTCAATCTGCAACTGCATGTACTTCTTCGCATAAGCAGCTGAGGCACGGAAATGTTCCTCACGTGCCCATTTCTTCCTCAGCCATTCCATCTGCATACTCATACCACGCATCTCCTTAACGTGAATCTTTTCCTTCTCTTCCATGTCTTTCTTCAATACCTGAATGACTTCGGAATCGTCCTGCACAGTCGAGAATGAGGTATTCACGAATCGGACACCAGAAGTCAGGGTCTTCTTTTCTTGCTCCCACGTCTTCTTCCTCTCCTCCCAGGCTTTCAATTCCGCTTGCCAGTTCTCCTTTGACCTGTTGTATTTACGCTCAAGTTTCTGCAGTTGCTCTTGGGCAGAGTTTGCTCTGGATCGCTGCATCGAGCGTTCCTCACGTACACGCTGCAGCTGTGCACGGAGCTCGGTCTCTACAGCTGTTATCGCAGCGAGGTTCTTCTCGCTTTCTTCCACCACGATCTCGAGAGATTCAACCTGCATTTGTGTTTCACGAAGCATCTCGTGCATTTCTCGGCGTTCAAGGACCAGTGTTTGGCTTTCGCCTTTGTTCTGACGTTCGGTCTGAAGTGCCTTCTCTAGTCGATCAATCTTACTGCGAAGCCGGGAGATCGTTGATTCCGAGGCTGCATTCTTAGTTGCGAGTTCTTCCTTCGCAAAGTTGGCTTCGTCTAGAGAGCGCTCGAGTTGATCCTTCTCGGTGTCCCATGCTGCTTGCTGAGCTTGGAAGTCAATATTAAGAGCATTGATATTGCGAGCAGCTTGCTTTTCACTCTCTTTTAGTTGACTGCGAACCTCCTTGAGGGTCTGATGTGTAGTAGCAAGCTGAGCGCGCACTTCGACGACCTCAGACTTGCGCGCAGAGCCGTTCACGGAGGAATGAGGCGAAGATGATACAAACCGAGAGATCTCGGCATCATGGGCTTTTCGTTCTAGCTCCGTGATCTGGCGTTTTAGACCTCGGAGAGTATCTCGTTGTGCGGCTTCGCGTTGAAGATATTCCGTCTCCTTCTGACGCGCTGCCGATAGTTCCCCGCGGATCAAGGAGAGTTCATGCGCAGTATCAGCTTGACCTTCACCGGCTTCAATCTGAACTTCCAGCTGATGGACCCGTCCTTCCAATTGTAAAATGGTCTGCTTTGCGGCCGCAAGCTCTCGCTTCTCCGATGAGCCCCTGAGAATTCTTTGAAGGTCGTGGACTTCGGCATTGAGGCGATTCTCTTCGGCGGTAGCACGCTCAATTTCTGACTGCAGCTCCCGCTCAAGTGTCTGCTTCTCAGTTGCAACAATCTTGTTCTCATCCCTAAGCCGACGGAGCTCACCGTCTAGCTTCAGCTTCGAAGCTCGCAAGTCGATGCGTTCCTGGTCAAGACGGAAGGTTTCCTCCTCTTGTTGCTTCATGGCCTGCAACTGACTCTTGATCTCGTCACGTTCTGCTTCAACGTTGGCCTTCGAGCTACGCAGAGAGCGGACTTCAAGATTAAGGCTGCTCAATTGATCTTGCAAGTTCTGCTTCTCTTGTCTGATTCTTGCAAGCTGCCCTTCTACGTCCCTTAACCTTGAATTAAGCTGCTCTTTGTTCCCTTCCCCTTCTCTCAGATCGCCTTGGAATGCTTCAATTTCCTCATGGGCATCTGCAGCGGCAGACTCTGCCTTGCTGAGCTCTTGTTTCAGCGACTGCATCTGCCGACGAAGGCTTTCACATTCTTGCTTGGCAGCCGTGATATCGCGATTGGCCTGGTCGCTCTCGTCATCTAGACTTGTCTGGAGGATTTCGACCTCGTCTTCTAGTCCTTCGACCTTTTCGGCAAGTGATTTTTGCTCTCGTTGACTCAGTCGAAGTTCCTCCCTAGCATTCGCTAATTCTGATCGTACTTCTTCGACGGCTCTACGGCGGGCCTGGACATCTTCGTTCAGCTCGTTGATCTGACGTTTTAAGATAGATTCTTGGCCTTCATGACGTTCCTTTTCGCTCTGTAGGGCTTGCTGAAGTTTAGTCTCCTTTCCAGACAGCGTGCCTTCGGCTGCCTGTAACCTATCGATGGTTCGTTGCAGGCCAGCAGCCTTTTCATTGGCGACTTGCACTTGAGACTCTAGGATACGACGTTCGGAATCCCACTTATCAATGTCCTCGTCGTAAAGTCGCTCCTTCTCACGAATCTCGGCACGAAGATCCTCAATCTCGTCGTTGAGTCGGTCAATCTCACTTTTATACTGGTCCCTGATTTCTCGTTCGCTACTAAGGGCTAGAGTCTTCTCATGATCGAGTTTGTCCTCCAGATCTTCAATAGCTTTTCGAGATCTCTCAAGGTCTCTTTGTAAGCTGGCGGACTCATTTGTGAGTGCATCATGGCGGGTTTGCAGAAGGTCTTTTTCCTCGCCTAGCTGGTGAAGATCGATCTGCACAACTTTGAGCTTCTGAGACAGAGAGTCTCTTTCCCGAACGGACATTTCCTTCTCATTCTCTCCTCGACGAAGTTCGTTCTGGACGGAACTAAGCTTTTTCGATAAAGACTCCTTCTCTCGGATTGAGGTTTCCTTCTCGCTTTGCACGAGCTCCAACTTGTCTTTCAACCTCTGCTCCACGACGTCGCCATCCTGCTTCAGTTCCTCGAATTTGTCTTCCAATCGATGGATTTCGCGAATCTTGTCGTTGTATTGTTCTTGCAGAGCTACATGCTCGTGGCGAAGTTGTTCGAGATCATCCTGTAGTCTGTTCGCCTTCTCCTCAATCTGGCGACTGAGGCCTTTCGTAGTGATTGACTTATTCGACATCTCCTCTTGCAATTCTTCGAGGTCGGCCTCCGCACGTTCCTTTTCCCTTACAGCCTGTTGTCTATCCTCTCTGGCTTCTTGCAATTCTCCCTTGAAGCGGTCCAAGTTTTGCTCTAGCTCTTCAATAGTTTCCTTGGCTTCTTCGAGTTCCTCGCCAACTTGAGCCTTCTCTTCTAATTCAAGCGCATGTCGTTGCGCCTTCTTAATAGCCTCTTGTAGATTAGAGATGCTGCCATCACGCTTCTCAAGGTCTTCCTTGAGATTTTCTATCTCGTCCTCACGATCATCCAAGAGACGGTCCTTCTCTCTAAGATCGGCCTCGAGATCGTGGACTCTGTCTTGCAAGTCCTCGAATTCATGTTCCTGGCTCTTAAGTCTCTTGAGCTCCGCTTCTTTATCTTCCAAGTCTCGTCGCATGCGATCATATTCTTCTCGTTGGCCGTCATCAAGGTGCTTTCGCTTGGTCTTCTCCTGCATCTCGTTGAACTGTTGTCGATAAACCTCGACATCTCTCTCTGCAGATGCTAGAGTTTTCCGGTATCGAAGCAGCTCTTTCTGCATTGTGACCTTATCCACCTTAAGCTCTGTATTCTCCTTCAATGCTGCTTCACTAAATCCAGGTCCAGCCTTCCGCAGCGCTTCCTCGAGGAAATGAATCTTCAGCTTCAAACCAAAGTTCTCCTTCTCAATCTTGTCAATGACATTCTCCTGCTCTCGTAAAGACATTTGGTTGCCATCCTGCAAGACTCCTGGACCTTCGTTTCGTCGGGGCAGCAGAGCCATAGGTGTTGAAGCCGTGCTGCTGCTGTCAATTTGTGGTGCCGGCGTATCAGCCATATACGAGCCATTTCGAGAACCGCCATAAACCGAGCTGTTGACTGGAATAGGTGTCAAGTCTTCTGGTATATTGTCTAAACCCCCAGGCTTGAGAAATGCTGGTGTTTGGGGAACATTTTCCTTCCCGCTTCGAAGAGCACTGTTTCGAGTTGCACTTTTGAGTAATGGAGTAAATTCTCCACCCCCAATTCCTACAGGAAGGTTCCGCCTGTCACTGAGCGCAACACGACTTCGAGGTGTTTTAAGATTGATCGCACCGCGTCGGCCTTTCTGTAATTGTTGTATTAAGTTATTGTTGTCTTTCGAAGGTGACTGGAAGGACTGCTCTTGTGATATGTCGAAGTCCAATTGTTGATTCGTGAGGTATGTTGCATCGCCGCCATTCGATCGGGGAGTATCGAGTCCTCCAAGCCCGGCTTGTACCATATTGAGGGTTCAGAGCCACCGTAGCTCACACAAAGGAGGAAATACTAATGTAGAATGTTGTGAGTATGCAAGACCCAAAGTTTAGCCATAGACTCCAAAGCAAAATGCAAATTAAGGTCGCGTCGAGTTTCGTTGTGGTGGTTTGGGGACGCGATTTCTTCTTGTGTTTACCAAAGTCCGTATTTGGTTTAGCGTAGAAGTAGCTTAAAGTTATATATCCTTGTTGGTGGCCCAAGCTCCAGCGACGCCGCATAGAAAATCCAAAACGTCGACTTCAGCCTCACGACCCCGCCATCGTACGAATACTACACGGCCAGAATGGATACCCAGGATGATGGACTGAAATGGTTTGGAGAAGGATTTGATGGATTTCCGAAACGTTTGCCAGAGGACTGCGTCGACTACTCTCTCTTCATTATTGACTCCAAATTAAAGAACCAGAAAGAGCTTCTAGCGCGACTCGAAGCTGTGCGCAAGGAGTCTTTGAAGCTCACTGAAAGTTTGCTCAAGGACTACATCTGGCAGCGGGAAAGCTTCAAGTTGGAGCTCGAGAGTGGGAAGGGTATGTCATTTCCGCCTTTTATGTAGCATGGGTACTGATTTCAGTCCCAGGGTTAATGTACTTACATGGCCTCACAAATTACGGAGATTCAGTCGAAGACGAATGGCTCATTGTATATATCCTCAGAGAATTAAGTAATCGATTCCCAGAATTATGGATCAAGACCGTGGATACAGATGGCGAGTTCCTGTTGATTGAAGCTGCAAACGCCCTGCCTCGATGGTTAAATCCTGAGATCGCAGACAACAGGGTAAGTGCCATATTAGCCAAGCATGTTCTTCTATTAATAGGTAGCAGGTTTGGTTACATCGCACCCAGTTGCGCATTATCCCTCTGGCCGCAGCGCCGGCATCAAGCGCCGCTGGCAAGACAGCTCCTATTTCTCGTTCTCTGACTCTTGAAGAAGCGCACAAAACAATTACTTCAGCCCCGGATATCCTCATGCACTCGCCTCTCATTGAGGAAGAAGCGTTCTACCGCCTCAGAAACTACCCTGGCCAAATCAGGGCCTCAATGCACTATGCTTTGATTACGATAC
This sequence comes from Mollisiaceae sp. DMI_Dod_QoI, assembly GCA_009613015.1. Classification (NCBI taxonomy): domain Eukaryota; kingdom Fungi; phylum Ascomycota; class Leotiomycetes; order Helotiales; family Mollisiaceae; species Mollisiaceae sp. DMI_Dod_QoI. The sequence continues at coordinate 123,285 of VXCB01000027.1, read as the reverse complement.
CCAGGAAATTAACGTCCATTCTACATGATCGACCAATGTCTGTTGCCCCTGCAACGGAGGCCTTCTATCTCCGTGATCCCATCGCTATGAAGCCACTCCAAACAAACTCATCTGAGCTGATCTTTCCTCCCAAAGATCTTATTACAGTGTCTACACGCTTCACGAAAGTTCTGTATGCCCAGCTGAAATCGCAAAAGTTTGATGCCCCAGTTGGATGGAAGGACGTCTTAGCCCAAACAGCCAAGGAATCAGGTGAGGTGAGCAGGAGCTATATACGGCTCGAGATGGGCATGAAAGTTACTTCAGGGTTTGAGATGCTGGTGACTGACCCTAAAAATGGGGACAGTCGCGTTGTGCGAGAGTTGAAAATATTACTCGACGATCTTGCTACGGGAGATGCATCAGACCTACCTACTGATGAAGAAATTGCGAAGTGGAAAGATGTAACGCGAGAAGATGACGAATCCTGGCTAGATATTAATTTTGAGGACTTTGAGCGAGAGCTGCAAGGAAAGAGTCGAGACAAGGACAAGTCTGGGGCACCGGGTGCTTTTGGTCCAGAACCGCCCTCTGGATTCGGTGATGCGAAGACGCAAGCCGATCTCAAGAAGATGGTTGAGAGGTTCGAGGCTTTTCTTAACGACGATAAGGCAGGCATCGATGGTGCTGAGATGGATGACATGGATTATGACGACGATGAGGACGAGGAGGAAGAGGCGGAAGATAGTGAAGAAGAAGATAAAGATGTCAGCTTCGACGAGAAAGAATTCGCGAGAATGATGAGAGAAATGATGGGTATGCCACCAGAGGAAGGCGAGGCAGAGGAAAGTAGCATTTCATCAAATGTAGTCCGTAAGGTGGAGGAAGTGGACAGCAGCGACGAAGAGGACGATGCCGATGAGGCCAACCAGATGAGGAAAGTGATGGAGCGTATGGAGGCAGAGCTTAATGACGCGGGAGCGCTTAATCTTGACCCGACACCGAAGAAACTCACGGCGTTGAGAAGAAAATCTAAGGCAGCACCTGAAGATGGACCAGAAAATGCAGATTCAGAGGAGGATACCGATGACGAGGTCAATATCGACTTCAATCTTGCAAAGAACCTGCTTGAAAGCTTTAAAAGCCAAGCGGGCATGGCAGGTCCGGGTGGCAACCTATTAGGGCTGATGGGAATGCAGCTACCCCGCGACGACGATGATGAGAATTCAATAAGCAAGAAGACTTGAATAAGAAAAATTGACCATCAACTTTCTTAATCGTTATGTGAGGGTATCATGCCTATATACGAACACCAAGCGCCGCGATGTAAATGCTCCTAGCATCTCATTCATCCGTTTCCTCGATTTTTATTCGCTTCGTAGAGCCGGCATCGGTTGATAACGTTCGTACCCTTTTTAGTGCTTCATCGTCAGAAACATTCACTTTCTCAAGCTCCGCCAGGATTTGCGTGAGCTTCCTCCGTCCCGCAAGTTCTCGTTTGCTACTATCCTCTTTCGGTCGGTAGTATTCCGTGACAACTTCAGCTACAGCCCTGTAGCAGCGATAGAGCAACAGTCTGGTCTCCTTGTTTTCTTCATCCTCAACGATGTCTTTACCAGCTGTATGCCAACCTTTTTGAAAGCCTTCAGTAGGATCTTCAAAGCAGCCTGCAATGAGTGGATCGCCAAAGACACCCAGACTCCAATTCCGAAGGCCAGTCAATCGTATATTCTCTGAAGGTAGCATTGTTTCTTCGTCGTCGGGGTCTCGCTGGACCATGATGTTATTCGGGTCATCCACATCGAGGACAACCAATCTAGGTACAGTGACTGCATCGAGTCGCAATGATAGCCTCTTAAATTGTGATCGGATGACTTCGTAGGGTAATAGGACGGCCATGTCCTCGCCATCCCTCAAGATGCCTTCCAAGAGGGTATTGAACCCTTCCGACCAAGATTTAGACCCGGAAACGGGAAGAGCTGTTGGTGAAATCGGCTTGTATGGGTCTGGGAGAACTTTGATGACCATCCCGAAAGTGTTGGTGGGAGATGTCAGGTCTGCTAATGTGCGAGCTATGACACCGATTTGTTCGTCGATGTTGCGTCGTTCAGGCGGACTTAGGGATGGAGCAATATTTGAAAGAGCTTCTCCAGGTGGAGGTTCGAAAATAGTATAAGATTGACCCATTTCGCTGTCAGTTGATGAGTGTTTGAGCAATTTTGGGACCAGCCCAAGCAGCTTTGCTGATCTCTCCAAGCCATCGTCCTTGCTTTTCCAAGACCCAGCAGCTTCTTTTTTTGATCGAATATTCGACTCGGTGATGAAGTTCACTAAGGTAGCTTCCGAAGATAATATTGTACTCTCTTGTCGAAGTAGTCGTACGCTTAAGCTTGGAGCATACGATAAGACTAAATTCTTCTCATCCGACATCTTCAAAGCGTACAACCTCGGGAGATGGGCTATCTTGATTTCTTCTATCGAGCTTAGCGTTACATCGGGCAGGACATGGCTGAGAATGTCTTCAAGTCGTCGTATTGGCAATGCATACATATGTGAAATTTGCTGCTTAGACGGCACTGCAGTTCTCGCTGATGGAGCTTTCCGTACGAACTGCCCCGAGATATATAATGGTTGAAGGAGGCCTGAGATACCCGTGATCAGTGCTTGTGGCTGAGCAGCCAAGACGGCTTCAAGCTCTTGAACCATACAGTCGGGTCTCTAGAGTCGGATTTTAAAGCAGGGATGAGTCTTCTGAGTCTAAGGTCTTGGCCTTAATCCTTGCATTATTCGTACATTGCAACCTTGAACGAGTGTGGGCAGTTTGCTAAGTGTTCCGTGTAGTGTGATGACCTAAGAGGAAATGTGATCGATCTTCATGAGGAAAACAGAAGTTTGTTATTTGCAGTGTGGAGGAGATCTAAGCGCATATATAAATTACCCGTACTGAAGGCGTCTAATATCCACTCTGACATCTTAAATCTGATGAGACAGCATCTCCTTATTTACTTAACGTCAATTACGTATACGTATGAAGAGAAGCAAGCGGTAGCATGAATCTGCAGCTGAAATACACCCGCCTCATTCGAACATATACGAAATGTAGAACTCGTCCATGCCGGGAAAGCAATCTGCCCATGTACTGGCAGACCTACTTCAGCAAAATAGACGAACTCATGGCGCTGAGCGGTTGAAGCATCTCCCACTTGGCTTGCTTCTGGAGCTGCAAAATCGCTTATGGACAGATGGGATTGGCCCCTTGGCCCCCTGGCGGCGGGTTTCGGGAAGGTGTGGGACATGCAAGCCCAGAAAGGAGCCAACTTACGGTCAACGACACTGATGATGTTGGGACTTTGATGCAATTGATTAACGAAACAAGGTGGTTGTGAAATTCTCCTACTGGTTGTCATTAAGCGAACGTGCATGACGAGGACTGCATGTGGGACTTACAGGAGTGAGCGGGTGTGTCAGTTCGCGAGGGTGGGGTATTGTGGAGTTTGAGTGGCTGGTTGTGGAGGCAGTATTGATATCTCGTTGGTGCAGACACATCCATCTCGACATGATCTTAACAGAGCTTTGTTAATGCTTGACTTGCAGTTTGTGCTGTGAGAATGTATTTGCATTTTATCCTTGTCCTCGTAGGTGGAATCCCGGGGCGTTTTGGAGCGAGGTCGTACAAACAGTTCCTTCTGCGGGTGAATCCGTTTCTGAGGAGTGAGACATGTTGACACCTCGCTGTGAAATTGGTGAGTGCAGTAGGTTTACACGTCTGCTTGTACACAGCAATGGTAAAGCATCAAACGCAGCAAACCATGCAGTGTAGTCGACTGCTACAGCTGCATTTACGTTGACAAGAAAGCATCGAGGCTCCCATCTCTTGATGGTGAAGCTCGGAGAATACCCACATCGACGCAGCCCCCACGAGCTGACATCGCTAAGAAATTCCAAAGACGGCGACTAGAATCTCTTCTTCCAGTATGACGGGGTTCTTCCGAGTTTCTCGCTGCCCCTGAAATCAACTCGCTAATTTTGTGCCGATCTGGTTAGCCCCCACCTCCGAGCTCAGCCCCTCGTCAAAGGAGATCCCCCCCATTGGAAGCATTCTAGCGAGGTTCGAGAAAGCCCAAGCTCCGAACAGGATTCGAGAACTTCGGGTATCTGCAGCTCACCCGGGAAGAAATTAGTGCAGTGCTGTAAGGTTTCGGGTGAACTAGAGGCGTAGAAATGGCTGGGAGAGGAACTTCTTTCTAAAGTGTATGAGATAAGTCTATTTCGTATCGGTGGAACTAAAAGTTAAGGCGGCCGCATGAGAAGACAAAAACATGGCGTTGACCCCTCTTCGTTAAGCTAGGATCTGGACTGCCATTCGCTTGCCTTCACCGCCTGGAGTTGTGGCATATCATGCACGATGTAATTGATGAAGCGGTCAAGCCGAATCAATCATATTCCAAATAGAAGTTGTTTACTATGCCTACTGGTGCTGCTTGCGGATTGATAAGAGGCCGAAATTCTTGCTAGACACTTAGTGCTTCTTCATTTTCGTGACCGATGTAGATTCCGCCTAGCATCGGAATTGACATTTAAGACCCTGTGTTGTCGGTAGCAACAAGGGATACGCCACCATCCTCGTCTGTCGTTACGCTTTGGGGTTTAGCCTCAGCATCTGAAGCAGCCACCTTCGCCGGGAGTTGATTATGTGAGTATAGTTCGGCCAGGTTAAAACGTTTCAATGCCTCCCAGTCACTGCCTACAACACTCATGCCACACACTGTCTACAAACAAAGTATCAGTAGATGAACATACATATGATGTAACGTAACACTGCACGATCATGTAGTCAACTGGGGCAGATTAACTTGGTGGGTATCAATCTTACTTTGTATATATCCACTATGATCACTTTGTCTGGGTTGGTGAGATCAACCGTATGCGTATCTGCTATTGACGATGCAATCTGGTCAATGACCGCATTTCGTTTCAGTGTATTGTGGTTCCGAATTGTTGGCCGAATGGCATACTGGATGCATGTTAGTTGATCAGAGTCGGCTATGTTTGCCGCTTTGGGTTGCAGGTAACACAGAGATGTGCTCTCCGGGGTAAGTGATTATCAACAAACATCCATCAAGATGATCGGGACTTACGGAGTACTTGGCTTGATCCTGCAGAGTCTCATTCGTCTGTTGGTCTTGATAACCTTCACCCTCGCCATTTTCCATTCCCTCTGGCAAATTTAGCCTGAAGTATTTTCCAAGTACTGATTTTGAAACATCCTCGAGACCTTTCTCGGTTGCTTTATTGATTGCCGTCATTGGTGTCAACCGATTGATGTATTTCATTTTCCTGATCTTCGGGTTTGATACGATTTCCTCACAAATTCTGTGCACGAAATCCACCGGGTCTATGGCTGGTGGGGTTTTGAAGAACAACACGCAAATGGTATCCAATGATATTGGCGTGAATAGTTCTGTGTTACTGCCTTGCTTCCGATCCATGGAAGCAATCTCCTTCTGTATGGCTGCCTCGATATCATCTGAAGTCTCTTCATTTGAACCTGATTTGAGACCATAAAACCGTTCTGCGCACTATTCGACCAGTCAGTCGAGACATGTAATAAACTCTGTCGTCCCTTACCTCTTCTAGCATGCCTTTGAGCTCTACAGTCGCCCGTCTCTCTTGACCCCTTGCACATGTTGCGAAGATGCCAACATCACCGGGCTCTATCTTCCCGCCTACACGAGTAGCTGCATTGGCTTGCTGGTGTGGGGTCTGCCATTTCCCACCATTTCCACCCTGTCTGAAAATCAGTATATGCAATATCAAAGACGCACTCTTCTTCGAAGATGCTAGTGATTTCGAAAAGAGCTAGAATGCAACTAAGTCAAGCTTTATATCCTTTATATGTGAATAGGTAGTTAAAGAGATGCAGCTCGGGTAAATTGAAACATCTCCTTATAAAAGTCTTCGCAGCATCGAAATCGCTCTGACAAGGTCGAGACATACTAAATATAGATCCCACTTGGCTCTTCTAAATATTCTGTCTCGCGATGCTGCAAACTCGAACGTCATGAACTGAATGGAAGACCACGACTTTCTAAAATAAATCGTACCCGAAAAATGAAAAGCATAGGAACGCGCTCTTCCCCATTTGTAGCTCAAAAGATAAACCATCATGAAACATCGAGCCAAAATCATATAAAAAGCGCAAAAAAATACCCAAGACCTTGACCAAGCCCACAGCCTCGTCCCAGTCCACAAATACCAAAATTCTCGATACGTACCTTACTCCTCTTAACACCTCTACCAGTAGCGTCGCTAGCAGGTCGCTCTTTTCGCTTCCTTGAGTCAGCCATGAGAGCGAACAGCGATAACAATTTTATTGTGAGGAAGAAAGTGAAGTTTTGAAATGGGCGGCGGGATGACAAGGAAGGCCCCGCTTTTTTATAGGCTAATCGATATGAGTTAGCGCGAGGCTGAGTAGCCTCGCCCCCTTTTTCCCCCTGTGAACTGAGGGTAGGACTACAGAGGTCTTCGAAAGGGATATTCAAGACGTTGAATGTTAGTTGAGATTGAGGTCGCTTGCCGCAATCAAAGGCTACTGCCATTGCGATATCTGATGGCGATTGATAATATGGCATTTAGTCATTGCTCACCTTTTCATTTCACGGGACCAAAAGATGGCTTTTGAGAGATGAAATTTTTTTCTCTATTCATCCATTATTATCATGAATCATAATCTATCCTTTCGCCGTATCCAAATTCAAATCCGTACCCTCCCATCCGAAACGCGCCGCTAACCCTTTACTCCTCGGCGTTTCTGTGCGCAGCAGCCTCAGCCGTCAAAACTAGTCCTCTGGGAGCATCCTTCTTTGGAATATATATCTCAACAAATTGAAGAACATCAGCAGAGTTAAACTTCTCATTAGCGAATAGCTTGCGGACTTCATCCTTGGTCTTGATCTGGTAGGTTCGGTAAGTGCCTTCCTTGGCGCCGAAGACCTTGACGAGGTCTTTGAAATGCCATTGCTGAATATCATTATACTCTGCGTCCATGCCGTGAATGAATCGCTCGATTGTGAAGCCGTCATTACAAATGACGAAGCTAGGCTTGTTAGTCTGTCCTTGGATAGAAGAGAAAATCGACACTTACATGATTGGCTTCAGATCAAGTCGAATCATGGTGCTGACTTCTTGAGCTGTCAACTGGAATGACCCGTCTCCCACGAAAAGAATGGTTCGGCGGTTCGTCCCTTCATCGCGTGTAGCAAGACACGCGCCCTGGAGAGAACCAACCGAGTAGCCAATGCTGCCCCAGAGAACCTGGCTGATAGCAGTAACACCTGCTGGGAACTTGGTCTCCCAGATACCAAAGTTTGCTGTGCCAGTCTCGGTTATCACAATATCGTTTTCCTTCAACAATTCCTGCCCGACCGTAGGCCAGATCCACTTTTGTGTGATCGTCTCGGACTTATCCGTATTTTCTTCTACCTTGTTCTCCATCTTTGGCCCTTCTACTGCAGACAGCTGGCTCAAATCGACCTGATCAATGACCTTTCGGAGAACGCCTCGCATAGACACGCCGGGGTATTCTGAGTATCGGACAGTGGTACGCGTGCTGTGGAAGTCGATTGTATTGAGTTGAGAGGTCTTGTATGTAAAGCCAGCGGTATTGAAATCACTCTGCATAACTGTTAATAATGCTGCTACATGCGGAAGTAAGGAAAGGGCTTGCCTTGATGGCACCGATTGTTAGAATCAGATCAGAAGCTTCCACGCGTTTCTGGACGTCTTCTTGACTTCCATCACCAGCATAGACTCCGCCAAAACTTGGATGTGTCTCGTTGACTGCACCCTTTCCCATGGGAGTGACAAAAACGGGAAGCTTTGTCTTTTCGATTAGGTCGTGGACTTCCTCAAGGACTCTGTGCCGAATAGCACAAGCATCAACCAAAATTATTGGCTTCTTTGCGGCGTGCAGATATTTCAGTACGACCTCCACAACGTAATCTTCTCTGGCTGTGTCATTGACCGGGAAAGAAAGGTCAATTGGGGTCTTCAACCTCTCTCCCTCAATCTTCTTTTGAATCATATCAGTAGGTAAGGTGATGTAGACAGGTCGACTTTGAATCCAGCATTTTTGAAGGGTGTCATCGATCAAAGCGGCTGCTTCCCTTGGGTCGTTCAGTTTAGCCATTGCGCAAGATATTTCCTTGTTCATATCTGAGAAGACCTGAGCTAAGTTAGCATTAATTTTCCTTGAAGGTTGAGATTGAATGCAGCCTTCTGCGCCAACATGTATATACCACTCTACATAATTTAGCTATCAGAGGGAAATGTACTTACATTGAAGTTGCCATTGCCCAAGGTGTGATGCAGAAGCATGCCGTCCTTCTGCGAGGTTGTGGAGGGCATTCCCACAATATGGACAATGGGCACATGTTCTGAATATGCGCCTGCGATGGCATTGACGGTCGAAAGTTCTCCAACACCGAAGGTGGTGACAATGCAAGACATGCCCTTGATTCGCGCGTAGCCATCCGCTGCATATCCTGCCAGGTGAATTAGAGATGTTTGGTTGCGCAGCCAGACTACATACCAGCATTGAGTTCGTTCACATTGCCCACCCATTTCAATCCTAGCTTTGGAATATAGTCGAGAGCTACAAGATTGTAGTCTCCTGGCAAGCCATGGATTGAGTGCACACCAATCTGGCGCAGTCTTGTGAAGAGGTACTCAGCGATGTCAATTGGCGATTGGAGATCGGCGGTCCTGATGGGAGACGAGGTGCCGGTCCTGAGGGCGGGAGTGCTAGACATTATGTCGAGATGGAGCTCTCGATTGGTTGACGAGATAGAAGATGAGAGGAAGGAGGAGATGCTATTGCAAGTAGAATACTGTTCTGTGCTGTGCAAGATGGAAATTTGTTGGCCTTGTCAGTGTTCAAATACTCAGTGGAGATTGAACCCGTGAAATCCGTCATGGTCCATCACCCCACCTCGAAGCTACCTATGACGATGCAGCAGCTCGCAGCTAAAAAAACACGCCACTTCCACTCAGATGGAGCTGTGAATCCCTCGAACGACGTCGAACGAGGGACCTCAACGGCGACTCACGCGGTCGGAGGGGCATTGCAATGCCACGGTCCGATTGCATCTTCGAGAACCGTGTCAAGTGAACTGATGATAGAGGCACTGGAAATAAAAATAAAAATAAAACGGAGACGTGAGACTTTTGAGGCAAGAGACCGCCGGAATGTGGCTGGAGCTCGGCCGCTACAGACACACCTCGCTGCGGCTAATGCCACTCACATGTCAGCCAGGCGAGAATCTGCCACGATTTTGCCAGAGACGCTCGATTGCGGACGGGTCCAAGTTCACTACTACGTAAGCACGCTGCATCACAAGCTCATAACAACGCCGATATTAATCAATATTAATTGCACACTGTCCCAGCGACGAGAGCGCCGGGATAGAGCAGATCATGTTTGGTCAATGAGGCTCCATGAATGGCGCCAGTCTCGGAATCAACCCATTTCGCTGTGGAGCCGAAAAACAAATGCTGCTGTGAGCCTGTGAGGAGCCGCGACAAGCGTTGCATCGGGCTCTCCAAAGATAAAGACATCTAGGGGCCGGGTCGCATTTTCTCCTGTCTGGACTCAGAACTGCCATGAAGCATGAAAGCATATCTATTGCGGGTCGGAGGAGCCGTTATCGATCACTTCACGCCACAAAACAGAACAGAGCGGCTGAGACCGAAACCAGAGATAAAGAGGCCAGCCTCAGGCTTCACGCCCGAAGAACTGCCTGATGTGAGAGAGAACGATATCCGGGTTACGAGACGGATCCTCGAACCAAAATGTCAGGTTGTTCAGGCCGGAGTCTATGGCTCGTATAACTCCCACTGTTTCTGTCTCTCTAGATGTCCAAGTCCTGCCTCCGTTCCTGTCCCTTGCTTTTTGACATCCAAATTTTCAGAGACGGGTCCAAGAGATACGTAAGCTTATCCTCGAATGCTCTCCCATCTCATCAGATCTCCAGATGTCGGTGCCGTAGCAAGGCGGTCAAGTAGCGGTGTGTAGCCCAAGTAAATGTCAGCATGTGTCACTATCAGATCGATCATTGATGTCGACGCGAATGAGAGAATGGGTCAGGACATCAGATAGGGCGGCGGCAAGGGCTCCCCGTGAAACGAGCAACGACGGAAACAAAGACGGACCGGGGTTGTGGCTGGTGGCTGGTGGCTGGTGAGACGGGTTGGGGCTGGGGCTGGGGCTGGTAACAGAGTCCCATACGAGCTCATTCTCGGGCAGCCCTGTCAGAATACCACTCCCACTCCCACCTGCAGTCCAGACTTGACAAATGAGCGAATAGCAGGTCGCGCGACGTCCAACAACTGTGAATGCAGCCCGCACCGACTGCTGTCGTATCTCAACCTCGCTCGTTCTTCACTCCTCACTCCTCACTCCTCACTCTCGCCATCACCATCCCCATCGTGCTTGGTGTTGCGCCGTCCGCTCTCTCGAGTCGAGGCTCCACTTGCGACGTTCTTCTGCGACGATCTTTGAGAAGTTCGACGCAAGGGACCGACAACACAGACCTCGACACGTCGGATTCGTATGTACGAAGATGCGCGGATTACGATGACCAGTTCGCGCCCTCGATCCTCTTCTGCTCGATCGAACAATTCAGAGGCAAATAGACTGCCCGCCGTCTCCCCCAGGATCAGTACTCGCGCTGATCTCCAGGTCCCAGAGGATCTCGTTTTGAGCGACATCCCTCAGTACAACCTGAGCAGTTCTTCAGGCTTGCTGGCCCCCATATACGGCAACGGGGGCTCAGCATATCCACCACTGGCAACTTCAACCTCCTCGCCCCGACCAAGAGCTAGATCTGCGGCCGCAGACCCCTTGCCCTCCCCTTTGAACGCACCGAATAACTCGTATCGACCGTCTACCCGCTCGGGGCCAAACCTCCCAATGTATCAACCAGGGCAAAGACACCCGTCCGCGGCGGATGCCTCCAGACAGTATGTTGTTCCACCACCTCCACCTATGTCTCCTCCAGCGCAGCAGCATATGATGACCATTCTTCCCCCGCCTCCCCCTCGAAATGTTGCACCTCAGTCACACCAGCACCCTGGCGTTATCCTACCTCCACCACCAGGACCCCCTCCAGGATCGGGCTGGCAAGGCAGTTGGGGTCGATCATACGATGCCAGAGGATTTCCTCTTCCGCCGCCTAACCCTCCGAATACCCAACATCAAGCATATAATCCTGGCCAAACTTATGTTAACCATCAACCTCCGCCTTTATCAATACCCCCTCCTCCTGCTAGCGAGCATCAAATGTCTGCAACATATATACCACATGGAGATTCATTTGGACCAGGAGTAGGCATACCTGGCTTTGGAAGACAAGAACCGAGCTTCACACGCGGCGATAGTGCGGAGTTTTCAGCTGTTTCTGAGAGTTCAAGGTCGACTTTTCGAAGCTCGGATACGGGGATATCAACACCACTTGATGATGGAGGCAGTTTTTACCAAAGCCGGGACCGACTTTACCAAACGCAAACACCTATAAGCCGGTTCAATGAAATCCACTTACCAGAATACAGTTCTTCTGGCCCTCCTACTGCAACTATTCTTAACTCTCAGCCATCCAGCAGAGGCCTGAATCAAGGAAGTAACTCCAATACTCCAATATCGCCCAACGATCCTAATGGTCTGGAATGGAATATGGATCGTGTTCTGTCGTGGCTAGCGAATAATCAATTTTCTAGTGATTGGCAAGCAACTTTCAAGCACTTGAACATTTGTGGTTCGGTTTTCCTTGAGCTTGGTAGCGGTCACGGCGGCAGAGGGAATTTTGGCATGATGCATCAACAGGTTTATCCCCGCCTAGCCAAAGAATGCTCCAACAGTGGAACAGGCTGGGACCAAGCGAGAGAGCGAGAAGAAGGCAAGCGAATGAGACGTTTAATCAGAGGTATTGTCACGGGTAGAGTATCGGAAGTGACCAAACAATCTCACGTTCGTCGAGAATCTTCAACAGCGAACATCCCGAGCGCTGGCACCGAAGGGACCCTAGAGGGCTCTCCGAATCTTGGTAGAGAGGCTCAAGTCTCTACTCCAAGCACGGCCAATGGAGAGGATGATAGCCCTGGCAAAACTATGTTCAAAGGGCCAGGACCTGGGTTTTCTGGCCGAAGATTTTCTGGACGCAGCACGACAATGCCGATTTTAAGCAGCAGCAATGGTACTTTGGTTGACTCTGATTCCATAAGCAGGAATGGCCATAGAAATGCTTTACGCAATCTTGATGGAGGCCGGCATAGCCCAAGTGCAAGCAGCGACACGGAAGGCCCGTTCCGAGGACCAGCTCTGCGCGTTGATGGCAGTCCCAAACCAGACAGTCCGGGGGGTACTTTTGCAAATTTGACTGCGTCGAGCACGGGAAATCTGTCTGCTTCACCACACAGCGCAAAGTTTGGGCATCGTGCGACTAACAGTACGGATTCCATATCATCCAGCACAGCCATATATGGCTCTGGGGTTCCGCCGGGTGCGAGCCAGATGTTACGTGGCGGGATGGGAGGGGCTATAGGCGAGTTAAACCTCGTTCGAAATCAGGATACACGTCGCCATGGCGTTGATGGGACCAGGCCTTCGCCTTTGGAGTCCGGAGAGCGATCTGCTACTATGGAGCAGCCGAGCTCCGCAAAAGAGCCCAAAGGGTTTCTCAAGCATTTCAGGAAGAAGCGAAAAGAAGATGGCGCTGGACATTCTCCCGAAGAGATAAATCTTGAGTCTCCCACGAGCCCATCTCTAAACTTCAAACCGACTCCTTTTCTGGGCAATGGCAAAATTAGTAATTCAAGCGAAACTTCTCTGGATCGACCATCATCAACATTTTCCGCCTCAGAGTATGATCGTTTCGCTCATACAACAGGTTATCGCGGAAGACGTAATGTTCCAGGGAGAAGTTTCATACTCGCAACTTTAGACGGATGGAACTACCGTATGTGCGAAGTCACCGACATTGATTCTGCTAGCGAGATTCGCAGCACAATATGTTCCAACCTCGGCATACATGATACCGAATATGTTCAAATTTTCCTTACTGATCTAGGCAGAACTGATCATGACGAGGCACTAGACGATCACAAATTATTATTACATAGACGAACGAAAGCAGATCAGTCTGGGAGTCTGAAAGTATATATCACAGCGCCTGCTAACTCGTACATATCTGGAAATCAATCTGCCACTCTAGGCATGAATTTTGGTAACAGACTCGGTTTATCTCCCGGTCTGGCACCAAGTGCGGCACTAGATGAAGAAGCTTACGCTGCCCTCAATGGCATTAGAAGGCGTTCCAGCTCATCGCCACCTAGCTCTCGCCAAAATACTATCAAAGCAAACGTACTACCGCCAAGTCATGAGATCCCTGAAATACCTTCTTCAGACAACCAAGCAGAAGCTCTCCGAGATCGTCTTATGCAGTTCAGATCGTCGCAAGCAACGGGCGAGAGCCAACTTCCCGAATCTGAAAGACAAGCCTTTATGGAGTTGGCTGCTGCTGAGCACAAAGCTGAGATGGAGCGAAGACAAAAAGAATACTTGGCTAAAAAGAAGGCAAGCAAGGAGTCACCTTCCACTGATGGGGCTTATGGCATTGTTGGCCGTAATGTTGATTTTGATCAGCCACGAAACTCTCCATTCGAAGACAAGAAACCCGACAGTCTTTTCCCTCAAAGAAAGCCGCCTCGACCACCTGCGGAGTCAGCAACTTTGATCAAAGCTAATTCGCTTAGCAAAAGAGGTGGCCAACAAGCACGTTTATCACTGACGGGCGTTGACAACGATGAGAAACGTATGTCAGGTGGAGACCAGTTTCCTTCCACCACTCAAGAAATGTCTGAGTATGCTAAACGCAAGCCTGTTCCTGCCTCACCCCAAGCTGCTGGCGGTATAGCAGCAGCTCTTATTGGCATGGGAAGCCGACTGGGAGGTGTCGGGCATCCAAGCCCAAATATCGCTTCCTCCTCGCCGAACAAGAGATCACCACCTAGTGATAGTCCTCAATTCGAGCGGGGGAGAAGCGCGATGTCTACTGTAGACTTCGGGGCATCTGCCTCGGGGCGGAGCAGTCCTAGATCTGCAAGTGGCACACCCGGCAGCACAACATGGAGCAAAGGAGATACTCCTTTCACTGTACCGGACTATGGAGAAGATGGAAATGGTGTTATCGCTCGCGACACATCATCTTCAGGTAGAGTTCCTGAGAACTCAGCTGTTGTGAAGCTCCGAGAAGAAGATATGAAGAGAGCACCCTCCCCAGGTGAACTAAGTCCAAGTAGTGCCCATACTCCCTCTGGCATGAACATACCTGGAAACAGAAAATCCTATGGTCCTAACCTGGACTTCACAGAGTCTGCCATAGATTTCAAGAGTTCGCCCCAACAGGTACCCCAGAGCGATTCCGATGACGATTCCGATGATGGTCTGTTTGCTGTGCCCATTGCATCTCGAAAACCTACGAAGAAATCTAGTCTCAGAAGGGTCGCCGCCGGGGAAGACAACTCGGGTGACACGGATGGCATTGGAAAACGACCAAGCCTAACTATTAGGACATCACGGTCAAAGAAGGGGTTGTCTGTTTCATTCTCCTCGCCGCAAAATCCCAACAGTGCCAACCCTGCCAATCCGTCGAGAACGCCGGAGTTTGACGAAGAAAGCTCTCGAAGTTCCGGCAAGAGGCCGCAACGCCGCAATCCTAGTTCTGCAGCCTCAAATTCCGAAGGCGGATGGTCTGCAGAGTCTTCTGAAGACATGAGCGCTAAATTGCTTCGCCGCGAATCCTTCGCTAGAGAAGATGTTTGGGCAAGCAGACCTCCGGCGGAAGCCCTCATTAATCACCTCGACGATTTCTTCCCTAATTTGGACCTTGACCAGCCTGTATTGGAGGAAACCTCGGGGACTTCTCCACCGGTATCGCCGATATCCGAACACCAGAGCTTAGAGCAATTAACAGCTAGGCAAGTGGGAATGAATGTGGCTGAAAACTCGACAATAAACTCTATCCGGTCAAACGCATCGTACAATGATGGAGATACCTTAGGTTCCGACGAGTCAACCTTGAAAGCATTGGAAAGACCTGGCTCTATTCAAAGCGTCGCTCAGAGGAATGTCCGTCGTTCTGGTGGCCTAGGCAGGATGAAGTCTATTCGTGAAGTTGCAAGAGGAGCTCACGAGGCGAACAAGCGATATACGGCGGTGACAGCACCTGTCCAGCAAGGCGCAGCATCTAGCACCATTCTTCGACGTAAGAGCACCAAAATGTTCGGTGCCAACATTGTCCAAATCAAGCCTCAGCGTGGCAGCATGGTTCTACCTCAGATTCCTCAGGACACAATTCCCAAGCGACAAGCGACTTTCCGTTGGTTCAAAGGCCAGTTGATCGGGAAAGGTACATATGGTCGAGTGTATCTAGGAATGAACGCCACGACTGGAGAATTCTTAGCTGTCAAACAGGTTGAAGTCAGCGCCAAAGCTGCAGGGAATGATAAGGATAAGATGCGAGAGATGGTGGCAGCACTTGACCAAGAAATTGATACCATGCAACATCTCGATCATGTCAATATCGTCCAATATCTTGGTTGCGAACGGAAAGAAATGTCAATTAGCATCTTCCTCGAATATATTTCTGGTGGGAGTGTAGGAAGTTGTCTTCGCAAACACGGCAAATTCGAGGAAACCGTGGTGAGCTCGCTTACCAGACAAACTTTATCAGGACTCGCATACCTGCATCGCGAGGGTATCCTTCATCGAGATCTGAAGGCTGATAACATCCTGCTGGATCTCGACGGAACATGCAAGATTTCCGATTTTGGTATTTCCAAGAAAACGGACAATATCTATGGGAATGATGCTTCAAACTCCATGCAAGGCTCCGTCTTCTGGATGGCACCAGAAGTAGTGAGATCTCAAGGTCAAGGTTACTCGGCCAAGGTTGACATTTGGTCTCTGGGATGCGTTGTTCTGGAAATGTTTGCAGGTAGAAGACCTTGGAGCAAGGAAGAGACTATTGGTGCTATCTACAAACTTGGAAGTCTCAACGAAGCACCTCCTATTCCTGATGACGTCTCTCAGACCATCAGTCCAGCTGCGGTAGGCTTCATGGCAGATTGTTTCACAATGTAAGTCCTATTATCCCTTCTACGGAGAATATCACTGACCTACAATGCAGTGATCCTTCAGAACGTCCTACGGCAGATACTCTGCTTTCTCGACATCCATTCTGCGACCTGGATCCTAACTATAATTTCCTTGACACAGACCTGTATGCAAAAATTCGTGGTGCATATTAACGATTCCTTCTATTCTTACGGGGGCATGGGCAAAGCTTGAACGGCGCTGGGCGGTTTTGACGAATAATGAATTTGGCTGGCACATTGTATAATATCGGTTTTCTTTTTTGCCTCATACCTCATGCTGGTTGTCTGCAAAATAGCGCTGGCGTGGGTGCATTTGAATTTCCTCGGCTTTCCAACTCTTCTGGGAGGAAGAAAAGATTTTGTCTACTGTGTATTGTATACCTAGACGTTACTACGATGAATCTGACTGGCGTTGGTTTCAAAGTGTGTTTCTGAGATTCAGAGACAAATGTCAGCTTACATACATTGTTGATTAGAGCGATTGAGCTACGAGCATGACTAACTCATCTCTTCTTCCTTGAGTCCCATCTTATTGTGAATGGCAATTCCTTCTCAAGTTCTATATAAGCAAGTGTCATCTTCCCAAGTCGTACACCTTCACTAGACTTCACACATTCCATCACAGAACTTTTGCATTTCAACAACAAATTAACGTTAACATTAACAACAACAGAAACATATCGGCAAACCATGGATCGACTAGGGAGATACACCTCTACCATCAATGCAATCCTAGCTACAGACCCCGGTATGGATCCACAAGCCAAGTACGCGCTCCTCACCAACGCAATATTAGAGAGCAATCCTGGCAGAGTGTCTGAAATCAGAGCTCAAGAGATAGCTACGGATGTCTTGAGCGGACAGAGAATCAGACCTGCTGGAAACGGTGGTCCGGTGAGTGTAGGCAGTATCGGTAGCGCTGGACCATTTGGCGGAAGTGGTAGAGGTCGAGATCCATTTGGAGGGGAGAGGGATCCTTATGGAGGCAGCGGTAGAGGTGGAGGCCTTTATGGGGGAGGTGGGAGGCCTTTCAATGGAAATGGTAGGGATAGAGATCCATACGGACGAGAAAACGACCTTTTTGGGGGTGGTAGTGGAGGAAGTGATCCTTATGGTGGGGAGGGCGGTTTTGATCCATATGCACGATCTGGATTTGGACAAGGACAAGGACAAGGCTTCACTTCACGTCCTCCGTATGGGTATCCCAGACAGGACGGATGGTAGGTGCATTTTCTGGAGTTAGAGTTGATATTGGGGAGCGAGTTCCGTAAGGGCTTAGTACGGGTTGCATGGGCTTATATGTGTTGCCTTTTATGATACTGCATAGCTCATTAGCATTGAAGTCTTATGCATCCGTCATTGGCTGTGCTCGGTTCAGAACTGTGCTTATTATCAATCTTCAATCCCTGATTTTGATTTTGATTAAAGGCGTTTTGTTATTAACTTATTGGAATTAGTAGAACAGTGACCTTAGATTACACTTGATCGTATACGAGGGCTTGGGTCCTTCTGACTCCCTCGAGACTGACCTTCCAGGGTAATAGCTTAGCTTGAGAAGGGTCCGCGGAAAGGCCTTGGCCTTGCAATCACTGTAAGAGACTGTAATTTATTGTATATCATTTCTGTTTTAAGCACATTATGGCCAATACGTTTTCTAAGGGCTAAAGATCCATAGTTTCAGGAGGTAGAGCTATCCCGAGTGCATCAAGGTGGCATCTCAGTAAATTCAGTCGTATTTGAAATTTCTCTGAATGGCAAACGCTTAGACACGGAGTCACCAGGCCAGCATTGCATTCCCAAAAGACTCGGACAGTCAAACTTTTTAGACTCACAAAGCCGTAATGATGACGAGTGTAGATCCTTTAATTCTTATAACAGAAACTATATAACAACTTCTATTTACTGTATTTAACCTCGTAACTATTTTTGCAACAAGAAGACTACAAGTCCGGAGAACAACATCAAGAACACAACACAATACGAGCGAAGAAGACGAAGTCAAAGCATGTCGTCGCGCAAAGACGTTGTTAAGACTCTTGCCAGGCAAATAATGGCCGCAAATCCTCATATTACCAAAGCGAATGCATTAGCGACCGCACAAGGGATTCTACATGGAGGTTTCAGTAGCTTTCAAATAGCAGTAGCGGACGGTCCCGTGGATCCGGGAGTTAACACCCTTGCAGTGCAGGTAGTGGAGGCAGAACCAAGCCTTCGGTACAGCCAAGCTTACCAGATTGCGCAAGCAATAGTGTACGGAGGAGTATGCATTACTCCAGGTGCGAGATAGCGGAATAGCGTATGCCCCTGCAGGTTTCAGCGACGAAAGGTCTCTGTCTGTGATGCTTCTATTGTTTGCCAGGCAGAGCTAGAAATGCGGTGTATTTAATCTAAGTTGAATAATTGAGAAGTATTCAAGCTGCCTCTTTTCCTAGTCAGATTATCGACTTGAGAGCTTGTCGTTGTCGTTTGTGAAGGCTAAATTGCAAGGCTGCAACCCCTGGCAAAATGCCGTCACTGATTGGCTCTTTTAGATAGCACGACTCGACGCAGCCTTGCCTTCGCTTACAGTAAAAATATATTTTGATGCGCGTTCAGCGCCTTCAGCACCAAGTCGAGCCTACTCTTGCCATTTTGATTTGTGACGGTTAGTCTTTTATCTATTATTGATTGAGAGACTGGTACAAGGGCTCCAAAATATGGCGCCGTACGACAGTGACTCGTCTGGTGGCGAGGACAACGATTATACGGAGACAAACGTGCTCCTAGGATATGCTTCGAAAGAAGCTTCAGACGACACTATCAGTTACCTTGGCGGCCGTCCGGTATGTTTGGAATTATGCTTTTGATACCTTTAATATAAGACCTCCTTCTATCATATAGTCGTGCTAACATAAAATCTTGCAGACTTGGATCGACCCCACTACCCCTCCTTCCGCGGCCCTTGCAAAATGCAAAGTGTGCAATGACCTTATGGTTCTACTTCTCCAACTTAATGGCGACTTACCCGAGTCATTCCCAGGGCATGAGAGACGGTTGTACGTTTTGAGTTGCAGACGGAAGACGTGCCGGCGCAAAGAGGGCAGTGTACGAGTGTTGCGGGGTGTTAGAATAGCAGAGGCGTTTGCGAAAGAGAAGAAAGAGGCCAAGAAAGGTGAACCAAAACCAGATACGCAACCATCGAAACCCGCTATAAATCTGGGAGAGACTCTGTTTGGTGCGAAACCATCCTCAACCTCAGCACATGCCAACCCCTTCTCGACGAGTTCCGGCGCAGCTGCTTCGAATACATTTTCATCTCCCACCTCGAATACTTCAAGCAATCCATTTGCAGCTGCTGGTCTCCCACCACATGAACTTGCAACTAAATTACCACAACAACCGACCACGACCGCAGACCTACCGAAGACCTTCGCGTCTGCCCTCTCATTGAATAATGATGCCACTCCACCACCACCAGAACCCTGGCCTCAAGAGTCCGACCTTCCACCCCCTTACCCACTATACTATCTTGCAGACGCAGACTACGAAGTTCTGGACAAAGTCGAAGAGCTACCAATACCAACACAAACAATGGACCTCGACGAAGGCGGAGGATCAAGCAGCCAGAAAGAAGATAAGGATGTTTACGAAGATACTATTGACAAAACATTTCAGAATTTTGCAGACAGGCTGGCGCAGAATCCAGAGCAAGTGATTCGATACGAATTCAAAGGACAGCCGTTATTATATTCCAAGCATGACGCCGTGGGAAAGATTTTAGCTGGGTCTGGAAAGGAGAACACAAAAGTAACAATATCTTCCGTGAATGGAAACCGGATTCCGAGGTGTGGAAATTGCGGTGCTGGAAGGGTGTTTGAAGTGCAGCTGACGCCCCATGCTATCATGGAGCTCGAGAGAGAAGAAATGAGTTTAGATGGTATGGAGTGGGGGACTATCGTTGTGGGTGTTTGTGAGAAGGACTGCCAGCAGAGGGGAGCAGACTCTGGGGTGGGATATGTAGAGGAGTGGGCAGGGGTGCAATGGGAAGAGCTCAAGGGCAGATAGATGAGAAATGATATAATGATGAAGAGCCTTCAAAACTACCTCAGGGCTCAATGAAAATGCCAATATTTTAGAGAAATATTACCAAACCAGTATATAATGTCTCATGATGTTGTGAATACTTGAAGTGTTGAGTGTCATTCAACTCAGCCTCGCGATTGTGAATTCGCAGCCTCGTCTCGGCATTGTAAACCTCGTCCTCCTCACTTCTCTTCATCAACGCCTTACCCCACAATGGCAGCTCGCACCCTTCTTCCTCGCCTGCGACCCCTCTCTGCCCGAGTGCCTTCACTCTCACGAACCTACCACTCCTACGATCACCCACCACCGCCAGGCCCCTTTTCGCCCCAGGAAACATCAATCCTCTCCGCCGCTCTGCCACACATCCCCTCCCACGGCTTCACACTCACCTCTCTTTCTCTCGGCGCAAAAGATGTTGGCTATATCGATGCATCGACGAATTTGTTTCCCCAGGGGCCATTTGCGTTGGTGCATTACCATCTAATGACGCAGCGATTGGGACTATCCAGCAAAACGGACATTTTGGCGACAGGGGAAGGAGAGAAACCATTGGGAATTGGCGCAAAGGTTAAGAAGTTGACATGGGAGAGATTGATGGCAAATAAGAATATTGTGCATAGATGGCAAGAGGTATGCTTCGTGCATGGATTTAAGGTCGGATGAAGTGCTGACGAGATGAATTGAATAGGCATTGGCACTCATGGCCCAACCATCGAACGTCCCAACTTCCCTCAAGGAATTGGCAGCTTTGTCGGATGAAATTTGGTTTCTATCGGGCGACACATCAGTCGATACCAGTTGGTACACAAAACGGGCTTCATTATCGACTATATATGCAGCTACGGAGCTATTCATGACGACGGATAAGTCGCCTGATTATGCTAATGCGCGAGAATTTTTAGACAGAAGATTTAGGGATGTGCAAATTATTGGGGGTGCAGTGGGTAGTGTGAGCCAATGGGTTGGCTTCACGGCGCATGCTGGGCTCAACGTGTTGCGTAGTAAGGGTGTGAGAATATGAGTGATGGAAAAATTAGAATCGGCAATTGTACAACTACATCTAATATATATACACAGCGTTCTTTTTAACCCGGAAAGCGCCTTTACTGAATAGCAAGGTAGCAGACGGCCGCAACATATTTTTGGTATCGAAGTAAAAAGCCACCTTAACCTAATTGACCCGAACTCCATTCCTAAAACCCCCTCTACTCGTCTTGGACCATCTCATCTATGCGCCTTTGCTTCTCTCTTGGATCGTGAAGCCTACCGACAGTTAGAATAAGTCTGCATTAAAGCATACGAATCCAAGGGGAGGGAGGGAACATACTTGATGATCTTAACGTCCGGAGCATCAGCAGCACCTGCTCCAAGAGCCTTGGGCGATATCAGAATGAATTGCCGTCCAACTGATCGACGTGCACCATCGATCTGGTACGTGTTAGCTCACATTCGACATTTACCTATAGCTCATTTACTTACGATCAACTTCGTAGAAACGTCGCGATTCACGTCATCCATGAACACATCGAATTCATCCAGGCAACGCATTGGTGCGCCCATTGCCTCCCACAGGGAGAGGAGTAGACAAATGGAGGAGAATGATTTCTCGCCACCAGAAAGGGACTTGGTTTGCCGGCCTTTGCTGCTTTTCGTCGTTTCGTCCGGCTCGACTTGGACGTCAAGCTTTTTGTGTACATGATCGATTAACAACTTCCCCCGGAAGGCACGCTCGCTGAGTAGGTAATTGAAATTGATCCGAGATCTGGCGGAGATGGATCTTTGAAATCGTTGAAACATGTCGATTCGTTTCAGGAAAGACTGCTTGAGCAGCCCCAATAACTCCAGAAGGTCACTGCGTTGGGCCATCGCTTGCTTGTAGACTCTGTCCGTCTCAAATGCAGCATCATAGATCTCCTTTTCAGAGCCACCAACCCTCTTATTGGCTTCTTTCACTCGCTGCTTGAGTCGCTCAAAGACGGTACCAAGCTTTGCATATGTCTCGCCGGGTTCGAGATGCACCCTCTCCATGCACACCTTTCGGGCCTCTTCAGTAAAATTTGCGACTTGCTCGGCCATCTCTTCTCGCTTTCGAGAAGCCTTCTCATTCGCAACACGAATCCCTTCAATGTTGTTTATGGCCTGATTCTTTTCCCAGAGGACTAATTTACGAGCTTGCTCCAGGTATCGAACCTTTTTGTCCGCTTTCTTCATTCTGCTTTCTTGCTCCGCTACCTTCTCTTTAACTGCTTCGAGCTCGCGCTTCTTTTCAAGAGAGGTCTCGTTAAGGGCATCTTTTGCCAATGCAGAATTGCCATAAGCCTCCTCGCAGATAGCCAATGCCTGTTCAGCCTCCTTCAAATTTTCCTTGAGCCCATCGATCATACCATCCTCGGGCTGGTATCTGTCGACTTCAGCTTTGAGGTTGTCAACTGCTTGGTCTGCTCTTTGCACAGCGATTTTGAATTTGTTGGATTCTTGCTTATTTAGACCAACTGCATATTCGCATCTCTGTTGTTCGCTCTGCAATCGACGTTTTTCGCTTTCAATAACCTTCACCTCAGCCTCAAGTTGGCTCACAGTCTCCCTCTGATAGGTGGCTTGGCTTTCGATATCTGTTTTCATACGCGATTTGTTTCTCGGTGGTTGGATGGGTGTCATGTCCCGATGAATACCGCCACGTCCGGCGAAACCCAAGCGGAATCCATGACCTCTCTGGGTATCATGCAAACAGAAGCACTGACGAACGTTCCTGGGCTTCGGCCCTTCGTACATAACTCTAAGCGCATCTGCTCTTTTCTCCACCAATATCGACTGCTCGACACCCATGCTAATGATCAAGTGCCGTTTTACGAGCTCATTGTCGATCTCTAGAGCTCTGAGGATGGTCTCGTACTAGATACAGTTGTCAGATTGCACTTCAAGCATCATTAAAGACAAGATTTAATTGCTTTTTCTCGCGGGTAGATAGTTTAGAATGACAATAATTGGCCCATACCTGTTCATCTGGCTCATGGCCTGTCGTATCGAGAGCATGATGATTGCCGATAATGATGGGGCAAAATTCGAGCCGCTCTTGTTTCTGTCGCATACAGTTAGCAGCTTCGAATAAGGGAAGGAAATGACCTTCTGGGAGATGTGGACACAAATTGACGTCTCCGAGTTTTGAGTCATATCAAGTTCATGAGATTAAGATACATGCTAGGCAAGACTCACCAACATTTTAGACAACCGCACCTGATCAGCTTTGCTTGTGACAATGAAGCCCGTCAGATTGCTCGCCATTTGCGACTCCAGGATATTAGACCAGATGGGGTTCTTAAGCTTGACATGAAGACCCATTGGACCCACTGGCTTCTCCAGAAAGCCACGATCATTGTTGATCATATTCATCAACCTTGGCATCTTCGGGTCAAAACCGGCCCAGACATTGCCTCGGTCACGATTCAGACTTTGTAAGCGCTCCTGGGCGGACTGAACTTCTGCGCGCTTCGTTGATAGGGGTTTATCCAACCGCTGTGATGCCTCTTGAGCATTGCGACGATTTTGTTCCAACTGAGGCAGTGCTTCCTCATTTCGAGTCTGGGCTGCCCTCGCATCTGCAGCCGCATGTTCTGCATTTGCAAGCTCAGCAAGCTTTTGAGTATGTGCACCTCCGTTAGCCTCCTCCAATAGCTTCTGGTGATTTGCAATTTTGTCTTTGTAATCTTTCACCTTCTTCTGTGCTTCCTGAAGGCCCCGTTTGATCGTGCGCTGGTTTGCGTGGAACTCCGTGACTTTCCTCGATGCAGTTTCATGTGCACTCTTAGCAGCCTCCTCATCCTCCTTCAGTGGTGTAAGCTCGTCTCCAACTGTCGCTTCAGCTTCTTTGGCGTGCTCCAAATTTCGATCAGCTACCTCAAATTCCTCGGACTTCTCATCGATCCTTCTCTGAGCGTTTTCGAGCTGCTGCTCATGATTCGCTACTTCCCTGTCTCTTTGGTGCAGCAACTCCTCCTGTTCGAAAACTTGTGCCCAGGCTAGTTTCCTTACAAGCTCCTTCAGTTGAGCCCGCATACCATCGTGCTGCCGAACGATCGCAGCCTTGGCCTCCGCAGCCTCGGCTTTTTTCTTGAGAGCGTTGATGTCGTCCTTAGCTTCGGTGAGTTTCGTCTCGATCTGATCACATGTATCAGACATCAATTTGTAGTCATTGTCTAGCGCCTCTAGCTGAACACCCTGGTGGAAAAAACGATATTTGTCTGCTGGAGTTGAGGTCTGAATGAATGACTTCGCTGCATCTTGAGTCAAGACATTCATGGGATTGTCGACTTGTAGCTGATAGTACTCGATAATGTCGTCTACATCGCCTTTCTTCGAAGATATGAGACGTCCGTTAGCGTTTTTAAGCTTATAGCTGCTAGATCCCGTTCTTGAGAAATGACGCTCGATAATGATCGAATCACCAAAAATGTCCGTTTGGTAAGCATCATTGCCCTGGTTTTTCATCTTGATGATCAAAGCGGCTTGGTCACGACCGCTCTTTATCATACTCTTAAGGCTGGACCCCCGATTTGTCGAAGCAACTTTCCCTCCCAAGCACAGGGTAATGGCCGTCAAAACAGCACTCTTCCCGCTACCATTGTGACCAACAATAAAGTTGATAAGTGGTCCCAGCTGGACGTGAAGCTTGTCGTGGCACATGAAGTTGATGCAGGTAATTTCCTCGATGATAGCATTATCTGCAGCACGATTGTCGCCAATTCGATTTTGCCGACGAAGAAAGCTTTGTGTGGCTCTCTGATCATCCAGCTCCGGGTGTCTCAGATGTCTGAAGCCATTATCTCGCAGCTGTTCATATTGTGTTGCGGCCGGTGTAACATCCTCGTTCGTGTCTGCATCGGGCAGCTCCTCGTCTTCGGATTCCTCGCTCGATTCATCAGGACTCCGGTCGCGTGCATTTCGGGACTTCGAAGTGCTCGGGTTGACTGATAGACGCTGCTTCTTGTGATTCTAACCAAAACCTATCAGTAATATTTCTTCAAAAATAGCTTGACTACACGATGTGCTAGTCAAGAACACGAGGCAGAGCCCACTCACGACTTCTTGACGCAGGCTCGAACTTGCGCTCTCTACTGCGATGATGTCCTCATCATCATCCTCTTCACGTCTTGGTCGCTTGCGTGGAGCCATGTTGACAATATCTGGATGTGTTCACCAATGTCTAAGATGAGGCTCACAGAGAGGTTGCCTATTCTGGAAGACGTGTGCGGTGATGCTTTATTATTATTTGGGACGCGTTCCGTTCAGGCGTTTCGTTCCTCCTGCCATCCTTAGCGCGATTGGTCGACTACGCTAAATAAGGTTCTGGGCAGCAGCGCTAGTGTAGAAGCGAGGCTAAGCTGCTCCTTCGGCAGTGACTTTCAGCTCTACCTGTCTCTTTCATCCCACATATCCAATTATCAAACTATGCATACTTTCTATTGTCTAAGGCTAGATTTGGGCAGATCGCTTTCATGTCAGCTCTTTATCGTAAATGAGTACCGTGTATATGGCTCTCAGTTTACATTTCATCTCTTCAGCTAGGCTTTTCGAAAATCAGGCCACTGTTGCAGCTACGAGTCTCAAGATAATCCTTAATTGCCAATTGTTCATTTCCTCCCAAATTTATACGAGGGTCCTAAGATACTTTGTGTGCTCCATTTTTTGTGGTATTATCGGCTAATTCAATTCTTAGCGCTGTACAAAATCTTTTATACCCGGAACGCATGCTATTCAACAGTCCTTTATCATGATTGACTTTCTCCAGCAGCTTTCAAGGCGACAGCAAATCTGGACTTGAGGTCGTCTGCGTCCTCGAGACCAACACTGATACGAATCAGCTCCGCTGGTACCCCAAATTGTGCAGCCCAGTCCAGCTCTAGGAAATGCGCAAGAATCACGTAAGGTGAAGTCAAGGTGAAGTTCGTGCCTAAACTTGGCCCTTTGGCCGTTTCTATGCGATCATAAAATGCTGTCGCCTGAGAGATAGTATGGAATGTGAAGGACAGAAGACCGCCATAGCCACCATTGGGTGTTTTGCAGGCATCGTAGAACGGCCGCGAGGTATTGTATTTTGGGTAATATACGGTCTTAACAAGAGGATGTGCTCGAAGGATGTCGCAAATCGCCTCGGCGTTATTGTTTATCCTTTCGATCCTGGATACAAAGTGTCGACTGTTTCGCTCCATGAAGATCACATCTTCTGCCCAATAGTTGTCTTCGTAGTCGAAGGTAGCTACTTTTTTCAATGCTTGATAGTAACGACCTCGAGGGTTCAATATGGTACTGCCTCCCATAACGTTGCATTCTCCGGAGAAGATCTTAGTCAGACTACTTACGACGACGTCGGCATACGGTAGCACATGGACATTTATGAAGTTGCCGATAGTCTCATCGACCACGACACCAAAGTCGTATGCGTCTGCCAGTCTTCGAATTCGCTGAAGGTCGGGACACTTGAGCATGGGATTTCCTGGAAATTCGCAAAACAGAGCAAGGAACCTCTCACCAGACTCAAGTCGCTTCTCGAGATCGTCGAGGTCTTCGGATGAGCCATTTCCATAAAATACGCATCCAGGACCGAATTTCTCTAAAATTTTGAGAGTATCGACGTAAGGAAAGCCATAGGAAATGCTTTTCATAGGACCTCTCGCCTCGAGCATCATTCGGTGTGCGTTGAAAATTGAGTTCATTCCACAAGGGTATAGATAGACGTCGTCCTCTGAGAGTCCAGCGACCCCACGCAGATTTGAATCCATCCTCGGACTTGGCGCCGCCGCAAGATCTACCTCTCCCATGAGTGACCCAGCAATTCGCCGGCGAATGGCAGACTTTGCATTGTCGACGAACGAAACATCTAGATTGCGGCCAAATCGTTCCTCTAAAAACTGTGAGCTCTCGCGGCTTTCTGTTGAGCCATTGATTGGTGAGTCGTGGTGATTCTCGGTACTCTCTAACCCCACTTTGTTTACTTTTGGCGGAGTTTTGTCAATGGACCCTCTCTGATATCGTCTGGGCCCTTTGCAAGGCTTTGGGAAATCGGTTGAGATGGGTTGGAGTGTTGTGTGCTCTACTAGGATCCCTTCCTGGAAGAGTCCATGACAGAACGAAGCACGACGACTCGAAACACCATCACCAGAATGCTGCCAATACTGCTTCGCGAGGGGAAACAAATATTTCTGAAAGATAACAGCGGATATGGTAGGAGATATCTTCTTTAATATCTCGGAGTCTGCTTTGCCGCTATCGAGTACCAAATCGACCACTTTGATGTGGTTAGAAGCGCTTGATTGATCTTTCGATCGCATAAAGCTCACGCATCTCTGTGCTGCCTTGGAAGATGGGAATAGCATCGCCTGCTCGCTAGGCTGCCCGTAGGTTTTCACAACGTCGTCCGCAAATGCAGCAATAAGCTTGTGAATGAAAAACCTTGGTCACGAGACCAACTTAGCATGGCAAACCGAATCAGAATGGGCAGATACACACCTTGGGTAACCCGTCGTCATTTTACTCATAACTCTATCCTGGCCTTCTTCGTATTCAATGTTGTCCCTCCATGTTGGGAGAGAAACACTCGTAGCCTGCATACTATTAGCTATTGACTCATAACTACCTATATCCTATGATGATATGAATAGAAATTTGAGAACACACATGAGGCGTCAGAGCCGGAATAGATTCACCCAGCTCGATGACAGACATTTCAGCTGTGGATAGCAAAAGTGAAGATAAATTAAGTGTTGTGTGTCACTGCCCCTCAAATTGGTGTTTTTGGTGTTGCCGATTCCGGACTTTTCTGCAGTAGGAGGCTGCAAATTCTCTCTAATGGGACCTTGACCGATAAGCCTATCAAGGCACGCTACGATTAGAACCAGCCTAGCTCCCGCGAGCTTATTCTTTGTTAGCGATTGCACGCAAAAAAAGTTTAGGACATCAAATATCAATGTTGTGGATCTGGACCAACATTTGAACGTTTTTTAGTTTGCTGCATTATGTCGCCTCTCCCATCAAAACGGCGCAAGCTAGAGCACACTCCATCTGATGTGTCCATGGAAGATAGCCTTGACGAGCAGACATCTGAAGAGTCTGCAGATGAAACGGCGAATCCCCAATCGAAGCAAGCACCAGTGCGACCAAGGCATACACAAGCAATCGATGACGCCGCAGTATTTGCTGGCGGGTCTTACAAGTCTAGCTTGTTCAAATTACAAGTCGATGAATTACTAGCTGAAGTACAGCCAAGCTACGAAAAGCGATTAAGTGGAGTGAATGAAGCTTTGCGCAAACTGAAGACCTCGCTGGAAGAAATTGAGGACCGTGATGCTGCGTCCGTGAGTCTATTTAATATACCCTACGCAATTAGAGGTCGAGCTGACGTCTGCCGTATAGGTGTACGAAGCTACCAAGTCTCTGCTCAAGTCTCACAAAATCACTGTTCCCTTTCCAGACCCGAAGCCTGACAAAAATGCGGCATATAAACTAGCATATTCGAGACCTTCAAATGTAAATGTTATTGGGAGCTATGCTCTCAGGACTATGGTCAAGACCGATGGTGTATTGTCGATTGACATGGTGGTCGTGATGCCCTCTGACATTTTCCAAGAGAAGGACTATTTGAACTATCGGTACTTCTACAAGAGGGCATATTATTTGGCTTGTCTTGCCGCTGGACTTCAAGATAGAGTGAACGACGAATTTACGCTCAGGTTCGAATACCTTCATGGAAACAGTCTGCAACCCATTTTGGTTGCTCAGTCCAAATCCGGTGGGTAAAAGAGGTTTCATCGTTCTCGAAAGTCGTGCTAAAATATTATAGGGGACAACATGAAGGGTGACAAAGGGTATGAAATCCGCATCACTCCCGCCGCACCTGCATCTTTCTTTCTGGATGCAAAATTACGCCCAGACAAGAATGCAATTCGACCAAAAAATAGCCAGCTCGATCAATCCAATGCCTTACCACCAACACCATTTTACAATGGCACTCTTCAATCAGACCATAATTATGAGCCATATCTTAAGCTTCTTCATTCTTCGTCAAAACAGTCTGTAGGGTTTAAAGATGCCTGTGTACTTGGCAGAGTCTGGCTCCGGCAGCGTGGGTTCGGCAGCCGCCTTTCCCAAGGCGGATTTGGCCAATTTGAATGGGCAGCTCTCACTGCCTTATTAATGAAAGGAGGCGGCCCTAAAGGTCACAGCGTCATCTCCCCAAGTTACAGCAGTTACCAGATGTTCAAGGCTCTGCTCCAATATCTTTCGGCCAACGACTTAACAAGCAAGCCGTTCTGCTATGAGACAGATTACATGTCGAACGCCAGGTCAAACCTGCCAATGGTGTATGATGGCCCACGAGGACAAAACTTACTATTTAAGATGACGCCCTGGTCATATCGCTTATTGAGGGAAGAAGCCAAGACCTCTTTAGA
Source organism: Mollisiaceae sp. DMI_Dod_QoI (assembly GCA_009613015.1). Classification (NCBI taxonomy): domain Eukaryota; kingdom Fungi; phylum Ascomycota; class Leotiomycetes; order Helotiales; family Mollisiaceae; species Mollisiaceae sp. DMI_Dod_QoI. The sequence goes on along the minus strand of VXCB01000027.1, from coordinate 93,592 downwards.
CATGCTCAACGATGCTACTTTTGACCAATTTGAGTCTACCTTTATCATTCGGACTTCTCAGCAACTGCAAAGGTATGATTGCTCGCTACGCATCTCCTGTCCCTCCAATCAATTTGAGACATCTTCCTGTGATCATGCCACAAACGAGAGGACATTTGCTACCCGCATGTTTGATGTCTTGCATGAGGGACTAATGGACAGGATAAAGCTCATTGATATCCATCAGCCCGATCCGAGCTGTTGGCCATTAAAGTCGTCAGGCCCGTCATCGTCAGGCGAGTCATTCCTGGTATCATTTGTGTTTGACCCAGCAAATGTCGACCGACTCGTGGATCATGGACCATCAGCAGAAGAAAAAAAGAAGGCAGCGAAGTTCCAGAAGTTCTGGGGTGAGAAAGCCGAATTACGGCGGTTCAAGGATGGTAGTATTCTTGAAAGCTTGGTTTGGTCACCAGGTTCAGCTCATACTATCTTCCGCGATATTGTGATTTACCTGACAACTCGCCACTTTGGTGCAGATGTCAGCGATAGCCTGGTGTTCATTGGTGAAGGGTTTGAGAAATTGCTACCTGGAGTCGGATCGAGCAGCAAAAACTTCGAGGCTCTGAAGCAAGCATTCAATGTTCTTCAGAACCAAGTCAGAGACCTGGAAGGATTGCCACTGCAGCTGAGGCAACTCTCAGCAACCAGTCCTCAACTTCGATATTCATCTATTGATGCGCCTTTCTTCGGTCCACATCAGCCAATGAAGAGACCCGCCGATATACTAATCCAGTTCGAGGGTTCCGGAAGATGGCCTGACAACATTGTCGCCATCCAGCGCACGAAGATAGCTTTCTTATTGAAGATTGGCAATCTTCTTCAAGAAGTTGATAGCAGCATAACCACCCGTGTCGGTCTCGAGAACGAAGATCGCCATCTTCAAAATTGCGCTTTTATGGACATTGTCTATGGTTCAGGTGCAATCTTCCGTCTACGGATCCATAATGATCGCGAGCAAACTCTCCTCGAACGACAGATCAAGGACAAATCCACCGATCATCGTCCGCGCGAAGATGCTGTAGCTGCATTGTCTATATATAAAAAGATATTTCTTCAATTACCGCTTCTAAATCAGTCAATCGCTACTCATTGCACCAGGTTCCCACTTTTATCGCCGACAATACGTCTTGTGAAGATCTGGTTTAACCACCATATGCTGTTAGGACATGTCAGCGAGGAACTTGTTGAGCTCATAGTTGCTCGAACATTTCTACATCCATATCCGTGGAGAGCGCCTTCTTCGACGATGACTGGGTTTTTGAGAACGCTATCATTCATCTCAAGATGGGACTGGCGCCAGACACCTTTGGTAGTAGACTTTACAGGCACGATGACGAGCAAAGATGTCGATTCGGTTAACACTCGATTAGAGGCATGGAGAAAGATCGATCCTAGCATGAACCGAACAGCTCTTATTGCAGCTTCGAATCATGATAGTACTGGAACTGCGTTCACGGACAAGGGTCCTTCAAAAATGATCGCGGCACGCATGACGGCACTGGCACGCTCTGCTTGCAAGCTGGTGAAAGATAAAGGTCTCGATCTCGACCACAGAACTCTATTCGCCTCGTCGAGGGCTGACTACGACTTTATGATACACATCTCTCCGAAGTTTGCTGGTGAGCAACGACGCAACAATAGTAAGCCCAAATTCAAGAATCTTGAAGTCCAATCCGGGATCGAGCTTGAGTCGGTCGGTTATCAACCAGTGCAGTTGTATCTTGAGGAGCTGGAAAAGCTTTACACAGACAGTATTGTTTTCTTTTATGGTGATGCGAGCGGTTCCGTCCTTGCGGGGCTATGGAATCCTCAAAAAGCAGCACCAAGACCGTTCAAGGTCAACTTAACACATGCAACGAAGATTTCAGGAGGGAAGGGCGATAGCGAGGAGGAGGTTGCAATTGACAAGTCCGCGATATTGGCAGAGATCGCAAGGTTGGGAGGGGACATGGTGTCAAGAGTCGAAGAGCAGCATTGAGATACCCTGAATATGATTTAAACAGGAGCATAATATGCTTTCCACGCTTGGGACATCAAAGCAGTGAGGAATTTTTCAGAGCCCGTTGAGAAATGAACCGTTTTCTAGAGTTGGCCATGAGTGAAGAATATCATGTCCCGTACTACGTTGTGACGGGTTCTACCATCCATTTATCGGGCATTCGACTTCATGAAATCAATCTAGAACATAATCAGAATATGCCCTACAGCATCTTCTCCCAGGTGCATGCTTGAGCAATCATTATTGAAGATATTTATGCCTTATGATTTAGATAGCGCCCCCATTAAGCAGTCAAAACTGGCATTGCATGGGCTAATATGAGAAAGTTAAATTTACGAGGACTCTCCAAGCTCGCTTGAACTACGATGAGGTGCTATATTAAATTCCGGATTAATGATATGATAACACAACGATTGTATGTGAGAAAGCTTAATAATTTCGACGTTTCTTCCTCATAGTTGCTTGCATAGAAAGGCCCAAAGACATTTGTGAAGAAGAGACAGGGGGAATGCTGAGGTCGTTAACATTGGACTAATAGTGAAGTTCGAACTTGTCCAGTAGAGAAAGAGGATATTCACGTGATACCCCGCAGACTCGCTAACTAAAAAACCCACTACACGAAATCGAACTTTTTCAGAACAGCGTACCACAGTCACTTTCGAGTCGCAATATCCTTTACGACCGCATTTGCTGTACCCTTCGAAGACGCCAATATGGGGATTCCTTTCGATTTCGCATCCGATAGGCCAGAGCACATCGACGCAATCCTCAACGGCCTCGATAGATACAACCCAGAGACCACTAGCATCTTCCAAGAATACGTCGTCCAACAATGCGAAGAAAAGACCTACGACGCGTACGCAAACCTGGCGCTCTTGAAGCTGTAAGTGAAAGTCAAATTTCTCAAGCGCCGTCAAATGTCAAGTGATGATCGTTTTTAACGTTTCCTATTACCTGAATGGGCATGGAGAATGAATCCCTCCAGCCTTTGAAGTCCATATTAGCTCTATCTGAAAGACATTTCCTACTTCGTATATATACTACAATACAAAACCGCACAAGAACTTTTACTGACATGCGTTCTGCATCAGATACCAGTTTAATCCGCACCTCACGAAAGACGAAACTATCACCAACATCCTCGTCAAATCACTCACCGTCTTCCCTTCTCCCGATTTCTCCCTCTGCCTCCACCTTTTACCACCACATATCCTTACGCCAGCAAGCACACAATCCGCTCTACCAGCAGCAGGCGACGCTCCACTCTCCGAAGCCGTCCAAAAGCTCAACGTTCTGAACAACCTTCTCGGTCAAGCCTCATACAGTCAATTCTGGAGTACACTCGACAGCGATGATCTTTACGCTGATCTGGTTGCTGATGTAGCTGGCTTCGAGGAGTTGATCCGTATCCGAATTGCCCTTACAATTTCTCAATCAGTGCGCGAAATTGAACGCTCGGTGCTCGAGTCATGGCTGGGAATGCAAGGTGAAGGATTCGATAAGTTTGTAAATGGTGTGTGTGGGTGGGAAATCGAGGGAACTGTTGTGAAGGTACCTCTGAACAAGGAGAATGAGGCGAAAGGAACGATTGTGAGGGAGAATGTGAAGATCGACCAGTTCGCGAGGGTCATTAGACGGGCTTATGAGCAGCCTGCGTGAGGGAGACCTTCTGAAATGTGATATGGATTTGCATGGTATAGCTGGCTGGCTTACTGAATGGCGTTCTGGGGTGGAGTTAGAAGGGCTCGGTCAAGCCTTTGCTATTATGTGACTACGGATGGACTTCGATATAAGATCGTAGTTGCGAGCAATGTGGTAGAAATGAAGCTCATGGTCTACCAACTATGGTCTCTATGTATGCATTGGAACGCAAATGACCTTTAGGGACATTTATTCCGCATTAATCACCTCATCGCAAAGTGAAGATGCGTCTCCTGAATCTTGGTATTATTATTTAATCCTCGTGGTTGCGTTTACATGCACTCTTTATGCTATGTATCCAATGCAAATCGCATAGATATAATGTTGTGTTGATCGCCGTCAACTTGACTCCTTGAAACAAACTCAACGCCAGCCCATAAACTTTTCAAATCAACCACCGAAGCCTGGGAATCCTCCTGGAAATCCACCCCCTCCACCACCGAACTTGAAGCTGAATTGTTGACCACCGCCACTATGACCGAAAGGATGGCCTCCTTGGAAGGGGCTACCTTGGAATGGATGTTGACGCTGTTGTTCATGGTCATTCGGATCATCGCCGTTATCATATCTTTGCTTCAACTCGGGATCACTAAGTACCTCATATGCCTCGTTAACTGAAGCCATCTTCTTCTCTGCTTCTTCTTTACTGACTCCTAGCTTGTGAGCCTTATCTGGGTGATGAATCTTGATCATCTTCCGGTAAGCAGCTTTGATTTGGAGTTCATCCGCATCACGAGTCAGACCGAGCACCTTGTAATAATCCTTGGTCTTGCTTCGCTTGAGCTCAGTATGAGCATGTTGTAACAATTGGTTGATTTGCTGTGCTTCGGGATGGTGCTCCTTGGCGGCGTTGAGAGATGCGATTGCTGCGTCAAAGTTCTCAGCCTCCATATGTCGTCGAGCCTTGTTGAGTAGACCATAAAGAGCATTCTCGTTCAAGGTGAGAGCCTCGTCGCACCATGTTTCTGCTTTCTTGGAATTTTTCATCTGTCGTTGTTAGAAACACGGATTTTCGAATCTACCCTGACCAAAACTTACCTCATGATAAGCCTCGCATACCATTTCCACAATAGCGGAAACGAGGTCGTTCGGAGCACGCTCTGGAATGGTCCCTGCTTCACGAAGCTCCTTCACGTCATCTTTAACATCCTGAACCAGTCCCAGATCTTCTCCTGCTGGAAGTAACAACTTAATGGCGCTTGCGTATTGCTTCTTGTCCATATGCTTGTTGATAGCTGCCATTTGCTTGTCTAACGTCTTCTCTCGCCTGTAAAGCTTCTTGCACTTCTTGGAATCCGGGTCCGAATGCAAGCACTTCCGCATTTGATCCATACCATGTTCCAGATCTGCTAAAGCGTAGAATGTGATCGCTGATATTTGCATATGTGGTTCAGTCATTCCTGACTGCATCTGCAAAACGTGCTTTAGGTCGCTCATGCCTTCCTGGACCTCGCCACGCTCAAACCGACAATGAGCTCTAGTCTTCCGTAACGTTAACATTTTGCTTGCGACCATGATTGCGACGCCGGATTGTGTAACACACTCCTCCCAATTCCCACTCTTCTCAGCAGCTGCTGCTAAATGAGCAGCGCCCTTGGCCTCTTCCAGCTGAGCCAAGTCCTCCTCTGAATGGCCATGGGTAACGAAGTCCTTCTTCGCAGCTTCCCACTCGCCGTTCTTTGCCCGAATCTTCGCACGCTGCACCAATGCACCCTCAAATCCGGGCTTGATCGATAGGACTTTATCGAAATCCTGGGTGGCTTGAACAGTTCGGCCTAAGGAGAGATAGGTGGCACCGCGCTTAAAGTATGTGAGATAGTTGTCAGGATCGCGAGTAATGGCAATATCATAGTATGTGAGGGCATCGTTCGTCTCGCCTTTGGCAAGATGAGCGTTGGCAGATGCCAGGAGCGATGCAATTGGAGTATCGGAGGGGATATCAGAAGGGGAGAGCGCGAGCACTAGGGAATTTGAAGATAGAAGACTTGCGGCGAACGCCAAAGCCGAGAAATTGACAATCATGGTGACTGATCGTGCAGCAGTACTCCTAGGGTTGTTGGACGGTTGACAATGGGTCGGGGGAGAGAGCAAGAAGTGTCGCTGTCAATATGCATGGGCCAAAAGAGGCCAGGCTGTCGATTAGACGCACAGACCAAGTCAAAAATAGGTGTGGAATTTTAAAGTTGACCTTAGCGCACTTTCCAGCGCTCAGCCTCGTCTAACCCCACCATTTCCATACCGATGCCTAGGCTCTGTGCCTGGTTGTTGTCGCTGTACCTGATTCATGGAACATGCGCTCACTAATCAGCCTCCTCAATCGTCAATGTCAACAATAACAACAACCAACAATGGCACATCTCTCACCCTCAGCCATATTCTCCCCTTCGGTGGCAAGACAGCAACTTGCAGCAGCCAAGGATTGGAATTATGTTGACAGTTGGCTGTCGACGAAGTTCTCGGGCAAGTCACCACCACCATTTGAGCGCAACAACGAGACCCTGAAAGCACTGCTCGCTCTAGCCGCGATCAACGAAAGCGCCGATGAAGAGCGCGACCCCCTAGCTAAACTAGAAGCCAAGGCTCTGCAAGATGTACAAGCCAAGGAAAAGGCAGACCCAAATGCCGACTTGCTGGCCTCGATCGAGGCATCGTTGACGCGAGAAGGCCAGACCAGCATTGAAGCCCTTTCGAACTTAAGCGTCGCTTGCAAACAACCAATACCAGACATTGAGAGGCTTGGACGAGGTATTATTGATATTCAAGTTACCTCGTATGATCTGGAGCAAACCAGCGATCGCGTCTCAATCCTCGAAGCGCATTTAAACTCCGAACTAGATCATATCAACATCTTGATTAGGGATTTGCAGAGCGATGCCTACCAGCCTCCTTCAAACTTGACGAAACAGACTATCGAATATCAGCGGAAAGCAAAGACTATGTTGTCTAAAATCCCAGAGCTTCGCGACCGCATATCGTCGCTGGCTACGTCGGCAGGAACATTGAAGGTCACAATACAAGATGTCAAAGCTGAAGAGGAAAAGTTCAAAGCATTGATGGTCACCGTGAAGGAGCTCGAGGCGCAGGTCAAGAGTTATCATGACTTGCCACAAGATACAGATCTGGCTAGGCTGGAGTTAGAACGTCTCAGGGTTGAGCTGCGAGACCTTACACATGAAAGAGACAGCATGTTCGAGGGCTTGGTGGAGCGAGAAAGTCCGAAGAAAACCAGGTCGTGAAGAATTATTTACATTACACTTTCATATATGATGCTTGTGCTTGGTGAATGTTTCGTGGATGCCAATCCAGTCACCTCTTTGGCCGACCACCAGATACTGCTCCTCCTAGTCGCCCAAATTTACCTAAACTTGATTTCGACTTGTATGCGGTTGTCTGACCACCAGCGGGAGCTTGTGGTGTATCTTTCGCTGGCAGTGGTGGAGCTTGCAATCTTGCCAGATCTTTGAACGCTCTCGCATCAAGACCATCTCCGACACGGGCTTCACCAAGGCCGTCTTCGAAATCTCCTCCAGGTCTCTGCGCTCTTCTTGCTCGCTCCTGGACACTCCTAAACTTTTCGAGTAATTCATTCCACCGGATACCAGCTTCATCTCGGCCTTTCAGTCGGCTTGATCTGTCAAAGCTAGATGGGCCAGCATTCGTGGGCGCGCTAAATGAGGATGTATGAGTCTCCGTGCTTTTTTGACGTTGATGGAATTGAAAAGTAGAAACAGTCTCGACCACACTGTTATTACGAGATTGAGGTACGTACGCTCGAGGTGCGATATGCAAGTAGCCTATTGCACTGACACTATTCAGTCTATTCTTCAGTGCTGCAAAAGCTGATGATTGGGGAAGCAGCATGAGAAGGCCATAAAGACACTTGTATAGATGAGGATATTTTTCCGGTTCTAGCAGTTGTAGACGAAGATCTAACACTATATCAGCGAATAGTCTGAAGCGGTACGTTTGACACTTACATGTGAACACCGGAGATTCTAATAATTGAACCAATTTATCGATTTGAATGAGCATGTTCACAGTCATCTCCAATTCTGCACTAGAGGACGTGAGCATCATTCTGCTATTCACGAAGTTGAACTTACAATATTTGCAATAGGTTGTACGCTTGCTCATATGCCTGCGCAAGAAGACAAAGTGAGAATGTAGCTACCGCATTGTAGCACCAGGACCTGAAAAGCGCGACAAAAAAGGTCTGGCCATCCTGTGAAGTGTCAGTTTAATTTCTTCAAGAGAAAGGATTGTCCAACCTTAGTTTCCAAGTTTCGCAGTCTTTTGCGGAGGTCTGCCAACTCTGGAGCCGTGATAAGATTATTGTTTAGATTCTGTACCATGATGCTCGCAAACTCTACGTCCTCTTCCTTCTCTATACAATCAGCGAGAGTCCGGTAGATACGCTCAGCACTCAAACTGATACAAAGCTGACGGATGATCAGATTTCCTCTCGTTTCGAGTAATTTTCTGTCAGTTGAAAAAAGCTGAAGAAGATTCTCCATGAAGGAAGAGAAGTAATCGTCGCCACTGTTTCGTGATATCTGAGATAAAAGTTGTAGATCTCGGGTGACCACTGCTTCAGCGGGATCAGAAAGCGTTTTGAGCAGGGCTGGAAAGGTCCCATCATTGAATGCGAGAACCTTTCTTGGGGCTTTTCGGTGAAGCATTAGGAGCCACGTCAAGGCTGCGACTCTTGTAGCTTCGTGGTCGTTCAGGAACAGCAGAGTCAAAGATGCGACAGCTGCAGCATAGTCGAGCTCAACTTGCGGCTGAGAGGGTTGAGATGGCGATGTGGGAGTTGGGGTTTTGTATGGTGGGGGTGGTGTCTGCACTTCCGAGTCTCTTTTATCCATTTCCCGGGAATTTGAGATAGATCCTCGGGTGTTCGTAGAGGAGTCTCTCCGATCGTTACTGGCGGAGTCTTTGACGATCGATGTGGGTATTCTTGATGGACCTGCTGAAGGAGGCTCCGAAGGTGCCCCTTCATCGGCAAGTGATACCACGTAGTCCATCAAGGATGTGTTCACTCGAGAAGCAGCTTGGCGAATCGATTCAACACCACTCGCCATGGCGGGGAGAAGGTGTGCCAAGATCTTTGGAGCAAAAGGTAATACCTCTTCCGGGCAAATGTCAAGGAAGTCGACAATCCATCGTAAAGACTCGAGGAGGCTATCTTCTTCTGCACGCTAAGGTCAGCATTAACTCGACATTGCGCTGCCGCAATACGTACCTAAAGGACTGTCTAAGTTGGTGGTCAAGATCTCTAATATCTCCTTGAAGCGGACCTGAACGTCCTGTCCAGGAACCCAGTCGTCGTCGCTAGTGTCCTTGTCATCAGCAGCAGTTGTCGAATCATCATCATCGTCGTCAACTCCGACTTCGGGTGCCACTGAGTTTTCACTATCCATTGAGCCCGAGCGCTTTCGTTTTCCGTCGCTTCGAGATTTTCGACTCTCCTCAATACCTTTCTTGATCCGCGAGATACGCTTGATCTCACTCAGAAATCTTTCTAAGGCGCCTTGAGTAGCGACATGGACGTCGCGATTTGGATCGCTGAGAAACTTGAAAAGGCCACTTAAGAACTCTGGAAGGTACGAGACGAGTTCCAAATCTGGGATCGAATCTAGTAATGTTATCCACCCAACGAGAAATGTCCTGGTAAACGGATTGATAACATAAATTCGCTCTTTTAGGAGTGGCATGAAACGAGCAAGAGAGAAGGCAGTTGGAAGGTCAACAGAGTCATCCGGGGTCTCTTTGTCAGTCTCCATAGCTGACTCTTCAGAAGTTTGAAGGATGGAGACATAGTTCGAAGCTGATTCCGAGACGATGTCTTTAATTAACCGATCTAGGAGTTCGGCGCCATTCTTGACTGAGAGTTCGGAATCCGCACCAAGCTATATTATCGTGAGCAGGATCTAACGTGTTGGCTTAGCCGCAACGCACTTTGCATAAAGCATCAAAGATGTCATTGAAGTAAGGTAAAACCTCGCCCTTAGCCACCTTGGCGATGTTGTACATGCTTTCACACGCATAGTAGCGGACTCTGGCATCTTGATCTGTGAAACAGGCGAGTACTGGAGGAACGATAACATCTAAATAACGTGCCAAATCCTGGGTTTTAATTAGCACGATCACCCCTACCTCAACGTCTGACATACTGGTCCTAAAGCTATGGCTGCAGCTGCCAGTCCGATCAGTCCGCCATTTCGAGCGTGAGGCTGGTGCACTGCGTAGGCAAAGTCATTGCAGAGCTGCTCAATTATCTTCTTGATCTTGTCGTATTCTTTGACAGCAGCAAAATCTCGAATGACACGCTCAAGACTAGGATTCGATTATCAGCTTGTCTCATCGGGACAGGACAAGGCACCTACTCGAGAGCGCCGACTTTCCGCTTATCGTAGAGTTTGTCATTTAGAGCTCGTTGGATGCTTGGATCCATGCTGAAGTCTATCTACCTCCAAGTTGCATGGTATGCTGCAAAGTACGACGATTACAAGTTATTTGAAAGAGGTGGTTGAGCTCTTCTCCTTTGAGTCCCAGAGCGGAAAAACAGGGAAAGAACGATGCATGTGAGGCTGAGAAACTTGCACACTCTGTCTCAAAACTGGCTTCGAGAAAAGAGCAACTTGTAAGTCCAAAGGATGCTTATCAATAAGACACGGTCAAAATTTGTCCTGCAATATAGGCTCGCTCAAGACGAGACGTCTTGTTCAAGGTCGTATCGATGTCTCGCGCGCAGGGATATCGTCGGCGCGTGGAGTGCCGGCATCACGTGATGATAGGAGGCGAGTTGATATGCGGCCTGAGGCGCAAGACTAAGGCGACAACAGGAACGAGACTGGCTGACTGGAATTTCAACTCATCTTCGTACGAATCTCTCCTTCTCAACGGTATCATGACGAAGGAGTTCGCAATGAGCTGGCCCGAGGAGATTGACTCGAGCCTGAATTGGCACGGACGCCAGACGACGACTTCCCCCCCAGTCTTCTCGAAATTAATCATTCCGCTCCCGTTCACGCACCGGGTCTGGTATCATGTGGTAATTGTGGCATGCCTACTCCGGAGTAGATATGTGGCCCTGGGTAGCTTCGATCTGCTCTGCGTCCGGGAGCGCCTGCAGTCTCCCACGATCGAGAGCTCCTCTGGACGTACAGTATGCGAACGACCTCCATCATCCATCATCCATCATCCATGTTACGGAATACGGTCGGACGCGGTCTCCTCATTCCCTCATTCTTCGAAAATTACTCCGTACCATGCAATGCTGCGTGCAAAAAGGTAAGTCGATATTTCAAGCGACAATTGTTTCACCCTGATTCTGTAGCTGCCCTCCACGGCGCGTTCTCAGGTTCTCAAGTTCTCAAGTTCTCAAGTTCTCAAGTTCCAGAGCCCCATTCTGCATCACAACGGTGTTGCCAGCCACGGTCGACGGCTGCATCACACGAAAAAGCAATACCAGCGTCAGTGCCGAAGATCTTCAATTTTTGGGCAGAGAGTACCAATCAACATTAGATTCGTGTTCGAAGCAACCAAGATTACAACTCCTCGAGCTCCTCCTACCCAGTCCCAATATTTTGAGGGAATGCAACAAACTCCGACTCCGACTCCGACTTCGTTCTCACGCCCCAAAAATAATATGGCTTGAGTAAAACCTGCTCGTTCACATCTTCTCCAAGTACGCCAAAGAATAACCCATGCTCGCTTGCTCGCCTCGACATCAACCTCGCAACCCTTCCCTGCATCCACACCACCAAAATCGACGCCCCTTACTCCGTCCCATCTCGCTACCCCCTACCCCCTACCCCTCACCCCCTGTCCCCAGCTCCCCCTGTTGCATGTGCGATCCGGTCTACCGGGCAGCATGCGCATCGCAGTTGCTGCAAGGCTCCTTTGTCGAGCAATATTCCCCAGAGCGATTGATGTTGGTGCATCTGCCACCTCCGCCTTGCTCTTTGGATTTGCGCGTGTTTTTCCCACTCGAGTTCCCACCTTCCTCTGCCTTGTTTCGATCCGCAGCTTTTCTAGCCGAGCGCGCCTGGTGTGACTGAGGCTCTGGTGATTAGTTCACTTTCCAAATTCCAATAGCCAAGGGAGGATACTTACATCTGGTTTTGCCCTGCCAATCCTCTCCGCTGATTTATCGTCGTGCTTCCCTCGAGTCATGATTGGTGTAGGCAAGGTCTCAGCTGATACCTAGAAGGAGGGTCGTCCTCGCCTAAATGTGTACTTCGTAGACAGAACGGCAATGTCAAGACTTAACAATAGCACAAGTGTTTCAGCCAGCAAAGTTTGTTTCGATTCAAAGAGTAGAATGTGCTTGTCCACAGGATGCAATTCTTCAGCGGAACGAGTAAGAACTTATATATTAGGGGTGCGTGCCGTAGTGGAGATCTTTTTTGCTTTTTTTTGTCAGAGCAACCCTTGGCCTTTTTATCCTTCGGGATATGAAGCAGGGCCATCGCTAAATCTCCAGTTTTCAATCTCATCCTACAAAGTCAAATAACGGTGCTACGCATAATGTGATAACTGACCACGGTTTGTTTTTCGAGCTTTGATAGAAAGAAGCAACTATCAGCCGCTGCGGTAATCGCGGACATCTCTACCCGTACTGCAGTAGGTATCCTTCCCTTCGGAAACATCCTTGATCCCACGATCTGATAAGGATCCGGAGATCCACCTTCCTCACTAGAGGACGGGAGGATTCCAAGGACTCCATCAACGACGGTCCGCCGTGCAGAAAGAATAGCAGCGGTAAGGCAGTTCCCGCATGCACCGGGTATCGTCAGCTCATTCTCATGTCCAACCTTCCGGCAACTAAGAGCGCTAGCTCGATCATTCCCCATGTCTCACCCACCACGTCTCGCTCTCCTAACTAGCACTAACCAGCGCCACCATGTTCAAGCGACCTTGGTATCTCCCGGTGGTCTGGGCGTCCTCGGTGCGAAGACAGGCGTTGATGCATGGGGCCCTGTGCTCAACGTCACCTCCGAAGCCAGATTGACCTCTCGTAACCTATTGTGCTCTGCAGCCTGTACCACGGGGAGGGCTGAATCTCAAAAGAAAAGGTGAACTTACGACTGCTCTACCTATAAGAAAGTGCGAGGTTATCATAACTTGCCATAGCCTCGATAGCCTGATGTCTCTTTGGTTCCTTTTGGGGGCTTTCATCTGGCTTGAAGATAAATTAATCCTAGGACTTGCTCAGAAACAAGAAAGTCGACTGGGGGAGAAAACAGGAGATAGCCAGATGTAGGCGAGATACTCGTGCCCCTTGCTAGAAGATCCTTTCCTGTCTGCAAGATCTTACGATACCAAGGTAAGCGACACGGATGCTGGCATCTACAAGTTCATCTCGCCCTGGTGCATAAACTCGCGCAAAGGGTGGCTGCTGATATTGGATACGTTGAAGGCCGAGGAGTATGAAATTGGCGGTGAGAGAACAGACGTCATCTTATTGAAGTGTGAATCTCGCACTGCAGTAAACAGCTTATAGTGCATGTAAATCTCCGCATTCAGCAGTTCTAACAAAGTTTGGACAGCTTTAGTGTCCGTGGAATATGTCACCCTTCTCGGCAAGGGTCTTCTGGCACTTTGCAAGAATAGCCGCCTGCCTCCCAACCTCTCCAAGCCTCCCAATGACGGATTTACTTCCATCTACAAACCCATACAGAGCATAGGGGATCCCTACTTCATTGCAAAACTCTTGCACTAGTTTTTGAGCCCGTCGGAGATTGTGTCTGGGCATCCTGGGAAAGAGATGGTGGACTGCCTGGAACTGTAGGCCCCCGTGAAAGAAATCTAGCCACTGCGGGCAATCAATATCCATCGTTGTCCGAAGCATTTTCTGCGGGAAGGATTCGTGAGGCCCAAGCTCCGCGGTGCTCATCGAGAAGTGAGACAGTGTGATCTGGGCGTGCAGGGGCATGGTGACCATGTGGCTGACCATGAGGAAGGCCCAACGTCCAGAGGCGGTCGGAATCGTCTGGTACATAATGACATATCCAAACCAATACCAGAAGAAGACTTGGCCGGTAATTTCTAGCCATCGATGCCACCATGCAGGTCCCTTTTTGGGACCGAGTCCGCGAATTAGATATTCCCATGAAAGGACATACAGGTTAAATCGTCCAAAGGTAAGAATTGGATAATACAAATAATGCTGATATGGCAAAATGAGTTTTGCAACCGCATCGAAGGTCATGACGCGCTCGTAGAAGGAGGAAGTGAGAGACTCCAAGAATCTGTGGGAAATAGCAAAAAATGGCATATGCTCGATGTCCGGATCATGCTCGGGGGAATTTGTGACGATATGATGCACGTTGTGATTGCGTTTCCACCATCCAACCGATAACCCACCTATAAAGTCTGCGATGATGATGCCGATCGTTGTGTCGATAACAAAATTGTGAGTGATACCCATGTGTCCTGCATCATGTACAGTGAACACGAGTTGATGCCAAAGACATCCTAGGAACAACCCGCTGGTAGCGTACCATCCCCAATGCAGGAAGAGGAGCATCATGCAGAAGAGAAATGTGTATCTGCAGGCTTCCACGGCGTATGCGGAATAGTTGCAATCGTAAAGCCCTTCCGCTCGTAAGCGTTGATCCAACACTCGATACTTCCGAACAACCTCATCCTGGGTATCAAGGTCCAAGGCTGGATATTTAGCGATGTCTAGATCGATCTGTTCTTTGGTGCGAGCGTCCAGGTAAGACATGCCATCGTCCGGTTCTGCCGCGCTCGATACTGACGATGCAGATGAGGATTGCGGATCGACCTTTCCATTAAGGCGCTGCCGAATACTGGAATCGTTCATATCAAATATTGGAGAGGGTGTCCGTGATATTTCAGAGCCCATTGCATCCTCTTCAACAACTTGATCCTCATCGTCGGAATCTGTTAGGCCTTCACAGTACGGTCTGAACTTTCCGCCTTGGATGGGAGGGACGAAGTTCTTCCATCTGCCCTCTATTCGCCCAATTCTATACCGTTCCATTTGTTGGCGCGCTTCGGGAGAATGAAAACTATACCAAAAAGATCAGCAGAAGTGGTACAATATGAGAGTCTTGAGACGAACCCATTGACTTCATCCGTGGCATCTCTGCCAATCATATGCATAATAGCTTTGTCGCCACCAGGATGGTATTTCAACCAAGCATCGACTTTTAAGACCCTCTGGTTGAGGATAATAATTGACCGTCCATCGGCAATGAGTCCTTCAACTACCCGTCGAGATAGGACAGTCTCCGTTCGAGGCGTAGACTTCGCGGAAGCCATGGTTAATGAGGTGCAACAAGCCCGTCTTTGGCAAGCGTTGTAGATTTTCGCATTCGATCAAGACGAACGCATTAATCTCTTGAGGAGTTAATGTTGTCGGTGAAGCTTTGAATTTCGAGGATGGTACGGTCGAGCCACTATCAGAAACGGGGTTCCTGGGTCTGCCCCGCGTTGAGTGGTTCGCTTAAAAGTGGTACCTCGCACGTGCTGAGCTTCAGCTTCGACGACACTAGGAGCTGTCTTGCTTTGATACCTAGGTATAGGTACCTACCTACTTATTGATGACAAGCTCTGCGATGAGAAATCGCCCAGCAGTAAGTGCTGCCATTTTTTTTTAAATTATGACACTGCCCTATAAGCTAGGGTATATTCGAATCTATGACAGGCTTTTCTGTCGTGAAAAACCCCTTTTGGAATAGAGCGTTTCTTATGATCCTATGCCAAGCTTCACCACTCCTACACTATATATTAATTCACTCATGGGAACGACTTATGCTTCTGAAGGCCTTCAGACAAGTATCTGCAAGCTGTCAAAGACTCCCTTGTGATCTGCTACCCGTTGTGTGCTCTTTTTATCACGTGTCTTCAGCAGCATGTTTGTCTTCTCCTCTGCTCCTGGAGGAGTGAGCTCCCGATCCCGAGTCCGAGGCAGATACTTAGTGCCACAGACAAATTAGATATCTGTCTTTCTAACGTTTTGCACAATGAACAAGAACTCTTCAGATTCAAGGCGAGCATATCAACGGCAGCAATATGTTTGTCCACGCAGTCCCCGCATTTTACAGAGCTGTCCCAGATCGTCAGGAAGTTATGTAGAGTCTGCTGATGGTACTGGTAGTGTATACGAGATACATCACATTGATTTGCAGAGCGTGGTCTACTTTTCCCTTCCCCAGCCAACCATGTTATAGAAAGTCCAGCTGATCATCTCCCGACAGAGCAGTCCTGAGGGCAGTACAAAAATATCTTCTTCGGCACACTAACCATAAATATATGTCTATTGTCGGAGCATCGAAGCACGATTACTCGTCTTGCACATGTTTGCTATCTTTCAGTTTGATTCTTAGCCAGTCATCTCGGTGTGAACTCTTTTAGCAAGGGTCATCACAAGGAGTCTGCGGTGTACAGTCTTACAGGCTACTCCCAAAATGTCAGATTTGATGCAGGAGTCGTTCCAAATGGGCGTAAAAATGATGTGCTTAACTTCCCGTACCACTCGGCAGTCCTCGGACTTGTAGTCTCTGCTCTCGAACGCGTCTAGGCTCTCTTACAATGTCGTGCAAATACTGCTGATTCGAAATGCTAGACAGCCTCGTCGCTTGCTTTCATGTCATTTCGCATGTCTCCTCGTTACACATCGGCGTTGACCGCCACCGTATCCTCTATTTATATGCCGGGCGATTCCCATGTTTGCGCTCCTCAGCTACAACACACACCCAATACTCTGCAATTCATTTTTGCTTTAGCATATTATCACAGTAACTCTGCATATTCGATCGCGAATACAATGAATGTTCGACGTAACGCCCTCTTCGGAGGTAGTCTTGGCGCTAGATCTTATGGCGGATTTGGGATGAATAATCTCAATGCTATGAACCTCTTAGGCGGGCAACGCGCCGGTCTAATTGGTGGGCTTGGAGGGTATGGTGCTCTTGCCAGTCTCGGCTCGCTCGGCACGCTTGGTGGACGCGGTCTGCTATCTGGAAGGATCGGTGGAGGATTAGGTCCCGCTGGAGGGCTGGGACTGGTAGGTGGGGGACTAGGAGGGGGACTAGGAGTCGCTCGAGGTAGACGAGGTCTTGCTGGTCGGTGCCAATGTCATCAGGATCCGTACACGGGCGAGCACTTGTGTGAAGGGTGCATCCAGAAGGTTCTCTTTTCACAGCAGGGAGAGGACATTCTTGACTCGCCCTGCATTTGTGGGAGTTGCGACTACGCATATGATTACTGTATTGATCCTCTCCAATACGGCTATGGGTGGTACGTTACATTTCTGATATACTTTACACTTAGCACTCATCTTACAACACAGCAGTGCCAACGCTTATGGATATGGCGGTGGTTTTGGGCTACGCGGCGGGCTTGGAGGACGGCTGGGACATCGAAACCATTACGGAGGAGGAGGTTAGGCCACATTTTCGAAAAAGCACCTAGCTTCGACTTCACTGGGATTTGAACAATGCACCGCCTTCGTTTCTGACATACTGCTGTTCTTAGGCATTCATATTGGTAAACTCTGTTATCACTCCCAAGTATGGTAGCCTGCTAACTTCTCGTCTATCAGACCATGCTCTCTTACAACTCTCTGGCCGTAAAGTATTTGTATTTCATTAAAAATTGGGGTTAAGTATGGTGGGATAACGAAAAACTGCAGAGGTAGATCAATGTTATCAGGAGATATGATTTCAACGACTCGTGACTTAGGAATGGTCCACAGAGCAACATTTGCCAGTCTCCTTCCCCATTTTTGGGAATTTGAAAGGCATACTATCGCTACGAATGGTACATCATATATTTACCAAATCATCTCCATTTTATCTACGTATCTTACAATTAGGGTATGCTTAAAAGTGAATCGCCTTTCCATAGGTAGCCATAGCAGCCTCTTTGAACGCTTCCGCAAGAGTTGGGTGTGCGTGACTTGTTCGTCCAATATCCTCCGTTGAAGCACCATACTCAAGTGCCAGTGTTCCTTCAGCAATCATCTCTCCAGCATTTGGTCCAATAATGTGAATCCCGAGAATTCTATCCGTCTTGGCATCAGCAATCATCTTGACAAAGCCCTCGGTGTCCAGGTTTGTCTTCGCTCTGGAGTTTGCTGAGAATGGGAATGTGCCGATCTTGTACTCTACACCAGAAGCCTTCACTTCCTGTTCGTTCTGGCCAACCCAGGCGACCTCAGGGTGGGTGTACATGACAGATGGGATGGCGCCATAGTTGACGTGTCCATAGCCTTTTTTGATCCATTCGATGGCAGCAACACCTTCCTCTTCGGCTTTGTGTGCTAACATGGGGCCGAAAGTGCAATCACCGATTACACGGATGTGTGGGAGCTTCGTTCGGAACTCCTGGTCAATAATCAATCTTCCCTTCTCGTCGGTCTCAAGACCGATGTTCTCTAATCCAAGGCCTGCAGTGTATGGACGTCGGCCAATAGCGACCAGGACAACGTCGGCATCAAGCTTCGTTAATGATTAGCAATTGCGTTGAAAGGAATCCATTCACACTTACAGTCTCCTTTTTGCCTCCCTTTGCAGCTTCAACTTCGAGCTTGATCTTGTCGCCAGTGGTGTCACCACCAAGAACCTTGGTGTTGAGCTTGAAATCAATGCCCTGCTTCTTCAAAATCTTTTGGGCAGATTTCGAGATCTCTGCATCCATGCCGGGGCCGCCGATTTGTCCCAGGAACTCGACTACGGTGACCTTTGAGCCTAATCTTGACCAGACTGAACCCATTTCCAGACCGATGATACCACCGCCAATAACAACCATGGTCTCAGGGACTTTGTCGAGCGCAATAGCACCTGTGCTAGTGATGATTCTCTTCTCGTCGATTTCCAGTCCGGGAAACGGTGTAGCTTCACTGCCAGTGGCAATAATAATGTTCTTTCCAACAATAGACTGCTCGCCTCCCTCTGTAAGGTTGACCTTGACTTCATGCTCGCCTGCGAACGATGCCGTGCCTTTGACATATTCCACGCCGTTTTTCTTGAACAAGAACTCAACACCTTTCGTTAAGCCAGTGACGGCAGTGTCTTTTGATTTCATCATTTGTGTAAGGTTGAGTTTCACATCGCCAACGTCGATACCTCTTGCTTTCGTGTCGTGAAGAATTTGGTGGTAGAGGTGCGAGTTGTTGAGCAGAGCTTTCGAGGGAATGCAACCTACGTTCAAGCAGGTTCCGCCCAGTGTACCTCGTTTCTCAATACATGTAACCTATTCCATATGTTAGATATATGCCCACAGTACTCCAGATGTCTGCGAAGCATACTTTCATGCCCTCCTGGCCAGCTTTGATTGCGGCAACATACCCAGCAACGCCACCTCCGATAATGACCAAATCCTTTTCCTCTAATAGGGTATCAGCTTTGAATTCATTACCCTAGCCCACCTGTGCAACTTACCAGCTTCCGTAGCGTATCCTCGTTTTGACCATCTTGCAATTGATGAAGGGGCAACTACTGCGGGAAGGCTTAAAAGCGATGTCAGCTTTTGGAATCTGAGGACATTGAGCAATTGGGGGTAAACATACGATGATGGTTGCTTAAAAGCCGACCTGGCGGCCGCTCGAGGTACTAATAAGCTTCGAAGCATTGTGGATGACGGAGAAGGTTTGTATTGCTTCAAGTCTTTGGCCGGCTGATTGTTTTGCTGAGAGACCGGAGTTCAAGCGAAACTATCCGAGTCACGTGACCATATATTTCGAGCTTCAGCCATGCCGTGGTTAGCCGCGAAATGTTTCGGGCGACTTTTACAAAGCCAACCTCATTTCTGGGACATTCTTGGGTCTTGGTGCCTTGGCTTCTCGCGTGTCATCTCCTGTGTGGGAGCTATTCTCACAAACTTTTAGAGGCTGTACAGCAAGGCGAAATTGCCACGATTAACCCCAGAAAAATATGAATAATCTAATAAATCCATTCAATCCGTTACAGATTCGATAGCCACTAACGCCTCAAGGGTATCTCCTGCTACTTTACAGGCCCACTTCACTATAGCCTTTTCATCTTTGCCACCTGCAATGTCCGTCTTTCCCACTATCTTTTTTAAAAAGTACTGTAGACCCCTGACTAGTTGAGGGGTGTCTTTCGCTTTAGCAAAGATGCTAGCCACAGCCTGCTCGTCTCTCTTTGACTTAGACTGGTTTTGAGACTGAAGAAAGATACTTATGAACAGTACCTCCATAAATGTCTTGGTCTTTGGCTGGAGATAGCTGAGGTTGAGGTTCTTGAAGACACTGAGACTAAGACCTCCTTCTAGAATCAGCGTCGCAAACATCTTAGCCAAATTTACGATCTGTCTGGTCTCAAGTGTATCTTCTTCGTCATCGGGCGCATCTTCTTCCTCGTCAGATTCCCCCATCCTCTTGAACAGGTCCCAAAGGCAGAACTGGAAAGTCGTTCTCAGTCTCTTGTCTCCACACACCTTCTTTGCGATCAAAGTATAATATGGGTTGTAGGTTTTCTCACTCCCAGCACAATGGACCAGAATTTTGGGGATCTCGTACTCTTGAACCTTCTTCAGTTTGAGCTTCATCAAGCGCATGTACGCATCCTGATAATCCTCCGAGGACATGATTGAGATGAAAATGGCTCGACGAATATCAGTATTCATGCGATGCTCCCTGGCAAGCTGAATTAAGTCTGAAGTGTTGTTGTCTTCGACCGGAATCGTGCTCTTCTTGTTCTGATCGACGTAGTTGTTCTCATTATCTTCCTCGGGCCCATTACCAGCCCAACTAGCTCCGACGAGCCACCATTTACCCTTTTTGTCGGATTCTTTTATGTCTTTGAGCCCAATTCGCAGAGGTTCACTCGCTTTGATATTCCGAGAGTTCAATGATCCAAGGATTTTCTTCATCTGAATGGTATGCTCCGATGTCACAGCGGACGCCGCTGCCCCGGTCTTCATTCGGTTGTTCTTGAGATTGTTGATGGTCTCAATCATAAACTTCGTTCGAACAGAGATGTTGTTTTCGCCAACACTTTCAACAGCTGGTCGAAGCATTCCAACAATATCCTTTAGTGACGACGGATCATCTTGCCGTAATTGAGGACCAGATGTTCTAATGATCTTCAGTAAAAGCTCTGCATTCAATTCTGAAAGTCTGCCGAGGAACAGTTTGATATAGTCAAACATAAGATTGCTCCCAACAACTTGAAAATTGTACATTTCCGAAAGAAGCATGATTAGATTTGACGTCTCCTTGCCGGCTTCAGTGCTTACAGCCGCTGGACTGTCCTGTAGAAGGCTAGCCCGAGAATAATGCTCGTCAAAAAGGTCCACTATCCTCTGAATGACCTGTGCGCCAAAGTCTGTACCAATGACTTTGTAGATAGCTGTAATAAATCCAGCAGGAAGGATTATGAGGGTGTCTGGCAAGCTTGTAGGCTCACAGACGGAAGTGAGTAGGACGTCTACGAGGGTCGAGGTGACATGTTGTCGTGGGTTTTCCCGGTATAGCTTCTCAATGTCCCCCAGGATTGAGATCAGATTGGCCTCTGTGAGCCTATTGACTAGACCTTGAGTCCGCCGTCGTAAACGATCCAACTCTTCCGAGTCGGAGGAGGCAGGTTTCCGTAACGAAGGTGGAACATATTTTCCAGTCAAGGAAGGTACTACAGGGGCAACATATGGATTTTCACGAACTCGTGGAGGGGGCTGGAGCATCTCCGTATTTTGGCCTACTCCATCATCGTCGTCGTCCTCGGAACCAAAGCTCTCGAAATCATTGTCCACATCAAGCTCATTGCCCTGTTCACTCAATTCGCCTAAGTCGGAGGCTTCCGATTCATCGTCAGGAAATTCGGGTCCGTCTAAAGACATGTCTGAGGCGCCATCATCGTCTGAACCTTCGTCATGATCTTCTTCGTCATAGTCTTCTTCGTCATGGTCTTCGTCACTTCCGTTCTCGCTCGCCTCTCCTAATATCACTGGCGTAGCTTTCGCAGCGTTTCGAGCTTGCTTACGCTTTTGTTCTAGCCATTCGTCACCCTCTGCCTTTCTCTTCTTACTCTCTTGGACACCCGAGTCTTCTTCATCCAAGCCTTCGAGAAGTTCGTCTAGCCCATCATCTGTGAACGATTGGGGCAGTTTCTTCTTCCCCTTGAGACCTAATTTCTTTTCCAAAGCTGCAATCTCTTCGTCGTCCTCCGCCAGCTTGTTCTTAACAGCCCTTGACACCTTGACAGGTGGTGATATGGACCGCACATCTCTTGGGGCCTCGGGGCTGGGATCCCTTTTCTTTGTGCGCTTCAGAATCGATTTCGGCCGGGGTATGGTCACTTCATCCTGTGCAGACTTGTTGGAAAGCAGTTGTGGGACGATTGGAGCTTCATGTTCCACATTTCCATTTTTCGTGTGTTGTAATTTCTTCCTCTTCAGAGGAGGTTGTCCGCCCCTCACAGCTTTTTTCTCGACTCGTGCAGCTTTTCGAAGCTCTTTTCTCGCCCCGGGCCGAGATCGTGATTTGCGACCTCCAGAATAGGCATCTGAGTACCATAATTTAGCTTCATTATGTGAAAAGAGAGACGAGAACTAACCTTGACCTCCAATCTGGTCAAGCAATGCTTTTGGAAGCTTTAACAGATTTGGTGGCGCCATTCACAAATTCTCATGAAATGGGAAGGTAAAGTTCGCAGATGTCGAGAAATTTATCGGATGTCGAAGCCCAGCGCCGACCCCACACAGAAATCACCCCACTAAAATAACGCCAAAAATACTGTATCCTAGACCTACAGCCCTGCCTCCAACCCCTCCATTGCATAGTCCAAATAACAGCAGACATGTCGAAAGGCCACCTGAGTAATGATGATGTACGTCACTATACGCCGATTATCTGCAGCAGGCCACGGAGTCACTGACAGCAAACAGTTCTTCCTGCGACTCTCCGAGCTCTTCGATGAGCGACGGCAGAAGGATCATGGCAGCATATACCTGACTCAAAAGCGGAGTAAGAGCCGCTTGACCCATTCCCACTTCACCGTATATCTAATGATTATAGTGGCATACGGAGAAGACACAGATGTAGACTCCCCAGAATCGACGGTTGCACAGCCATTCTCCGACCTGAGCCCCGCGAAGCCCTTACCGATTTTGATCCGGGCGACAAATGGGAAGTCGAAGGAAAATAGGGCCAAGAAGGTCAAGCTGTCCACAATTGTCGAGGTAGATTCGTTGGAAAACTTCTACAGCAAATATGCGGAAGTGTGCAAGCTGGGCATGTCGGGATTAAAAAAGAGAGACAGGAGTAAGGCCAAGGAGAAGTTAAAGGCGAAGAAGAAGAAGCAGGGTGGAGGAGCTACTGGAGCCGTTGACGTGAAGAAAAGTTGATCGGAGGTTTGTGTACATTTTGACACCACTTTGAGGAGCACTAGGAGGAGCATTTCTCAAGCTATACCCAAGCCACAGATCCAGGCAGCAATACAATACACATCGATTCTCGCAATGATTAATAATGTATGGGAATTGATAAAAGGCTGAATGCTAAACACATGCTAATGTCTGACTGCCAACTTCGACGCTCTATCTTGATATTCATCCACATCCCTATCCACCAGATATTTGAAGGACTGACCAAGCTACCCCTCAAATTAGCCTTGTAACGCACGGATACCTCTCACTAAGGGCACGCTCCCTTGAGGATCCACCCGGTCTAACAATAACAGAACTTAGAAAAGGGTCGTCATCAGAGAAAACAGACCCTACCAAGTCCAAAAATCCATGTCTAAACACAAATACAATATTATCCACAGAATGCACAAACGTTAGAGGATTCTGGAGAAATGGTACGACTTGGGGTCAGCTAGATAATAGCTTCGGGTCGATGTAGGACGATTGATGTGCACCATCTTCCGCCATTTGTTGTTCCTTGTCGGTTTGTTCCTTGTTATAAGCCTCCAGAATTTGAGCCATAGTAGCATCATCAATATCCTCAAAATTGTCCTGCTCATCATCAGCACTATTAGCGAAGAGCAGATTAGCGTATACTCACCTGGCCATGTTCATTCCATGGTGCCTGAGAGGGAGGTTCAGCAGCAGGACTCGCGCCAGGTTCAGGCTCAGGCTTGGTGTTGTTTTGCAATAGAACAGGATCCACGTTTCCTTGAACGTTCCCACTTGACTGCTCTCCTGCCGATCCCGTACCTATGCTGTACTGCAAGTTGCCACTTGACCGCTCACCCCTGAGTTTAGTACCAGTATTGTAAGGCATGTTTGGCCAGTTCTGGTTGGCATGACCGGCATCCCAGGAATTCGGAGCTGGTTGATTAAACATCGCAGTTTGGTAGTGACCGGGCTCGTTCTGTTGGATAGCAGTTTGGTAAGACGAAGTGCCGGCATACGTGAAACCATTTCCATATGGATTACTAGGAAACATATGAGGTCGCCAGTTCAATGAAGAACTCGGATCTGGGTAGGTGAAACCGGGGGTTGTGGACATGGGAGGTGAATAACCTAGGTTCGACATTGGTGCTCTCGGCGCTGAATGCATGGAACCTGGGGTTGATGGCTGACCCTCTGACTTCTCCACTTTGATCCTCTTACTAGGAGTTCTTTCTTTCTCTGATCGTGCTTCACGATGTCTTTTCTTGCCTGGGGTACCTTCGCGACTCAAGTGGCCAGGTCGTTCTTCAGTCACCTTTATCTCCTTCGCACCACACTCTCCACAACCTCCCCTCGCGCCACAGAACCAGCAATGTCCTCCTTCTTCCACCATTCGTCTCCTGCCACTGATCCCCAGTTCTTCAAGTCCAAGTACGATATACGCTTTATCGATGCCCGGCCTCATCATGTCCTTTTCAAATCCGGATTTCCCAGCAGCGTGTGCTCTACATCTCCAGCAAACTCCTACAGGTCGATGTTCAGGATCACAACCTCGCACTTGAATGCAGAGCTCTGGTGGACACTTGCTCTTCGGCCATGATGCGGGACAGCTTGGGAGTTTCGAGATCGAGACGTATACTTTGCGGCAGCAAGGCAGTGTAAAAGGAATAACTTGGCACATCTCGCGTCGGCGATGTCCTAGAGATTTGTTGCGCTCGCAGGACGCAGGCGTTATGATTTTGTAATGTCGGTATTGTTGAAATGTGGTTCTTGATTAACTTGTAATATGTTTGGTAGGGATGGGAATCATTAGAAGGCAAGAAGAAAGTTTGATTAGGAAATATACCATTAAATTTTATGACTTGGCGGTAAAGAAAGCGGAAGGAACGAGTGAATGATAAGTGATGATACAATATTGACGCTGTGATTCACAAGACCATGAATATATTGTTTGGGCATCACTTTCGAGTCCTATGATTGTTAGCAAGTATCCAGATGAACACATTGTTTCGATGTATCCGAAAAGGAAAGTGTATAATTGGAGATGAAATGATTTACTTTGCATTGTGAAAGAGTCCACGAGGCTCTGTCTCACCCGATCTTAACTTGTCACAGCAATTGTACTTTCACAGCTCGATCATCCCAGCACCCTATAAATAAATTCCAAATCATCGATTGACTGCATAAACCGCATCTAAGCACATGTTCCTAGGCTTGATCGGGATGGAAAACTTTTGTTAGACTGAAAAAAGCACATATCCTCCCCTCTCCATAACCCTAATTGTGCATTCTCGGAATCCACCTGAAGCAAGTGAGCAAACTAGAAAGAGATCGAATTGTAGACCGCGCCTTCAGCCTTTTGACTGGTATGCTCTCCCTAGTGTTTTTTGGGTGGAAAATGAGGTACAGGCAAGGAAAGCGAACTGGTCCAATGAAGAAAGAGTGGTGTAACACGAGTTGCGGAAACGATGCTTGGACACCAAGCACGTTGGCATCCGTCGGGAGGATCTCTACATGATCTGGTCTTGAGTCAAGCTGGTGGCTTCCGTCTCCATAGCATCTCCACCGCCACCAGGAGTTTGGTACTTGACGTAAGTTAGTCCAAGGGGGCGACCACCATACTGGTAGCCAGAAAACTTCTCGATAGCAGTGTCGGCATTCTCGGCAGTATCGAATCGTACAACACCAGTTCCTCGGGATCGACCATTCGGCTCATACTGAATTTCAGCTTGTTCAACCTTTCCAATGGTGGTGAAAAGTTCAACAAGATCTTCGTTGCTGGTTGACCACGGAAGCTGTAAAAGAGGTCAGCCTAAGATATTCTTGCTCGTCTTCATGCCAACACTTACATTGCGAACGTAGATGATCTCGCTTCGCTCAGTGCCAGAAGTAGCATAGTCAGTAAATGGGTTCGGTGGTGCTGATGATGCTGCAGCTCCTCCATCGAAACCACCAGCCGGACCTCCACTATAGCCACCTCCAAATCCACCACGTCCCCCTCCAAATCCACCTCCAAATCCGCCGCGGCCACCAAACCCCCCACCACGACCACCAAATCCACCCCCGAAGCCTCCACGTCCGCCAAACCCACCACGACCACCAAAACCGGGACCGGAACCAGCGAATCGATCTTCGCGAACTTCAAGGGGGCGACCTTGCCAATCGTAGCCATTGAATTGCTGGATTGCATTGCGGGCATCATCGGGAGATTCGAAGGCTACAATACCGGAACCCTTGGGGCGACCATCTGGTCCAACGTGGACATCGGCACGGATGACCGCACCATTGCGAGCTGTAAATCAAAGTGTTAATTTCAACGTCTATTCGCCTGTTAGCTGCATAGACGAGACTTACCAGCTTGGCGGAAGAGGTCCTTCAGGTCCTGCCATCCAACCGTATAAGGGAGCTAGATCTTGAAGTCAACGATGGCCCCACAAGGAGTATAAGAGAGAAATGAAGGGATTTAACAAACGTTGGCCACATAGATTTGACGGCCGCCACCACCACCACCACCGGCTCCCATGGCACCGCCATATCCGCCTGCGCCAAAGCCACCACGTCCTCCGCCTTCGTAACCGCCGCGACCGGCTGCTGGGGGTCCCGTGAATCGAGGTTCGGCCTCACGATCCTACTCGAGATATTAGAAACAAATACGACACAGGACGACGAGGTGTGACTTACTTCTCGAACATAGACGAGTCGACCCATGAGGTTTTGGTTGCTGAGAGTATTGACGGCCTGTTGAGCTTGCTCCCTCGTGGCATATTCTACAATGCTATTGTAGGTCAGCTTCCATTCTGAATTTCAACAACTTGAATCATAACTTACCCGCATCCCTACATAACCCGCGGAACAACGTCCCAATCCGTCAATCCAACATTCCTTCAATGACCAAAAAAAGAAAAACTCAAAATGCCAGCTACGTATAGGCGCCCACCTTCGACATTCCATTCGGAAGCAACAACACATCTGCAAAAAGGACCTCTCCGGCTAAAGAACCCCGTCAGCCCATAAACCTTTTAACTCGATGTTGAGCCACTAACCAGATCTCATAAAATCTTTGAGATGGTGCCATTTGACGTCATAACTAAGGTTTCCAACGTAGACCCTTCACCAACATGAGCAAAAGTACACCTGGGACCAAAATCGGTCGAGTACTTACCGACGGTCTTGCTGGGAAGACTCTCGTAGAGTGGACAACATCTGCTCTCTAGCTTGAGCTCGCTCCTCAAAGGACCTATGGGGAACACCTCCTCCAGCAGACATCCCGCCACTGATTGGACTTCTGGATCTTCTGTCGCTGCGATGACGGTCCTCACGGCTGCGGCTGCGAGAGCGCGGGCTGTAGGAGCGACGTCTGGAAGAACGTGGTGATCGGGACCGACGTCTTGGTGATCTTTCGCGCTGCGACACGTAAGTCTCTGTTTCAATCATCAAGTCGAGCAGGCTTGATATCAGGGTGAAGAGGTTAAGATTTGAGATGTTGGAGGAATTTGGTCGTGTTGTGCGTTGGTGATCGATGATTAGCCCACGTCCATCCAGGTGTGTGTAGCTTAGTTTCCGTAACTAGGCCTTACTGGACCTCACCTGCGATGGGCAGCCACCTGTCAAAGGCGGACGAGTACAGGCATGGGGCTGCAGCCTTACCCGGCCCAGACTCGCCCGACTTCAAGGTAAAATGAAAAAGGGCTGTAGGAATTTGCAACTTACTCCCGGACGGTACGAATCGTCTGTTTCAAGAGCAATAAAGTTAGTACGGGAAGAACAATGATCGGTTGGACAGGCGAAGGTTGTGAGCAGTAGAAGAACAAAGGCCAAATTGGCGAGAAGATAGAGAATCAAGACCGATAGTGAATGAAACAAGGAGGAAGGAGTGTTGGGGGACAAGACTAACCTGCACCTGACATGGCTCTGGCTAAGATGAGCGTGCTTGTGGATAAGTCGGTGTCTGGTTGTCGAGAGATCTAGCTGCCGGGCTGGGCTGGAATGGAAAATCCTGACAGACGCAAGGATAGAAGTTAGTGGGACAGTCGTGTCTGGTTTGCGGGTGAGATGGGGTGAGGGTGAGGGTGAGCTCCAATCACGCAAAGACGACATACGGAAGCGTGAAAGGGCTTTCGTGCGTCTCCGGAGAGAGGAGCGCGCTTGCCTGCACTCAACCCGACAATGCCATCATCGGCAGCAGCCCGGGACTGGCAGAGGGGGAGCGGGCAGACTGTGCCAGCAGCAGAGGCCTAGCAAAGGACCAGCAGCAGGCGCCAGCAGCAGCAGCAGCCTCAATGCCGCCGCAGCAGGGAGAGAGATAGACAGGAGACGCAAAGGAGGAGCTGCTCATACCTGGGGCCTCGGGGGGAGGGGCTGCACGGCGCTGGAAGAGACTTGATTGAGGAGTGCAAGCAGGAAGGGAACCAATGGGTCCCGGGGCGCAACGCGCAGAAGAAGACCCGAAGCTCTGGGACAACGGCACCCTGGTCCAGTCAGGTCGAACAGTCGAGCAGCGCGGTGGTACGAGAGCGTACGAGAGCGGCGACTGGAGGGCAGTGAGGGAGGGAGGGCGTGGGCAGCTGGCAGCTGGCTGTGTTGGGAGGTGAGGGGAGGGGAGCTGTCGAGACGCGATGCGGCGATGGAGATGGAGCTTTTTTGCAGTGCGGTTGCGGTACATGCGAGATGAGCGAGGATGAGCGAGCGAACATGGACTGGACGCAGTCGTTGGCTTTTTGGCGCGATGGGCGTGCTCTGTCAGCACGGGCGCCGCTGATTGGCCGGGCCCACGCGCAGCAGAAGCAGCAGAACTTCTCTAACTGCACATCACTGCTCGCTGCTCGCTGCACCTCCACCGCCGCCCCTCCACGGGCTGCACCGCTGCAGCGACCTTCTTTTACCCGGCCACGGCCACCCTCTGCAGGCCCCCCTCTGCTGCTGCGTGCAGCTCGAGCTCCAGCTCTAGGTCGTAGGTACAGTAGCTCCAGCTCGACCTGCTTCCCACCTGCCCTCCGCCCTCTGCCCCGTCACCAGCGCTCCCGAGATGCGACAGCACCGGCCAAGACAGGACAGGACAGAGATGTGCGCGGTGCGTGGGACCATGCCCTTCCATGGCCGTGACATGCGCTGCGCTGCCAGGGCGAGGAGGGAGGGAGGGGATGCGAGGAGCAGCGCAGGCCTACGCCGGCTCGACGACTCCCGGGACAGCGACAGGTACAGTACAGCACCTCCAGTCCAGATGGCCGTCGAGGCTCGCGCGGTTCAGGAAATGGGGGCGACGAGAACGGGCTCGGGGCAGGTACACACGATGAAAGAGGCGGATGGGGCTGCATGCTTGGAGCGACTTGAGATGCATGGCCCTGGCCACAGGAGGGCAGCGAGTCATCGCCACCCAGCAAACCTCCTCCTGCTGCTTCCAGTCCCAGGCCGTACCGTACCGTACCGTTCCAGCCCAGACCATACCGCAAGAGGCATATCCTCAACTGCATCGGCGGCGGCACTGCACGGTGCTGTTCGGTGCGCCTGCATGCCTATCCTCTGTTCTTCTTGGTCGCGATATTAATAACGATGTCAGGCCCGGCCTCACCAAGACGTGTTCTCTCGTGCCCTCTCCTGCCCTCTCCGAGTGAGTCTCCGCGCTCCCATTATTCTCCTCGGCTGTGATTTCGGGAGGCGTGGTGGGTGCTGGCAAGGACGGCCTCCCTCCGAGAATGCGATCCTGTCTATGCCTGCCACGCTCCGGCCCAGCATTGCATTGAGATGCACGCTCGAAGAGACAGGTACTTGTGCGGGTACGGATGGGAGAGACGAGCCGGCCAATGACAGGTGGAATCGTGCCTGCTCTCCCCTTATCCCACCATCTATCATCACTTCTCTACTTTCTGTCATTGTCCATTGACACGTTAGGGCAAGGACTTGCAGTGGAATGGGGGGTTGATCTCCTCCTAGCACTTCCGGCGCCATCAGCATCTACAACGCCATTTGTAGGATCTCGAGCATTGCGCGTGGCACTGTGCGAGCTGAAATTTGGATCCCTGTGCTGGTGTGGATGCACCTCACCAATGCGAGCTATGAGACATACATCCTCTTTGGATTCCGAATGCAGTATCACCCGATGCTGCCTCGCCGACTTCGATGGCGATGGCGATGGCGATGGATCGTCGCTGAAGATTCGGCCTGCTAAGCGCCCAATCAACTCTCCTAGAAGTCTGGGAGCATGGGAAATTGCGTGGAGAGTCTCTCCGTCAACAATGCGCTTGGAGGCACCCAGAAGTGAGAACACCGACGGGAGATCGATCTCACACTGTTCATGTGCTGCAGCGTGCATGGCAATCCCAACACTAGGGCGCGCGAGGCTTGATGTCTACGACCCCAAGTCTGGGATGCTGCTCTCCTGCCTTCAAAATCACAGGTTTACGATTACTTGCTCGAATTTTGGTCTGTTTTGTCCCCTCCCCACTACCTCCGGGACGAATGTCCAATCCTGGCGGGTTATATGCGGCCTTCATGCACGAACGAGGCTTTCTCATGTATGCAGGGGACGACTCACGCACGAGATACGGTACACCAGACTAGGCACGCCGCTGCACTTCAAAAAGCTGACTAAATAACTGGCTGCATAGTCACTTACTTGCCTTGCCCTAATGCACACAACTGTTATCTCAATCTGCACTCGACTTCGTTTATATCCAACAGTTCTCAGCACTACAACTGGCATGATCCCAACTGCATAAGCCAATGCAACAGCGGGATCAACGGCCCGCAGAGGATGCCTGACACCTGTAGGATTTATTTAGAGACTGTCTGGGAACAAAAACTTTCAAAGGCTGATTTGGGGGTGTTCGAAGAGGCTCTGCGGATGCTGCTTGTCAAGCCAGCAGAATGCCGCCTTGGCGTTATTGGCCCGAGCGTTGGGCAATCACTTTGAGGCCTGAACCTCTTCATTCTTGCATTGTCTCTTGCATTATCACTACATTTGTTATAGACATATCCATTGTTACGGTCGGCAGCTATGATATAGGAACCCAAGACTTAGGCTGGATATGCCTGCATATAAGGGCGCTTAAGTGATTATAGTCTCATACTAATGTATTGTGATTGTCATGAGAGAGGGGCCGGGCCGAGGGCATTTTCTTCGCAGACACTCATCGACACTTGAACCGCTGAGGACTCATTCAAATACGCCTATCCTCGAAGTGCGCTGGAATTCAAAACGCCAGCCGCAGTCCCGACGAATTAAAGCGGTGTGGCAGTTTCGAAGCAAGGAGGATTGTGTCACCCCAGTTCTGGAGATATCCAACCATGCTTCGCAGATTCTATCATCTTCATGTCGGCGCTTCTAGCGGCTTTGCCTCAGAAGAAGGTCCCGGGGATCAATACGAATTGGTCGCCACCTGAAGTGAGCCTGCTTGGGACTTATGATGCTTAGGAGTGAGCCGTCAGCTTTCGGAAGGCCTAGTGTTGTACGTTGTCTTGGAGGATCAGTCTATCAGAGTTGATTGCCTTCACAGGACGTTATCTGCTGGTCATATTCGTCTTGTAGAATTCTGTGCCTGATCTACGTTGTTGTTCTGGACAGTTAAACATGGCTATAAATTTGATTGCTCGGCGGCATGAGATTGCGTTGCTGCGTTTCTTCCGACTTGGCTGTCCTGCTGCATACTAACCCACGGTGCTACGGCCCCCGAATCTCCCATAGGCCTGAACCGTCAAGTTACAAACTTCCATGATTTCTGTTGCAGCGACAGCAACTCATCGTCGAAGGGGTTGATCAGCATATCTGCCTTCTAGTCTCTTTTTGATTCGTGTGGTGAAGCAGCTTCTATCTTCTAGCAATGCAGCGACAGTAGCATTGGTGTTTCTTGCACCGGATTCCTCATCTGCAGCCTTACCTTACCCCTTCACTACTGCGGAGTTGGTCAAATAAATCCAACAACAAGCTTCAATACACAATACTCCAGTTGAACAAAAGTCAACAGATATCCGTTGGTCGATCATCTCTGGCAAGAGAATGGCTTTGGCTTAGGCAAGCACGTTGTCCTTCGTCTACTCTGCGACCGAGGATACACACCATACAACACTTACTATGCTCGTAGCTTGCCATCAACTAACAGCACTCCAAAAGCACTGTCTACAGCTCCCGTACGAAAAAGTCGCAGGTATGAAGGCGATGCAATTCTAAATCCTGTATAGAACAAGCCAAATCCATCGATTGCGCCCAAGTGGTCTAGTTCCCTCGATCGAAATGCAACATCCACAGGCTTACTTGGCAGACAAGTTCAAGCAGCACATCTTAGATTCGTCGGCGGAAGAATGAAAGGTCTTGCAACAATGTTGGATTCTGAGACTGAGATAATACCACAACAGCAAATGACATTAGCAGGAGCGGTAGGTTATTCGAGCTGACAGAATGAACTGATCTTCTTCCAGGAACTGAGAACTTCGAGTTGGTCTTCCAGAGGCCGAAGCAAAGTTGTAATAACTTCCCTTTGCGGGCTTGATTCTTAGGCCTTTAGTAGCTTTCTTCCACATCTCACATTGTGCAACTCCAACTCTTACCACCTCTACGACCTCCGGAGCTATAAGAAGGAGGAAAAACAGGCAGAGCCATGATATTCAATCCGGCAATCTATGCTTGGCTGGCACATACAATATCCTCAAGCTCTCTACTTATGGCTAAGCCGTCGTAGCAGAGACATGCAGGAGAGCTCCAAGGAAGACAACGCGAACATCCAGGGATCGGCAAGGACTTTCGAACACATTTCTATATCTGCAATAATGCCATTCCCCGAAACATGGTTCAAGTTGAGACATTGCAAGTGTAAAGCTGGAGATCGATCCTTTAAACCTATCATGAACGTTGGGCACTTATTCTAATTAGAGTCAGAAGACGTTTCGATTCTGGACTTCTATTTGGAGCTAGGCCTCCCACAAGTGTAGTAGTTGCGGTTCTAATGTCCTATTTCTTAGTGTAATAGTTCGAGACCTGCTAAAAGATTCTTTTAACTTTCATCTCTAGAACACCCACTTCGGCATATAATTAATTATATTCGATCGACATCATCATATCCTAGTGAATATTTTGATTATCGACGGGCTATTAGTGAAGAGGAAACAATATACTTTGGTTCTGATGGGTCTGCGCCGGAAGCCTTAAGACTGAATACCGATGTTGCCAAATCAACAAGCTCCGGAACTGTTGCTAGAACGGGAAGTAGATTTTACCGCATGGCGAGGTGTACAATATGAGCATCAAAATTTAACACTAATAGAGCGTGGTTGACTAATTCTAAGGATTTATGGCACTTTCTAGTGGAAACAAGGTAGCCAAGCCCTAGAGACGCTGTTGAGAAATCTTTATTCTGACATCTACAGTAGATAGACGACCGGAAGTTTGGCCTATCCTTTTCCATCCAGACTCGGTCCGTCCCACTCGATCCCATCGATGAAACACCCGCCAACCAATTCATGATGCTAAATTCGCGTTTTGACATGTGGCAATGGATGCCCCCGGCGATGGTGTACGAAATCCTGCTTTTCAGACCCTCATGATCTGCGATTACATATTCGTTCAGATGGCAAATGGGACAGGGCATAATTTCAGAAAACTTAGCTTATCCCCAGTACGGCGGCAGAAGGAACAAGCCCAAAGATTGTACCGACGTGCTTGCCCTAGACTAAACGGTATGCTCTTGATCGATAGCTAGCCTCGGCACATTCACCGAGGCAATTAACCAGAGAAGTTGAAAACCACAAGCCAGCTCTAGCAGGAGTCTCAAACATAAGGCAGTAAGATTCTTGTGTCCCTCTTCAACCCCGCTTGCCGAATTTGACGGTTCATCAATGGCGATACCACGGAATTCAATGGCTAACAGCATTGGCAGCTTCAAGCACGGACCCCAAGACGTAGAACAGGAAGGCTCTTGTTAGAAGAGCTATAGCCTATCACGTTCACTGAACAATACTTTAAGGCGTCGACACTGTTGGCTTGAACGATGCCTACATAGGAGCCTAGGGTTCCTGATCATCTATTCTGATCTCTCATTCGGATCCTTCGGTGTGGATCAATATTCTGAAGCCTTTAGTCCTTAAGATAATCTCCTCGACAAAGTTTCCTACATATCAACCGACAACCGAATGTAGTCGGCCTGGATTTGTAGATGGTACTCTACGCGAGACGTCCAAGGACGTATGTCATCTCGCGAACATTCGACACCCTAAGACCTCACGATACTACGAATCAGAGAAGTGCACGCAATGCCACCTTAGTGTTCAACCCTCTTGTTCCCAAGAAGCAGCCTAGGTCGCAAGTACGCGTGCCGATGAGGTTATTTCCCAAGAGACGCCTGCTTGTTGGACCGGTACTTGAACCTTACCGAACGGATATCCATCCTGATGACTGAATAACACTAGGTGAAGAACGAAGCATTCGAGGAGCCATACACATTTATGTAGAAGTAGGTCTCGTTCCTATTGTGCCTGCCATGCAATACTTGCATACATCTCTCGAGAAGATCCAGACCCGGTAGAACCAAACTCGGGAGAGCCATAGTCAGTAAAGCACGGTTTTTGCGGCTCGAATTACACTCATTACACTCGGTGTAGAATGCACACTAGTATGCTCTAGCTAAGCTGTTTTTAATATGAAAAGAGGGAAGGTCGTGTCCCAGGCATAGCTAGTAGCCTACCAAAAGATGACCGTAGGATGTGCGAATCTATTGACTTCTCCCATTTGCTGAAGTTTGTCAAGCCTTCTCTACATCATCCGTCAATTTATATACAACCTATCACCTCCCACATGTATTGACCGAGTAATATCTCCAATATACTCTAATTCCAAGGCCAGACTCTTTTTTGTTTTTTGAGGTCAGCAATATCGGGATTGATTTGATTGGCGTCACTTTGGGCATAAGATAGCATAGTTGAATAACGGCTCTCTGCGAGAAAATTCTAACGATGTTGGATACAACATACTCCTGGGAACCCCTGAACCGGAAGAAGCTGCATACTGGCGGGTTTCTGCAATGGAAGATATTCTTAAAGCATGACGGCCCTTGAGTCGATCGGGTCGATCTGAGACATCATGTTTCTAAGAGCTGTAGCTAAACACACCTTCTAAGTAGGTAAGAATGAAAGGGCGAAGGAGAGTAACTAAGCAGGGATAGAGATACTGTTAGGTGCAAAGGTCGGCTGCCTTTTATCCTTGACGAGCGTAGTCGTGGAGTAAACATTAAACGATAGAAATAGACTTCATGGAGTAAGAAGACGACGCAAGGAAGTACGGTGGACCTTCCCATTCACTCATAATTGAATTTACTAAATATACAAATTCACAGACATGAATAGACAGGAACTTTCGAGAAAGAGAAGAAAAGTGATACAGTATTCGTTGTCGATGTCTCGGCTCAGCCTTGCACTGATACAAATCTGAGGAGACCCGCGCTAAGCCCACCTGGTGACCCACCTGCAGGTAGGCTGGTGATGGCGTGCACCTCGCACGACCAGAAGTGAAGCTTGACTGACAACACTGCACATATTGGAGCCTCGCTTTCGCACAATCACGCAGGTATCGTCAACGATTCGACTGTTACCTGCGATCTCTGCCTCGTTATGCTTCTGCGATAGCAACGCAACCCCACTATTGGCTAACGATGGAGGAGTTCGAGTACACGCTCGAAAATAGCCAGCAGTTCTGGGATGGTAATTGCGCCAGCTGCTCTCTACACGGGATAACTACTGATTACATATTTTTTCTGTAGAACTTGAAGATATTGTATGTGCGAATTGTCCTTCACATCAATTGATTGATAATGCCTTACGGTCATACCTCCACTTCACCACGAGATTCAAAGACGAATACCTTGCTTCCGACCACGACTTTGCTCACTGTCTGCAGAGGCTCCTTCAAAGCCCGCTGTTTGAGCAGAACAAGGAGTATGTGAGAACCCAAATCGTGTACAGTCTATTGCAAGAGGATGAGCCTGCGTCGCTTCTCGTCATCGCAACCTTCCTCCTCTTCGATGGCAGACAAAACGAACCTACGTTTGAAATGATGAACCACGAAGGGTGTTTTCCAAGACTCGTGGATTTGATTAAGAAGGGGAACAGGGATGATACGAGATTGCATCGATTACTCTTGGAACTACTCTATGAAATGTCTAGGGTTCAGAAGATAACTTCAGAAGACCTCGGAGTGGTGGATGACGACTTCTGCCAATATCTCTTCCAGATCATCGAAGAACTGTCTGATGATGTTGACGATCCGTATCACTATCCCGTCATTCGGGTTCTAGTAAGCCTTGAATGCAGCTGATACGTGAACCAAACTGACATGCTTTCACAGCTAGTCTTGAACGAGCAGTGGATGGTTGCTTCCACAAGATCTCCAGTAGAACCCCATCCTCCTACCGCTCCTCTCACAAATCGAGTGACCAAACTGCTGTCGCTGTATGGCTCTTCCTACAGAACATTTGGCGAGAATATCATCCTCTTGCTTAACCGCGAGACTGAAACCTCCCTCCAGCTCCTTATTCTCAAGCTTTTATACCTCCTCTTCACAACTCGATCAACTTACGAATACTTCTATACAAACGACCTTCACGTGCTCTTAGACGTTATCATCCGCAACCTCCTCGATCTTCCAAACGAATTGATCTCCTTGCGACATACGTACCTGAGGGTCTTGTACCCATTGTTAGCACACACACAGCTCAACCAACCGCCTCATTACAAGCGCGATGAAATTGTCAAAGTATTGAGCATTCTCGGAGGGTCCGCGAACAGACATTGGGAGCCTGCAGACGAAACAACAGTGCGGCTCGTCGAGCGCGTAGCCAAAGTTCCTTGGCTTCGCGATGAAGATGTCAGCGAAGGCGAAGTAGCAAGAAAACTCCTCGGTATCTCACTCGCACCCGCACATACGGGAAGCATGATCAGCGTAGTTGATGTAGCCGCCGTATCGGAAAAGCCTGGCGTGCAAACACCAAGCCGGAAAACAGAATTTGACGAAGACATCCATAATTTTGATGGTGGAGCGGACAGGAGAGAGAATCATGACTTGGAGGTTCACAAGCCAGTAAAGAAGAAACCTCCGCCACCAGTGAGGAGGGGGCGACATGCACCACCTCCCACTCCGCCTGTGCTGCAAGTCAATGGTGGGAAAATCCCGCCAAAGACTCCGCCGAGGAGGCGGACGAAGCTAAAGCCCATGGCTTCCACTGGAGATCTGGAGAGCAAGGCTCGGGAAAGTTGATACATCGAATTTGGTTTGGTATTACTCTTTGGTGCAGCATTTGCGGTAGCGATGGCGTTGCAAAGGCTAGGATTCGGGACGACAATGCTTTTGCGTGGAAAGGCGTTGCGGAAGTGGATCATATTGTACTTGAGTAAAGTAATAAGCTTGAAGGAAATAGTGCCTGCTCTACCGTGCGACTTCTGCTGAGGTGTGTTGCGTAATGCGAGTGCTGGAGTTAGGATGGGCTCCCTATCTATGAAAGAATATTCATGAAGCACTCCGCTATTTGATTCACTAAGATTGCCGTATCATTTTTTCCTTCCTCTTTTTCTTCCTTTTCTTCTTTTTTTCTTGAAACAGTTCCTTTCGAAGTTAACAGCTATTTAGAGACTCAATCACTTTTCCAAAGACAACCTTGTGACTTTGATTTCTTGATTTGATCGTGATGCTCTCCGGTAATGTTCATTTAAAGTTACTAATCCGAGGTTCGGCGTCCTGAGGATAAGGCGCAACCCATATTACAAGAAATGATTGTAAGTGCACTTTTTAGTCTATTACGTCGAATGTGGTTCCTACTCAGCTTTTACCCCACGTTGACTCTCTTTTGTTAGAAATCAAGTGCCTGCTCATGTGTATCTTTGGACCAAGTCTTCTCACGCCAATAAGATTAGAAAGTTTAGCACCAGAGAAGGAGACTTCGCCATTGCGAAGCTAGCAGTTGCCCCTATTCTTAGAATCTTATCCACTCATATTACACTGTACTTGCTCGAGATTCTAGATTATCTGGCTTACTGTTCGTTCTTGAAATTCCTCGCCGCTCTCGAACACGCCATACTGGGACTTGCTCGAATTTACGCTTTGCCGTCGTTTCTCAGCTAGGATAACACTGACGGGTCTCAACCCCTTTCTATAGTCAAGGCAATGACAGAGAGTGTGAATAAAATATTGATGAAGCTAATTACGAAGAGATATTCTATAGAATGTCACTGTAGGACCCTAGGGAGAAGGTAAACAGGCAGAGGGAATGAAGAGACAATAAAGTGCGGCTGAATCGATGGTTTTGGATGATCTTTGTTAAATGGTGCTGACGCCATGTCTGGTGCTCACGAGTGGCGTACGATGCTATTCGAATTCACTACCGCACTCGAGTTTTGAAGGACAGGCGTGGAGGTGTTTCTTGGGGGATTGCTCACGACACAACTGGTCCTCTAAACCTATGAACTGCTATAAGGAAGCTGAAAGAGCTGGGTTGGTGGGGAGCTCATATCCTGCGAAGAATTAAAAAGGAAGTAAAAGAGGTTTTGCGACTCGGAAGTAATCATTAAGAAATGTAGAGAGAATCATTCGTGTGTACCGAAGACTCCGAATCCTTCCATCACCTCGTCGTATATCCCACGGTTACCAAGCTTGCAAATATCCCGCCCGATACTTTTACATCTATATACATTACTCCAAGCTCTGAAATTTACACTGGCATGCTAGGTCCTAGTGTATCTTTCCTTACAATATCTTTAGGAAACTCCCCAGGGACATGCAAATGACTGATGGTCTGTACACTCCGATGACTCTGCCCAGCAGCCAACGTGGGTCTCAGATCATCAGTCAATGGCTCGAGAGCAGTCTCAATAGGATTAGGACCAGTTCCAATCAGATCGCCTTGGCTGCGACCTCCTGACATGTGAGTATCTGGGTTTGTTGGAGTGGGAACG
The DNA here is from genome assembly GCA_009613015.1 of Mollisiaceae sp. DMI_Dod_QoI. Classification (NCBI taxonomy): domain Eukaryota; kingdom Fungi; phylum Ascomycota; class Leotiomycetes; order Helotiales; family Mollisiaceae; species Mollisiaceae sp. DMI_Dod_QoI. The sequence goes on along the minus strand of VXCB01000027.1, from coordinate 54,591 downwards.
TCGGGAGCAGAGATGATGGCTGCTTCATGTGCGGCTCGCTCAGCATATTGGTCTTGAGTGGTATCAGGGGACGAAATGGTAGCAGCTTCAAAGGCAGCTTGCTCAGCGTATTGTTGTTGTAGGGTATCTTGTGCTGCTTGTTCCTCCTGCTGCTGACGGTACTTGGCATCGTGATCTTCTTCATAATGATGGTAGACGGCTGATCCAGCTGCTCCTACGGCAGCACCACCCAATTCGGCGGCCGCTACACTTTGACCGGCTTGCCCGTTCGGAAGATTATGATTCGGCTGGCGGAGACTAGCGTTCTGCTGAATTGGCTGGCTGGTATACGGATTTATGCCATCTTCTGTTGCTTGTTGATTGACTAGAGCAGCATGTGTTGGCGAGGATGAATCTTCTGCTGCGTAGTGCTTGCCAATGCCAGAGCCGGGGAGACCGCTCGCAGCGGCTACACTTCGATCTTGGCCATCGCCGAAACCGGAACTTCCACTAGAGGGCGAAAGAGGTGCTTGTAAGCCACGAGAAGACAACGTATCGACAGCGATGTCTGAGGGGAATCGCCCACCTGGTTGGGGACGTTTCGACAACACGTCTTGCTTCGGTCCCGGATTCACAATTCCCGAGTTCGCGCCGGAAAATGGCTCATCGTCCTCTTCGTCTACGATCCCGTCACTGCTGATGGAGGCGGCCCTTTGCGAAGTGCCACTGACACTGCGAGCATGTTGACGAACGAAGGCAGTACGTTCTTGAGGAGTGGTTTCAGTCAACGTCTTAATGTCCTCATACTGATCAGAAATTAGCCTGGGATGTCCCACATGAATCTCAAGCGTAAAACCAAAATGCTCTCCGACCACTTCTTCGTAGTATAATATGCAAGAAATTTAAACACAGACCAACGAATTCGATATACTCGACGCCACGGATGCTCAGCTCAATGTTGAAGATAGAATTCACGTGATGTCTCGCTTGTGACCACCCGCCCCTTAATACGGGGTTTACAGGGACGGTAATTGGTCGAATTCATAATTTGAACAAGAAAGTTTGCTTACCCAAGCTAGCATCGTCTCGTAGCTTTCAGCTCTGAAGACCCATGAATGTCCGCGGTGCATAGACCCAGTTTGACGTCCCTTCAACATGAATTTGTTCGAGGAAGCGCCACCAGTCGAGTGTGATCCTAATTTCTGTTCAGGCAGGTATAGGGACATGATTGGTGCCTGATTCTTGTCCGCAGACTTGAACTCGTGAAGATGAGTCGGCGAAAGTACATACCTAGGAAAGAGAATTAGCGTTCGTGACTCTCATCCAAATACGAGACCATATTCAAACAATAATATCTCGGAAGTGACTGTAACTTTTTACGTACCATCCAGCTGTATAGCTCTTGAGATATTTGGACTTTCTTTCCAGTAGACCGGCTCGAACTTCTTGGGCAAGTTCGCTATTCTTGCCTGGGTATTCGATAAAATTGGCCTCTCTGACAGGTAATTCTGGATCTACGAAGTGCTCATCATTCTTGATGAAGTTGAACCATTCATGATCTTTGGGCATTGCGACTGGACCTGTTCGTAGCTCCTCGACAGTGTTATAAGCCGCATCCGCCTCACGCTTCAGAATGCCGGCGAAGGCATTATACGCCTTCTGGATCTCCCCTACGACAATCGCCTCAAGTTCCCGTCCAGACGCTTCGAGGTTGAGGTAAGCCTAGCAAAGTATTAGTAATAGTAATTTATGATTAATACCACAACGCAAAAGGAATTCGTGCGACAATTTTCTTACCTGATGTAAGTAATTTTCCTCGTCTATTTGCTTTTCGACCTGACGATCTACAGCAAGCTTGAGCAGATATGGGTCCTTTCTGCCAGTGTTCTGGGATGGGTCTACATCAGACTGCCCTAGTCCATCCTGCAAGTCATTGACAGCTCGGCGGGTAGCTTCCATCTCCTTGTCCACAGAGTTCTTGAAGTCGCCAGAGAGATTTTTAATCTCTTTGATCTTCTGCTGGAGATCCTGTCGGAGTCCTCCGAGAGCTGCGATGACATCGTTCTCAATTTCTTTCGACTTTTGTGCTTCTGAAATCGAAGTCTTGTGGAACGTGCGCAGGACTTGAACAGCATCGTCGATACCACCTGACTCCAGGAACCCTGTTGGTGCACTGGTATTGTTTATAATGTTGGACACCTTCAGGAGGTTTTTCGCTCTATGGTCGTAGCTTACTTGGATTTCTCGGAAATAGGTAATGAGATCTTTGAGGATCTTGCGCCAAGCTATGTTTAAAAGGTCCGTCAGGAGATGGATCACTGAGAGAGGATTGCAATTCCATACCTTGAAATCTGTTTGCCAGAATTTCTGTAGGATTGCCAGTGGTAGGTACTGGCGAGAAGAAGGCACTGTGCATCTCATCAATCTCTTGCCCTGGTTGCAAAGCTAGACTGCGAACGCTGCCAGCCCTTGAGCTTCGCCGACTAGAGGTTCTCTTCAAAGAGGGTCCCCTCCGTAGGGATGCCTTCTTTTTTAAAGTTCCTCCCCGCGAAGGAATCAGAGTGTCACCCTGCGACATGACTGAGTTGGATCTCTGCATGGGGCCGTCGATGATGGAGCTCCCGCGTTGAGTTGCGTCCCACTCCTCATTGAATCTTCCCAAGTTTGGCTGTGCTGCGGACTGAGACAAGGGGGATAATTCTTGAGGATTGCCTGGGGTTGCTGCGAAGTCTGTTGCCACACTGTTTGGAGCGAGGTTTGATCGAGAAGTGCTGGCTGCTCCGTAACCTCTGTCAAGATGTGCTTGAGATAAAGGAGGAGGAACGGCCGTGTTTGGGTTGAGAGCGGCCATAGTGATAATGTAGCTCTGACGTAGCGCGGACCTTGAGTCAGGAAGCTGTCGGACTAGAGCGGTTTCATGCACTGGAACTTCGAACTTCGAACTTCGAATCTGGGACAGCTGCAAGTTAGAACGAACGCAGATAGACACAAACGTTCCACACGGAAGAGCACGAAGCTTGAGCCAAATTGACCTCAATCTCCACTGCTATGCGACTAACCTTACCACTTCCACCCACCTCAACGACTGGGGAGCACTGGCCGATTGGCGCAACGACGAGATTAGGTTGACGATCCCAGAACAATGAATGGGACTGGGAGCTGCGGAGTGCCAAGAAAAGAGAATCGCAACAGCCGCACGGTGAGGTATGAGGTATCTGGTATCTGGTATCGCTTCTCGTAGAAAGGAAGGGACAAGACGTCGTGATATTCGTGCAATGCTGAACAGGAAGAAGTAGCAGCAGAAGGAGAGAGAAAACAAACAATTCGGTGCTCAGCAAACGTAACGAGGCTGGTGGCGGGCGTGGTGCTTCTGGTCTTGGTCTTGGTCTTGAAGGTCTCCGGATGGAATCGATGACGTTGCTGCACCTCAAAGCCACACAGGAGATGCGCGGGCAGGCAGGAGTGACAGAGCGACCACAACCACAACCACAACCACAACGACGACCACGCAGTTTGTCACTCTCACTCACAGTCTACCAGTCTCACAGTCTCGCCGCAGCAAATCATCGGCGTCGGCAACCAGCTTCAGCCAGCACCAGCCAGCATCAGCCAACCTGCGATCAGGTTTCGAGAGACTCTAATCACCCTGCATGCCACTACCACTACCACTATCGACTGTGCTACATACTACGTACAGTCTGCTTTTTCTTGAATCCAGATCTCTTCACATGCTCCCTGCATCCTGCATCCTGCAAATACCAGAAGTCTCCTCGTCCATGCTCACGACGATACTGTACTTTCCAGATGCCATTGCCATTGCCATGCGGCTTTCCTTCTTGGATGATGTGGTCCAAGAAATTTGGCACCGCAGAACAGCTGAGGATGTACTCCATCTCGTCCCATTCCAGAAACCACCAGGGTGTGGAGTCGGACCATCTGATGGTTGATCCGCACATCCGTTCTCCGCCTGGCGTCTGGCATCTGCTGAGGTGCATCTTTCATTTCACATTTTCACCACCAACTTCCAGGAGCCCAACCATTTCTTGACGGGCACCGCCATCCGGCGCCAACCCCACACTCAGACTTCCCATGACTCCATGAGCAAATCAGGAAAGATAATACTTCGTTACGTCAGCCCGTGAGGCTACTCACCAGACTCCATAATCCATCTACTGTACTGAGTTGATCTCCCGAAATCTAACTCCATCCACTCTTGAATCACGATCTTGAGCCCTCATGTGATGAGTGATCAAGCGTCATTTAAGTTTGTGCTTTGGGATTCAGGTGAGTCTCTTGTTTATCTTCATTCATGTCTCAGCTATGCTCGTCTCGTCTTCTCGACGACTATTCTCTTCTCGACGCAAGCCTGGTATGTGAATTACATCTCAACTTTTTGACAAGGGTAGCTTTACAGATCTCATCTAGCATGGCAGCACGTAAGTAGCTCGTTTCGCCATAAAATCACCCACTTCAAGACTTTGCAGCCTTCCCCGCCTTCGCATCTCCAGGGAATGGGTTGTCCGTTCTTCGCTCGTCGCGCAACGCCTTTAGCTTGGAGATAGCCTCCGTGAGTGGTACCGGCTTGCCTCGATCCTGACTGGATGTATCGTCACGGTTCCGGACATTGACTTCTCTACCATTCATCTCCTGGTCACCAACAACTACAAAGAGGCATCAGTCACGGGCTTGAGACGGATATTGAGATAAAGAACTTACCAAAAATGAAATTATATTGTGCCAATTGCCCGGTGCGAATCTTCTTTTGGAGGGTGTTGCCGCTGAGGTCCACGTCGACATACATGTGCTCAGCCATGAAGATGCTCTGTACCTCCTTGGCATAATCGTAGAAACCGACACCGACTGGGATCACGAGGATCTGCCGAGGGCTCAGCCAGAATGGCCATTTTCCAGCAAAGTGCTCTGTCAAGATTGCCGTGAAACGCTCGATGCTGCCTGCAATGGCTCGATGGATAATGACAGGTCGTGCACAGCCAGGCGTAAGAGGCTTGATGACTCTCTCTTTCTTCGCATTTGGGTCGACGGGCTCCGCCTTCTTCTTTGCCTCTTCCGCTTTAGCTTTAGCTGCCTCTTCGCTGTCTTCCTTGGGTTTCGTGACCACCTCGGACGTCATGTATTCGAGGCCGAAGTTTTGGGGCAATTGGAAATCGAGTTGAATTGTAGCACATTGCCAATCTCGTTTCAAGCAATCTGAGATTGTAATATCAATCTTTGGTCCATAGAAAGCACCGTCACCCTCGTTGAGTTCCCAAACTCCGGGAACGAACTCATCCAATGCGGCACGCAACTTGGCCTCAGCCATGTCCCACGTCTCCTTCTTACCCATGAACTTCTCTGGCCTCGTAGAGAGCTTCATCTTGAATGTAAAGCCTAGCAAGCCGTACACTGTATTAAGAAAATCAAACAATTCCGTGATTTCATCCTTGATTTGATCCTCGCGGACAAAGATATGGGCATCATCTTGCTGAAATCGTCGAACACGAGTCAATCCTGAAAGAGCGCCTGAAGCTTCATTACGATGGAGAACACCGAAATCAGCAACTCGCCAAGGTAATTCCCTATGACTCCTCTCGCGATGAGCGAACATCAGACAGTGCCCGGGGCAGTTCATAGGCTTTAATGCGAATGTGTCCTTCCCTTCACCGAATGTGAACATGTCGTCCTTGTAGTAGTCCCAGTGGCCTGAAGTCTTCCACACTTCTGAGTTGTACATATTGGGTGAGATGACTTCGTTATAGCCACGTTTCCAATATTCCTCTCGGAGGAAGGCCTGAATCGTGTTATAGATACGAGTACCGTGTGGAAGCCACATCGCAGACCCAGGCGAAAGCTCGTGGAAGAAAAAGAGCTCCTGATCCCTTCCGATCTTTCGGTGGTCACGTTTCGCAGCCTCCTCCAAGAACTTCTTGTGCTCGGCCATCTGCTTTTTGTCTGGGAAGGACACACCGTAGATGCGCTGCAGAGAGTCGTTGTCTTTGTTTCCTAAGAAATACGAGGCAGAGTTCTTCATGATAGCAAAAGTCTCAATTCTGCCCGTGTTGGGGACGTGAGGGCCACGACATAGATCAATGAGAGGACCGTTTCGATAAACCGTGGTAGATGTTCCGTCCGGAATCTTGTCCTTGATGATATGTTGCTTGTATTTGTTATACGAGAACATTTCTAATAAGTCTTCCTTCGACAGGACCAATCGCTCGAATGGTTGCTTCTCTTTGACGATTTTTGAGACTAAGGTTTCTAGAGGTTGCCAATCCGATTGCTGAACCGGCGCGCTGTTTGGTAGAGCCATCTCGTAGTAGAATCCATTTTCAATTGGGGGACCAATGCAAAGACTGCAACCAAAACGTCGCTCAGAAGCTTCACCCAGGACGTGTGCACTGGAGTGCCAGAACACCTTCTTTCCTTCCTCATCGTCGAAAGACAGCAATTCTAACTTGCAGCTTGCCTCCAATGGTCTCTCTAAGTCCCAGAGTTGCTCGTTGTCGCCATTGAGTCTTGCAACCACTGTACGTTTCAGTAGACTGTTCGAGATGCCCTTTGCGATTTCCGCAGGCGTAGTCTCCCACGACGTGCCCGCTTTAATGCTTCCATCTGCGAGCGTAATCGTAATCGGTTCGCGGGGTTTGGCTGCTATTTCGGCGTCGAACTTGGCCTTCAATTTTTCGAATAATTTTAGACGTTCGTCCAAGAACTGTGGAGGTGGATTCAATTCCAAAGGCTTGTCGAGAAATTAGCTATGTTGTCTCAAAAATCCAAATTGTTCCAACCCACAGTGTTAGAATCTGCCCCGCCATCCCCTCCTTTTTCCTTCTTTACTTTTGGTTTCTTCTCGCTCGTGGACATTTTCTTCACTCCATCGACGACAGAATCGACTGCCTTATGGGCCTGCTCCATGATTGCGTTGTTGTTGTTGTGCTCTCTTTCGAAGTGAGCGCGGGTTTGATTTTAAATAGAATACTTTGTGACTCGACGGACGGTGAGTCTTCTCGCGTCCCAGGAACGATCCCAGCGCCCTCTCGCCAATACGAATGAGCTGTGGAGGGCCCGCACTAACCTTAGTTAGCGTTAGCGCACAATCCCGGAGCTTGCTGCACGGCAGAATTTCTTGATTGCGAAAAATCCAAAAAATCCACGAACATACCCAACAATGTCGTTTCGAGGAGCACCAAGAGGTCGCGGCACAGGCGCAAACTTTGGAGGCGGTGGAGGTCGAGGAGGTGGTGGTTTTGGTGGTCGTGGAGGTCAGTAATTCTCAGATTGTGCTGCATGCAGCTACTAATACATTTTACAGGCCGTGGTGGTTTTCAGCAGAGGGACAATGGACCTCCTTCAGATGTCTTCGGTAAGAGCAAAGTACTTTAAATGGCCGATGTTCAATTTCTAATTATTGGATAGAAATGGGGACTTTCATGCACGCATGCGAAGGAGAAATCATCTGCGAATCCGTCAATGCCAAAATTCCATACTTCAATGCCCCGATATATCTTCAGAACAAGACTGCCATCGGAAAGGTCGACGAAATTCTAGGTCCGATCAATCAGGTTTTCTTCAGTGTGAAGCCCTCGGAAGGGATCCAGGCAACTTCTTTCAAATCCGGAGACAAGTTCTACATTGGCGGTGACAAGCTTCTCCCGTTAGAGAAATTCCTCCCGAAACCAAAGCCTCCACCAGGAGCACCAAAGCCTAAACGAGCTGGTGGCGCACGAGGTGGAAGAGGTGGTCCAATGCGGGGTGGAAGAGGTGGGGGCAGAGGTGCTCCAAGAGGCAGAGGAGGCTTCAGTGCTGGGGGTAGAGGCGGCCGCGGCGGTGGTGGATTCTCAAGAGGAGGAAGCGGCGGCTTTACACCACGAGGAAGAGGTGGCGGAAGAGGCGGCTTCTCACGAGGCCGTGGATAGGTTTCTGTCCTCTTTTGTTTGTGTAGATATTCGGCGTTCCTGGGTCTGGGGTTTGAAGTAGTCACGGGCACTACTGGAACTGAAATAAAAATGGCCAAGGCACTGCATTCTCGAATAGATACCTTTTGTACTTTGTGTTCACTGTTCTCTCCCCGTTGACTACCGAAATGAATATGTCAACGTCCTGGAGGGTGTTTATGAAGGCCTCTCCCCCCGGAAGATGTACACTGTGTATAGCGATCGGGAAACAATGAAATCTTGTCAGTATAAGCGGCAATTGTGAGAGGTCGAAGTCCTCCCGATTCTTGCAACCTTTTCCTCTCAAAATGTTCCTCATATCTAGCTAAGCTTAACATGATGTCAAACCAGACCTCCTTGATATACTAATAGAATGACTAACTATATCTTATGAGATGTGATTCTGAAAAATCGTAGTCTCTATGAAGTGGCTTGCAAGAAGGCTGTATTCGAACGTCTCAAAGCTGTGGTTTGTTCTGACATCCGTCTAGACACCCTAAGAGCCCATTTAGGTGACTATTCATCTATTTTATCCCATGGATCACTCGACTCTGGCACGAAAGTCCGCATTCGAAGATACAGAGAGAATTGCTTTTATTCCGGGTGTGCCCAAGTACTCATTTACTGAGAGGTATCATAATTGCACATATCATCCTACACCATGTGTACTCATCTCCACTCATGTTTCTTTCATGAAGCCGGGCTCCTACCACCATCCCCACTGCACCTCTTCAACAGTCTAATTGTCCCTAATCTATGGCTTCGGGACATGTAAAGTCTTACTCGTCATCAAACAACCACTTAGCACAAACAAGCCTACAACGGGATGAAACTCAAAAACAGTGCCTGTAGCCCAGGTCCCCAATGGTAGATTATCCAGGACCCATCCCTGGCTGACCCAGTATGCCATCAAAGCAGCAATAGAAAGAGACGTGGGAATTGGTGTGCCTTCAAAGTACTGGCTCTTTCCACTGGCATCTTTGGGTACATTGGCAACCGTGATGTTGAAGCGGGCAAGGCGGGTCAAGCCGCAAAGCACGAAGAATGAAAGGAAGATGTGATCGACAGGAGTTCGGAGGCCAATCGCAAATGCCGCAGCTGCTGGAGAAAGTCCGAAGGAGACCTATAAAAAGACGGTTAGTTCCTTTTGCACAAAGTCGTTTGTAGAATTTGTTATACCAGATCTGCCAAAGAGTCAAGTTCCTGTCCCATCAAACTGCTCTTCTTCCTCCATCTAGCGACCTTCCCATCCATGAAGTCGAAGAACAAGCCGAAGGGCATGAAAGCCAACGCATACCAGAGATTCGTATAGGCGGAAGGGGGGCCGAGACAGTAGCGCATCGAGGAGAAAATAGACATGACTCCGCAGAAGCCTATCAAACTTCTGTAAGTACACGTGCAACAAGAGAAGATGAGTGGGGGGAGGGAGGCCTACCATTTAGTTCTGTAATAAGGTCTGCGAGATGTAGCATTTTGATCATGGTGAAATGACTGTTGTCCTCAGAAAGCAGCTTCTTCTGCTTGTCGAGAGCTATAAGCCATCAGCGACAGATACAACACCTGCAGCGTTGAGTTGTACCAGGCTCACCGGCGGTGATGTCCTTCGCGGAGCCATTTGCAGCACTAGTGCCGGTTCTTTTTGACATTTTGCTTGAGAATCCAAGTAACTCAAATAACGATGGTCAACTTGTAGGTGTAAAAAGGTGGGAGAGGATTGTAGATTCGTGAAGCTGGCAATACCGGAGGGGCGTGGATGCTTTTCATGAGCCTTGGTTTTTCGCTGGCGGCCATGACGTTTCGCACAGCCACAGTAACAACCGTCGGCGGTCAATGTGAACCTAGTTCACACGTGATTGCAACGACAGGGATGCTGAGTCTCGGGTGGGTGGCAGTCACTAGCAGAGATCCAAATCTGTGAATCAAGATAGATTATTACGCCTCGTCGCGATAGACCATAGATGCTGTAATAACAATACCTAGTTAATATGGTAAGAAACAATCACAAAACACTCTCGAGCACCCAAATCTAGATGAATTTATAATTATCTACACAAACTGCTCCAGATCATATGGAGCGAGACTGTGGATGTCAATGGAGCTCTCTTGGCTTCACATCTCTCAAGACTGCGCATATTCGCAAGTAGCAACAAATGCTGCTCGTGGCGTGTATGTTCCTAGAAGAGCTGCGGATCCTCCCAATTATGCAAGCTCAACACTACTTACAATTATACAATAATCGTATCTATTTACTCCAATCATTATGTCATGCCAATACCAATCTTGGCGCTTTATCGAGTAATGAGGATACCAAATCCATCTACCCAAGCCGCGCATGATCCAGTAACACCTGCAATGCTGTATCCTATCGGGGGTATCAAAGTATGTCTGAGGAACAAGTCAGTAGTGTCAATGAAACAACGATGCCAACTTACCCAGAACCGCTTTGTTGCCCATAGACAGGAGACTTTCTGCCAAGACTAGTCATGATGGCAATACCATCAATCCAGAATCCGCTCCTAACGTAGAATCCAGTAATAACTTCCCCTCTTCGAGTGTCTAGAGGTTGTCAGCATCAGACTTCAATCAACGTGAGCAAGAGGAGAGTCCCATACCAAGATTGAATTCGCTACCGCCAGGGGTGCCACCTCTTTTGCCGAAAAGCTGAGATGTCGAATCCTCGTAAACGAACTCTATGCCATCTAACGAATTCCCATGGTATACACGAACTTGGGTGAGAAGCTTTGTTTGGTTGATCGTACTGTGAAACACAACTTCCTCGGGAGTCGATCCCTCCATTTGCGAGAGGCCAAGTTTCATGCTCCTAAAGGCGACTCGGCCGTTTGGAAGCTTGATTCTGGAATCCTTCGACGCTAGTTGAGCAAAGTTGTCAATATCAAGATTTCCTCCGGCTCGAGATTTGATGCAGACCCTTAAATTGGAGGTTCTGCGGTCCTCGGGTAGGCGATTTCGGAGGCTTTGTACCGTAAGGGGAATTTGTTTCTGAATCGGGCCATTACCGTTGCCATCACCAAACTCTTGCCAGTAATGACAAGTATCGTCGCCATCAGTGAAAATCTCAAGAAACGCAACGCCCGAGGTAGCAGTTACAACAACATTATCCTTCTCGATGGGCCAAGCTTGAACCGAGTCATCACCATGTCGCTGGCCGTCGAAGGGTAGAGCAAAGCAAGGGTGACTCCTGAAGCGAAGCAAATCCAAGCGGTGCCAAACGCACTCATCTTTGCTCAACACCAAACCGCCTTTAGATTTTGTTCGCGTCGAATACGGCTCCCGGGTTATGAATGATCGACCGAATGTCTGATAGTCGCGCAGCATAACTCCGTGCTCTTCATGGGGGCAACCAAGTAAGTGTCCGACTTCATGCAAATGCGCGCCGATGCCAATATTTGCAGCTTCCCAACTGCTTCCAGACTCATTACAGTCATTCGCAACGTAGTTGGTATCCGTTGGCGTACAATCTGTGAATGCTGGGACAACTTCCTCGAAAGATGAAGGGTAGCTCTGCAAGGCATGCGATCCAAAAATTGCGAGAGAAATACCGGGGAAACTACCTCCAATGGCAGCATGGCCGCGAATAAGATTTATTTTCTTATCCCAGTGCGTGTCCAAGAACAGCACGGAGCAGTATTGCATCTGGCCTGGCAACGGTTTGAAGTAGTTCTTCATAGCGTCCCGAGCAATGTTGAAGAGCTCTCCGTTTCTCGTTGCTTTGGGATTTTGTTGCGCTATCTCAACATCTCGGAGCTCTTCAACTGTCTTTTCGCATCGAACGACGTGAACTTTGGCCTCACTTCGCATGGTGCCATTCTGCCGATCTCGATAATTTGAAGTACCGGTAACCCACTCCTCTTCCATTCTAAACACTCTTCGTCCCAGTCTGTTGCGGTACATTTGTTCTGCCTAGTGGGAGGTCAGTCATTACTAAATTAGACATCCCGTACATATACATTCGAACGTATCACGCAGTCACAAGCCGCGCCTTAGAGGATGATTACGTACTGTGTATGCCTGCCAGAGGTAAGCTGCCATTCTGAATTTTTGGATAGCAGTCTCAAGTCCATTTCCTTCTTTCTCAATACGCGCTGGTGCAGCGTCGAATGTCGCTGGTGAGTCCTTTGCGAGCAGAATTACCAGTTGCAGAGGTGGGGCGCCAAGTGGTGGTGACATATGGATGGTGATGGTTGTAGAGTGTATAGGATTAGAAGTGTTGTTGTTAGACAGCTTTGGGGATGTAAAGTCGAATCGTAATTTGTTGGGGCCTGGCAGGAGGTAGACAAGAACTTTGAAATGCGACTCGCAGACAGGCCAATTTATAGGAGGGAAAGCATCATCTTGTCTGGTGACAGTGAGATTGCCTTCCCATGCCTGGAGTGATGGTTCTGCAATAATCCCGTATATGGAAAGTACTTTTTGGTATACCTGGGATACATTAGTTACTGGTCAATGGCTAGAATCCCGCTATCTTTGTACTCACCCAAGCGCCATCATTAATGGATAGTATCCGCGGTGCATAAGGCGAGGTAGGGAGAGTCGACTGAGGTGATAGTGAACCTAATCCAGACATGCCTGACACACTATATCTGTTGGTCGTAGATGTAGAGATCGTTGGGCGTGTCGCTGGAACGGGTGGTGGGATGCTGCCCAAGTTGTGCAGATCGGAAGCTGAGTTGGAAGTGGTGAGCAGAGGCGGGGTAGCTCCTCCATTCGCTGAGTCCAGAGTTGAGGAGGAGTTAGTGGCTACTCCAGTTCCATTTGTCTCAGTACTCGAATCGGTGCTGGATTTGGTTCTGAAGCTGGACTTGGAGCGCCGCCGGAACTCTTTCATAAATGAGGGTGCCATGATTCATCTGCGCACGCCGTTAGAATTTCCAATTGACTCGAGGAGGTTATTCGGAGACACGAATTGGATCGAATTGGATGGATTGGATAGGCGCACCAAGAAAAACGAAGGTGGATAGGAAAGTCTCTCGACGAGCACGATGGCTGGAGCTGCCCGGAGCTCGAGTCTGCAGTCAGTTATTTTAGGCGATGACGGACTGCCTTGATTTCGATAAGAGGGAATAATGGGAAATGCGGATGTCAAGGATGCTACCAAGGCAGAGCGAGCGTATCCAAACCCTCAAGAGCTGCGCGCGCAGCAGCAACGACCTCAATTGCAAAGGAAAAAAGCGAGAGAAATGGGAGTCAACATCGACTCGGTCTTTGCAGTTGCTGGCAGTGCAGCAGCGAGAGCGAGATAGGGAAGGATGGCCTTGGTTTGGACGATGAGAATCTCGAGGCGTTGTGTTGTTCCGGCAGTAAGCCAGCTTGGGACAAGTCGACGACGGGCGACGACGCAAGTGGCTCGAAAAGCTTTGTCCTGGGCGGCGACAGCTGGCGGGCAGCCAACCAGAGGACGCAAGTGTTTAGTTTCAGGTCTATCTGGGAGGGGATTGTCTTTGTCTGGGATGGGAATCGCATGTTAGCTATCGCAGCCACCAGCAGCATGAGGATCTGCAGACTGCAACACGTGCGGCGGCGGCGGCATGCGAGATGCAGAGCAGGGCAAAGAGGAACTCACCAAAGAGAGTGCTAGACTGCTACAGCGACAAGCAAACCATGCGGGGGCTGGCGTGGAGTGGAGTTGCACGTATAAAGAGGCAGAGGCGAACGTTGCGGGTGAAGTTGTGTTCAAGGTTCAAGTACCAAGGCATGCAGAAGATTGGGAAATGGGTAGTGAGTGAGTGGTGGGTGGTGGGTGAAGCGTAGGTATGTGGACCTGGTAGGGAGGGAAACAGCAACAGAGAAGATGCTCCGCGAGACCTGGAACTTTGCGAGAGATACTTTCACCTTTTTCACCTTAAGCTTTGCACCGGCGCTCAGAAAGCTGTGTGTCGATGACCAAGCGGCCCGCCAGGTCGTCGATGCCTCACCAAGTGTCAGAGATTGTCGTCTTCTTGCAAACAGACGTCGCTCGTCTGCTCCTGCGAAGTGACGGCTGAGTGGGAGCGAGCATAAGATTATTGCAGCCCTGCCTTCAACACTCACAGCAGCCGTCTGAAGCGAGGGCGGGCCATCATCGAACACAGTTTCGTCGGAGAGCAGATGAACTTTCTCATGATCTCCACCTGGATAAGATGCGTGGTGAGAACTTGTCTGTCCTGCACGGTGCGGATGCGGCATCTCTTGCGTGCTGCGGGCGTGGTTCCCAGAGGGATGAAGAATTTTATATCCACGGCTGTCTATATAGAACTATAGAACCGGTGATGTGACCAGGAGTGCAGCACAGCGTCACCACTTTCTAAATTATCCTCCCGCGGCGTCTGCTGGCCTGGCCTGTCCCCAGTCCCAGTCCCAGTCCAAGTCCCAGTCCCAGTCCTTGCAGACTCCGTGAGGCCTGGCAAACCGACCCAGACTGACCACTGAGCAGACTGAGCAGACTACCAAACTGCTGCCGCACGGCCAGCGTGGGAGCGTGAGATGCGACGGGTCATTGGCTGGCTGTTTGCTTCCCCTGGCTCTTCTGGCTCTTCTCGCTCTTCTCAGTTCTGGCTCTGCTCTGTCAGGCCTCCCACGCTCCCTCGCTCCCTCGCTCGCTCGCTCGCTTCGCTGCTGCTTGGTTGGCCCTGCGCTGCCCTGCTGCACTCTGATTTCGCGTCTCCCGTTTCCCGTCTTGTCGCTCTGCCAAGCGGCTGCTGCACCAGGAATGAGACGGACCTCCACCTTCAGATCAGATTCCAACTGCGGCTTCTTCCTCCTCCTCCTCCTCCTCCTCCTCCCTCTCCTTCGTCAGTCGTTCACTTTCAGCGGTCTATCAGAGATTTCTCGGATTTCACTCAATTTACTAGCTGCTAGCCTCTACTAACTCCTCGTCTCCACAATTAAATTGTTCCCCTCGACGCCCACAATCTGACCAACCAAAGACCTAATTTCCACTCTCTCGGTCGTTGACGCCGACCCTTCGTGGGCCCGATAAAGGCTTTTCGACTCGGGTCTTCCATTGCTGACCTTCTCTCAATCACGCAAAGCAATTCCAAAGGCACACTCGAGTCGAGGATGTCTTCCTCGTGGAAGAAGAAACAGCCCGAGGTGGTCGTCGATGCCGTCCTGAAGAGGGCCGAAGTTGGCAAGGTCAATCTCCCTTGCCTCTCTGCCACTACCCACGATGGAATGCTGACGAGAACCTCTAGATTGGACGCAAGCTCAAAGCTCGACTCGCTCTTGCGCAATACAAGGCTGCTCGTGGTTGGCAGGATCTCACCCTTGACACAATTGAACCGAAGATTGAGGAGGAATTGAGGCAGAACAGGCCATTGTCAAGCGGAGACATATTTTCCGATTCGTCCTCGAGCACTGCATCGGAGTTTCGATATTCTGGTTCCAGGACGCTCATGAGCTCTCCCTTGAAAGCCCCGGCTATCTTCTCCGATCAGATTGGCTCTAGGAGTGGCAGTGGCAGCAGCAACGGATATCACAAACGAAATTATCACAATAGTTTCGAGCATCCCAGCTCGCCATCCAGCTCACGCAAGAGATATCGGTCGTCTCCCACGGCTGGCAGATCTCTCAACACAGGCCGCACATCATGGAAGGATCACCAGCTCACGCAATCCTCACCAATCAAGCCGAGGAAGCAAACCCATTTCACGACTTCTTCTGGTCCAGGACTTTCATTCTTTTCGGGAGCAGATGACATCCATTCAACCAACTTTGCGGCTGTCTCTGACGATGAGGAGAATACGCTACCAGCACACTCGTTCAATCTTCGCTCGTCACCACCCCGAACACCGTCGCCTCCCCGCAACAGGGGTAGCTTGGGCCGCCGCAGCAAGGACAAGACAGGCAAGTCCGGAGAAGAAGGTGCAGACTTGCTCCTCTATCTAGCTACATCCCCCTCACCAGCAAATCCTACCTCTCGAGCCCGCATGCTGCCCCCATCCACTCCACCTCCTAAGAACCTCGCCTTGCCTTCATCGATGATGACAACCACCCCGGGTGGACTCCTCTCTGGATTCGGAGCGCCAAACACGCCGTCACAAGCATTTGACTTCTCAGACTTTGTCAATATCACGCCGAGTCCCGCCCAAAGTGCCTGGCCCAAGACTCCCCGGACAGTCAAGACGCCATCCACGCTTGCTCGACGACGCTTGACCTTTGACAACTTTGGCGGCCCCGGTTCAAGTCCGAATATGCGAGATGGAAACTCCAGCGGCACCAAGCACACTGGCCTAGGTATGCAGCTTGGAGGCGATCTCATATCATGATCACGATACTACGAGACAACAGGCGACGGCGGCAATTCTTGTGTTTTTACGAAGATATGTTGTATTGTATATGATTTGGACGGTTGCATTAATGATTCTCATTTGTTCTCAGTCTCTGGGCATACGACCGGATGAACATGACATGGAACAGAACGGGAGAGCGACACGTTCGCGCGCGTGTTCGGGCTCCGCTCGGGCCTTGATCATATTCTGGACATGGAGGCAGGCTTGGTGGCTAGTGGTTGGTGGTCTTGGTGGTGTTTGCGTAGAACTGTGTTGCTTTTAGGTGGGCGCTGTCTGTCCAGGTAATTCAGGACTTGGAGTTGTGTTGGGTAGGGTGTATCAAGCGTGCACAGCGTGGAGCAGGATGGAGCAGGATGGGCGTTCTGATCTCGCGACGCGAATTTCGCGTCAAGTTCGTGATTGGCGTTCCCTAAACGGGGGTGGCGCGCTTTGGCGACTGGAGGCGACTGGATGCGACATAGCCAATCAAATGCAATACATATGACCGATACCGATGATGGCATGCCAATTGCCAATTCGCACTTCCCAATTCAAGACCTCGGACCTTATCGCTTATCGTGCTCGTGCATCAAAAGAGGAGGGAGGAAGGAGGAGCTGGCAGCGATTTGGGGCAGGAACGACGGTAATACCGCAACCAGCTTGATAGAGGTGTGTCTCAATCAATTCGCAGGTCATCGGCAGAATAGAGCTCCAGTATTTGCACAATGGATTAGGAGATCATTTTCGTTCTTTTTTTTACTTCATGGGGGCAAGCCCCCATGAAAGCGCGGCGGGAGTGCAGGGTCGAAGTGGGCTTCTCAGGCGGAAACTCATCCAGCAAGGCTACAAGGTAGGGAGGTATTCCGGGACAGAGTTCCTAACCTCCAGAGCAGACGTACTGCCGAAAATGTCTGCGAAGCTTTGGTGAATGGCTCGTGGGATGCTGTTCAAGAAGGACGATGGCGATGACGATGACGATGCTCCCTCTTAGGCAGAACTCCTGCAACAGTCGGGTCTGTAAATTACCTTCTGCAAATTACTTCCTGCAAGGGCAGAAGAAAGATATCACACCGGCCGGTCCCCAGCCGTGCCAAGCCATGTACTGTACAGTGCCAACAAGTCTCCGGAGTCAAGAGTCAAGATTGAAGATTGAAGACTCGAGGCTGGAGGTTGTTCGGCGGCCCGCCCTCATGGCAAGAGGATGTCTGATTAAGAGTGGTGTTCAGGTCGTCTGTCATCTCAAATCTCACATCTCACCCGCTGCATTGCATCTCTCGCTTGCCCCACGACTCCACCCCGCCCCGCACACGCAGCCACCCTTGCATCTCGCATCTCGCATCTCGCATATACGACCGGGCAATCGAATGCTTTCCCAACTTCAAATCGCATCCAAGAAGGACGAGGACGGAGCGACCATCTCGATGGGACGATGGCGACGGCGACGGCCATGTTCCGTCGCGGGGCAAGTGCCTCTTTGGGGAGAAGTCTCCCCGCACAAGAAGCACGCCTACGCCGAGGTTTGTGAACGCTGGACGGCGCATCTTAGATCCGATTGTGGTCGAAAGAGGTCGAAAGAGGGGGCGATCTACAGTATATGAGCCTTTCCCTTCTCCCCAGTTCAGTCTCAGTCTCAGTCTCAGTCTCAGTCTCAGTCTCCTTGTCCCACCAGTCGGAGGAAAAGCACCAATCACTTCCGCCTCCTACATCTCTTCCCTTCTTTCGTTCCGCTCTCCGCTGCGTCGTTGCAACCTTGTTTTGACGTGCCTCAAAGATCCACCGGCCGGCCGGCTGATGCTTGAGGGGCTTGCTTTCCAGTTTCCAGTTTCGCGACAGACAGGCAACCAGCAATTGGTCCGACTTTTATACTTAGCCATCCCACCTCAATCGACCCCTATTATCTTATTCCTAAATATAAGCTAGATTTCTCTCCAGCTCCAGATCATTGAGCGATCTGGGAATGAAAGACGATTTCAATATCCGAGACAGCATGGAAATCCCTCTTTTCGTTAGTGCCGTGCTTTGGGCCGGCGTCGCCTATGTCCTCTACCTTCTGGGCACCGACTTTCTGATATCGCGGCGCAACGCAGCCGAAGCTCGGCGGCTCAAATGTGAAGCTCCTCCGTCTCAAAAGAATCGATGGCCTCTAGGGATCGACCAGATTGTGCGAGCCATCAAGGCTGATCAGGCGAAGCTCTTCCCGGTTGATATGATCAAGAGGTCAGTCGATTCAGGTGCAATCACATACGCCTGGTCCATCTTTGGCAGCACCAATTACTTCACGGCCGATGAGAGAAACATCCAGGCAATCTTAGCAACTCAGTTTGCGGACTTCGATCTGGGACCCTTGCGACGGAGCAACTTCTGGCCTCTCCTCGGCAATGGCATCTTCACGCAGGATGGCGCAGGATGGGAGCATTCACGCGCCATGCTACGTCCACAATTTGCTAGAGAGCAAGTTAGTGATCTAGATCTGGAAGAGAACCATGTCCAGAATATGATGCAAGCCTTAGACGTCCATCTACAATCAGACAACTGGACGGATGGAGTCGACCTTCAAGTTCTCTTCTTCCGCCTAACGCTTGACTCCGCCACTGAGTTCCTCTTCGGAGAGTCAGTTGAGTCGCAGAGGATCCTCATGCCTGGTCACAACACGGAACAACGCGATGGTAAGGAGTCATTGGATTTCGCCACCGCTTTCGATCGAGGCCAGATGACTTTGGCGACGAGAGCTCGCTTCGCCCACATGTATTGGCTTTTCAACCCCAAAGGTTTCAAGGAAGCTTGTAAGGCCTGCCATGATTTCATAGACCACTTTGTCCGGCTTGCGCTATCAAAAGAACTCCGAGAAAAGGAACTAGAAAAAGGTGTAGTAGGTGCCAAAGACAAATATGTTTTCCTTGAAGCGTTGGCCGCCGAATGTCAGGATCCAATAGAACTACGTTCTCAACTCCTACATATCCTCCTCGCAGGCCGCGATACAACGGCTTCACTTCTGGGTTGGTTGTTCCTCTGTCTGTCCAAAGACCCTGTCCGATACAAAAAGCTCCGTGACATTGTCATCGATGAGTTTGGAACCTACGACAATCCCAATCAGATTACATTTTCCAGGCTCAAATCATGTCAATATCTTCAACACTGCAACAATGAGGCTCTTCGCCTGTACCCTGTCGTGCCTGTGAATAGCAGATTCGCCAATAAGGATACTACCTTGCCGAGAGGCGGCGGGCATGATGGGCAATCCAAAATCTTCGTTCCTGCGGGTACCGCGGTGGATTATTCAGTACATGTCTTGCATCACAGAAAAGATATCTGGGGCCAGGATGCAGAGGACTTTAGACCCGAGAGATGGGAGAAACGGAAGGTTGGGTGGGAATTTGTTCCAGTAAGTTCCGATATTTACCAATGTCCCTCGATGATGCATTCCGTGATTCAGTTGCGAATGCTTTTAGTGCGACCTGCATTCCGGAAGCTTTTGGCAAACAGGAGATGAGCCCTTCGTTTGGGTTACCCTCATTGAACTGCGACTAATAATGGGTCTTAGTTCAATGGCGGCCCACGTATCTGCATTGGCCAACAGTTCGCTTTGACAGAGGCAAGCTATGTAACGGTGCGGCTGCTCCAGAGATGGGACAAAATGGAGTCCTTAGAGACTGACCCGGTCATCCGACACAACTTGACCCTAACCAATTGCAGCGGAAGTGGAGTCAAAGTCAGGATGCACGCGGCCTGAATGATTAATGAGATTCTGAACTTTGAAAGTATGGCGCTTGGCAAAGCAAGTTGGGGATGTTCTTGACTCGAATCATTCGCTCGCGGGAAGAGGATCTGTACAATTTGAGCAGTTATGATAATACTGGGGTTTAAAATATCCATGATTGGATCGCATGATCCTGTACCTGTTGAAAAAGCACCAGACATTGATCTCAGTTTAAAGTCTAATTCAGCATTTATACGATCCTAAATCGAAGATTAAATGGTGATATGAGACGAAATACAGCAAGACCAGAATAGTGCCTGGTCAAAGACCGAATAATATCAACTAATTGCGATAATTGTTGCTGATCGCGTATCTGATGGGGGGGGGAGAAGTTATCCGAAATATTATGAGACTTTCTAAAGTCCATAACTAGTGAGTGCTAGCTGTGATATACTCGATTTTGGCTATGAACTTAAGAAGTAAAAATCAAATACAAATATTCCAAGTGTCGAGAGAACAAAGAGTAATATTTGCCATCGTCAAGCATTATCTGGAGTCGGATGTGGAATAAGGAAGCTTTGGCTGCGACTATGGTAGATCATGCATCCGGCTCGCCAAAAAGAAAAGTGAGGTTTAAAATCCAATAAAATATAAACAAGACCTTGATTCCTCTTACACGGTTTGCCGGGTCTCGGCAGCAGTGCTAGGCCCTAGAATTATCTAATCTGATCCCTTGCGTGGTGCCAAGCCTCGAAGAATAGATACCCGAGGATCGACAGGAGCCTCTGCTCGTCCAGAAAGGCTCCAGAGCCCCACTGCGTCCCCCCCACATAAGTTTGCATACCCTAGGAGACATCTATCACCTCATAAAAGGTATCCGTATTTTGATAATCTCTCCTTATTGTATTATCATGTCTCTTGTCCCTGAAGAACCCTCCAAACGGCCCTCCAGCCAGAAATCCTCCTCCACTCCAGCAAGCAAACGCATCTGCACCTCTCCACGAATCAATTCAATGGCCCAGATCCGTACTCCTCCAAGCATGGAATCCATCCTCCACCTTCCTGAAGATGCAGTCTGGAGTCTGTGCAAACAAGACCTCCGTACCTACTTCGTCACCCTCCAACACTACGCCCGAAACCCATATCCTCTTCGAAACCCCACGCTCCCCTCCCCCAGAACCTCCATCGCTTCTTCTCACTCTTCGCCCAACAACCTCCCATATCTCCTCCGCCTACCCCTCGAAATCAGAGAATTGATCTACACCTATACGCTCCCCTCTGTCTGCAATCCTCCCGTGCGAGGTCCCCATCCCCGACAACTACAAACACACATCCACCTCACCCAACCCATCACTCCCTCCCTCCTCCTCCTAAACCAGCAAATCCGCACCGAGGCCCTGCCACTACTCTACGGCGCACCCACACAAATCGTCCACATAACGATCGACTACAACATCTGGGTCCACAAGACCCGACGCTCGGATCTCGTCCTCTCGTCCGCGTTAACATCGTCCATAAAACACATCCACGTGTCTATTCATCTTGGTTCTGAGAAACGGACGACCAAGCCAGGAGATATAGAAGCCGATGCAAGGATAGCGGAAGTTAAGAAGGGGATCAAGAAGTTGGGGAAGTGGTTGGGAGGGGCAGATGTGCAGACCTTGAAGGTGAATTGGCAGGAACCGCCGCAGACGTATACGTGGGAGCAGAAGAAGGATATCCTAGACGGGATGAGAGTGTTGCGGGCCGTTAAAGTTGATGCGGGAGAGATCAATTGGGGACTGAACTGGAATAAGGGGAGGAAATTTAGGTTTGAGATTGAGTATTTGAAGGAGCTAGAACGGGGAAGACAGGTTGATAGTGCTATGTAAGAGCAGGAGGAATTTGAGCACGATGTATATGTATGATGTAATGTGATATGATGGGATCACTCTGGCATTTTTGGTATACTATAGACAATGATAACGGAACCAGGCCAAACGCCGCGCTATGCTCAAAACATTAATTGATTAATCCAACAAGAATCCGGCATCTAGAATTGAAGAAGCCGTTGCTTGTTCTCCATCTCGGCTCTCTGCGTAGAGAAGGAACAATATTTATCCTTGATAGCCACGACCTCATATGTGCCCTCCTGCGAGGATTGGATGGTCTTGCTATGCTCATAAGAGACCTCGTGTCTCGTCTCCAGGACTTGTGACTTCTGCCCTCTTCGGGCATTGGTACTTCTTGTATATGTGAACTCGAATGGAGGCGTTCCCCAGAATTCCAATAGGATTTCTGCCTCTCCTCCTTCGTGGATATCCACTTCAACCTGTCTGCCTTTGCTGATCTTGACACTTGGCATTTCGTGGATCAATTTGGAGATGTTCGTCTTCGCCTTGCACTCACTTGCTTTATCCGAAATGCCTGTGATGGTGAAGTTGCCAGGTTTTTCTGCAATACGTCGGAATGTTGTGGTTGTAGATTTCGCTTTTCTCCGAGTTCCTTCAAAGTTGTAGAATATCTCAAAGGGTGCCGTCCCAGAGAGCGTGTAGGATATGCGTTCCCCAACACAGTAGTCGACCCGGGAGTCCAATGGGTAGATCGTCGGCACATCATAGACTTGAACTTGGACGTGAGGTGCTCCATATTCAGTCTTCTGCTGACATCCGTGAGAATCGCGCACCTTCCGCACACTAACTTGATGGATACCTAGGGACAAGACACGATGAGGAATCCGGAAGTCGTAATAATTAGACTCAATATTCGCTATCTTGACAGTCTCGGGCCTGGAACTGCTCTGGTGTTTGATGTCCACTTCCAAGCTGAACGGTGGAACTCCTTCCAACTTGATAGGAATGACTTCATCGCCAGCAAGCTCCTCCTTACAGTATTTGTAAGATTGCCCGGGTTTAACGAAGTGGGCGGAAGGCTTTCGGTTGACTTTCTGTTCCAGAACAAGAGGAGTAAACTTCTTCGAGTTGTGGTCATACAGAGCATCGGAAAGCTCTGAGAACTTGTACTCATAGGTTCCTGCTTTGCTGGTGTCCATAGAAATGGTGGCTACGCCAAGAGCAGCTTCGAATTTCTTGTCGATCACAGAGGTTGATCCTTGCTCGGGCTTGTGGCTAACCCGGTATTTAACGTTGTATGGTGACGAACCTATAAGGCATTAGCGTGGTTAATACAAGCTAGGTAGTAGCATACCAATCAGATTGACCTCAACGGCATCAATATCACCCTCACACACTTCTCGCTTGCGATATTTCTTCCCATCCGGGATGAGAGCTGCAGTGTCCGCGACCTTGATCTGAGGTCGGGGGAACCAGTCAACCTCGAATGTGGAGGCCGTAGGGTCGACTGTTCCAGGACACTGATCATCGGTAACTTCTAATATCTCGTAGATACCGCGTTCAGTGACAGCAAGCATGTCGTTAGTTGACCTTGCACTTTTCTCAAGTACCTTGCCGGACGGGTTGTCAAGATTACGATATTTGATCGTCCAAGGAGGCCGGCCAGTCAAGCGCAATGGTAATTCAACATTTCTACCCTCAACCTCAAGAGTCTTGTGCTTGCCCTCTAGGAGTCCGAAAGACGCTTTAGGTCTCTGACGTCTCACGGTGAACTTGGCTTCGCTGTTCAAGAAAATCTTGCATCCGGTCTTATCTTGGACACTCGTCAGAGCAAGGGAGTATTCCCCTCCTTTGAGTAATGGATCGGTCCTGATCTTGTAGACATCCATGTCAATGTCTGAGACCTTACTCTTCTTTCGCTTGCCATCGTGGACCAGCTCATACTCCAGAGTGAATGGTTTTTCACCGGATAATTCCACGTTCATCTCTACCGGCTCCTCGATACATGCATCGATAGAGCGAGAAGGAAGGCGCAAATGTGCAGACGCAGGCGGTTTAACATCTTGCTCCAAGACCAATCCACTTCCACTCAATTGGTGGCCTTTGTATACAGCATCGTCGATCGATGTGAAGTGGTACTTGAAGTGACCCGCATCGGTGGGCTTGAGCTCCAGTTGATGGCGCAGTCCAGATACCTTGACCTGTTCTGAATGTCTTCCGCTCTTCGCAACAACATCATATCTGATGATAAAGGGTGGGGTGCCTATCAGGTCTAGATCAACAAGCAGGCCGATCGAATTCCCTGCACATTTGTCGTTAATGTTCTCAGAGCTAATAGTTAACTCTGGCTCGGGTGGGTTGAGTAGTAGGCAAGATGCAGGCTCTTTGATCTCTCCATCACAAAATTTACTCTTCACTCCAGTGAGGGTATACAATCCAGGCTCGCGAATCATTGGAGCATTGTGCGCTGTTTTTGCTGAGAATTCCTCAAGAATAACTTCTTGACCGTGATCTCCATTCTTCGTTAAGCTGTCTAGCGGGGAGAATTTCCAGATCAAGGTATGAGAAGTGTCATCCGGTGTCCGACCAGGCGATACATACTGGACGGGAAGCTGTATGCTACGCCCATTTGCTACCATCAAGGGACTTCGGGAATCACACCCAGTAAGGCGCGCTACTGGTCGTTCGTGAACAACGAAGGCTTGTTCAAGATGTGCGCCTTTAGGATATGAATGTTCTCCATCATCAGTGTTAGACGAGAAATTGGCGACATTGCCGATAGCATCGTGGATCTCATCGATCGAATACAACCATCGACCACTAGGTATCATAGATTCATTCAGAGGCACAATAATGCGATGCCTTCGAGCCCATGAGACGTCTTGGCTACTTAATAGGACCAAGGTGTTCGAGCTCGCTGATCCTAGCAGAGGCGAAGCAAAATTCTCGGGTTGAATACTCTGGAAGTGATGGACACTCTGATCACTGTTTGCCGTTCTGCTGTAAACCACTTTTAATGGCGGGGTGCCTTCGATTTCCATGGTGAGATCAGAGAGGTCACCTAGGCATTTATCTGACGCTGTTGCCTTCACAATAGCTTTCGGGCAGGTGACAACCAAAGTATCGGACATTCTACGTTGAACTTCCAATTTTGTCTTGTCGATTACTTTATGAAGCCTGTAGACGCCCGGCTTCTTCGCAATGTAACTTATAGCCAATATATTCTCATCGGGGGTCTTCCGGGCACTGTTCACCTCTTTCTGTGACAGAACAATCGTCTCATTCGCATTCGTATCAAAGTCAATGCGAAGAAGTTCGACATACTTCGGCTTGGTCTGGTTAAAGTATAGAGGTATGTGAGCTAATGGATGGCCGTTGTCGATGCAGAATGGCTGACGCTCGG
Organism: Mollisiaceae sp. DMI_Dod_QoI; assembly: GCA_009613015.1. Taxonomy (NCBI): domain Eukaryota; kingdom Fungi; phylum Ascomycota; class Leotiomycetes; order Helotiales; family Mollisiaceae; species Mollisiaceae sp. DMI_Dod_QoI. The sequence continues at coordinate 29,482 of VXCB01000027.1, read as the reverse complement.
GATTCATGGTGACCGATCTGCAGATGTAATCAGTTTCGCGCAACGAAAATGCAGGATGAATAGCATATTAACCCTTCTGGCAAGATATTGATGATCTGCTTGCCCATGATGAGGGACGAGTTGTGTAGAATTTTCGAAGCTCGAACACTGTTTTCTGAAATAGACAACTCTCTGTCAAAAACAGTCTTGGCCAGGAGGAGTAAGGCCCCTTCTAAAGGTATCTATGCACAAGTCAACAACCGCGCAATTGCTTTCTTTCCAAAATACTTACGGGTATTCGAAACATCAGCATGCCATTTACTATAGTATGTAAACTACACGACACAAGTGATGTTGTTTCCGACCATTCGAGCCATGGTATACGCAAGAGAGGAACTCCGAACATGAACAGAAGATCAATAAAGCTCCATTTCAAAAATAGGGAAAATGAACTGGTATCATCCTCTACAAGCTTCCACCAGTCATATAGACGCCAGACTACCAGGAGTCCATAAACTGCTAACGTATACATGCGCTGACTAGGGGCATCAATGAGGTTGACAGGTATCATAGGCGTATTGGTTACGGTTGCTGGCGGTGCCGCATTAGGCAGATCTGGCAGAGGTGATCGGGCTTTCGCGACATCTTGGTTCGAATTTCTTGATTCTGGGCTTGGTCGGTTGCTTCCAGGAGTAGCTGGCCACGACGACCGCATTCGAGGAGTTCCACTCATGGCATGCTCTTGAATGTCCAAGCCTCTGGACACTCTCGAGGCAAGAGGTCTTCGATGAAAAACTACTTCTGGTGCTTGTATTCTCTCAGCTCAAGTGGCGCATATGTGAAAAGCGGGTGATCTATGATGATGGAAAGAATTGTCCTGAGGGGAGATAAATTGTTGACCTTGCTTGCCTGATGAAATTGTCGCGACGCGCCTCGCTGCCGGCGCAAGGTTGTTCCAGAAACAAGCTTACAGTAGTGCTTCGCTTCGCTTCAGGGGTATCACACCTATTGTGTATACAGGAGCTTCAAGACGATTGTAGAATTCTGACGTTACTTCAAGTTGCAGTATCGAAGGAATATCTCGCCCGCCTGGGTACTCTAGATGGTCAGCGAATGGTGCCTAATCCCATCGTAGTGCCAAAAGTGAGCAAGTTACAAACAATGACTTTCACCTTGCCACCCTTTTCCGTAACGCATCACACACCTCTTGCAACGCACACAACAGTCTCTTGTTGCTTCTACGCCCACTCTTCCGTCATTATTGACCCAATATCCGTTGAAATCAAGGACTTACACAATCGCTAATTGATCTCTACACTGGTGAGTACCTACCTAGATTTATGTCTTGCTCGCGCAACCAGCCAAATACCTATTGAAGGTTCTGTCTTTCATTCTTGTTTCCTTTGCCTCGGCGACAAGCTTCTTTTCGGCCATATATTCCGCTTCGGGAAATCTCTGCGTTCCATCCATTCGTTGTTTTCGCTGATATTCCACGCCCACAACCGCTCGAATCTTGGATCTCTTACCGTTCATTTTTGTTGCATTTACCGCAGCACTGAGCCTTTATTCAAACTTATACCTGCTTTTGAAAATCTTTTAATCTGAGCTGCTCATCACTATTCTTAGCTAATGCAATAGTTACTTAGCAGCCCTCACAATGTCCGGCCACATACTGAGCTCACTTGGGGGTGAGAACGTCGGTGGCAGAGCATGGATTGATGTTGAGTCAGATCCTGTTAGTTTACTCCGTTTAAATACCACGCTTGAAAGTGATTTCCGCGTCTTAGAGGCTGATGGTCATTCGCAGAGGGTGTTTCAAGAGATCGTTCGAAAGTTGGGGGCCAGAGGCGTCAATATCCAGGAGGTGTATGGTCTTGAAGACCAGGAGTTTGACATGCTCACGTGGGTCATTCATCACTCCTCTAGCAAGCCTTTCACTGACAATTATACCAGAGGTTCACCCCTTGGGATGATCTTTTTATTCAATTACCGTTCTGTAGATGGGCAAGAGGGGGAAGAGGTTGAGCTTTGTCCAGGCCATGTCTGGTTTGCAAACCAAGTCCGTACATAAGGCTGTTCCCTATGTATACCATGGAAACTGACAAGACATAGACTACTAACAATGCTTGTGCCACGGTTGCCCTTTTGAACATCCTGCTGAATGTCCCAGGAGTTGACTTCCGTGCCAATGGTTCCGCGGACCTGCGCGCGTTTAAGGATTCCACCGCTGGGCTTACAGCGGCCGAGCGGGGCCAACGGCTGGCAGAAAGTAATAATATCCGTCAAATTCACAATTCTTTTGCTCGGTAAGTATCGTGATTCCATGACGGACATTGAATAAACAGCCTTGGTCGTGCTGACTAGATTGCAGTAATCTGGAAGCTCTCAATGCCTCTCTTGCTGTCCAGAACGACTTTGACGAGTGGGTCAAGGCCAAAGGACAATATAGAAAATCCCAATCATCCAAGCGCAAGCGAACCAGCGGTAGCAAGACCAAGAAGGCAAAGGAAGATGGTGAACCGGCATTTCACTACATAGCCTATGTACCAATCCGAGGCGAGGTCTGGAGACTTGACGGCTTACTCCGACAGCCATTGTGCTTGGGTAAGTATTATCTTCACTGCGAGAAACAACTTTTCGCGGCTAACACTATCCAAGGACGCTTCGATGGTGACTGGACCACGCTTGCTCGTGCAAACATATTGCAACGTATCGATGAGGAGTCCGACTTGGGGTACAGCCTGCTAGCATTATGCACGACCGAAGAGCAGAATGTCCTTCTTCGATGCCTCAAGAGTGCTGTTTCCTTAGAGGCGGTGAAAGAAAAGGCTTTTCCCACTCCAGCTTTGGCTCAATACTGGAAGTCAAGTGAGCTCAAGCCAATGCAAGATCCCGAACTTTACTATACCTTTGGCATCACGCGCGACCAGCTATCCAAGAACGCGAGTCTCGGCGACGAAGCTCTTGCCCGTTTGAATCACGAGGACCCGGCCGTCGTGTTACGACAGCTTGTCGGGGAACAGCAAGAGCTCAAGACGACTTACCTAGAGTACACAGTACGCGATGACCCACAGGATGACGGGGTTGAGGAGGAGGCCAAGGACGATGAAACTGCTGCGACGTATGAAATCATGAAGGTCCTCATTGATGTTGGCGTAATTCAACCCCGCAGCAGGAGCTGATTTCGGGAGGGCTAGAGCAGAACAGAGGTTTTCTGTGAAGAATATTGTCGGGTACTATGTGCCGGATCTGGGTGCCTTGTTGAGGACTGATATAGCCCATCTGACTACGAGATGAAAGGAGAGAGAAACGGGAAAGTGAAGGTGAAGACTAAGAGCAAAGGCTTAATAGCTAGCCAAATAAGGGAATGGAAAATGAAGATGAGAAACAGGCATTGACGCTTATACAGCTGGTAGCACCTAAACAAAATCCCATATGGGTGAGGCAACCTTTAATGAACAACATTCAAGAGAGCTATCAAATATGATCAATTCGAGAATGATTCACAGTGACGCGATCAGGTCAGTCCTGTGTTAGATCTCATACATTTGCGAACACGCTGTGTTGATAGTCGTCTTGAATTGCTGGACTATATACCTAGTCCTCTGGATATTCATCTCGGATATTTGACACAAAGATTCGATTCGCTTTGTCCCAGCGCTTGAAAAACTTCCCGGCCAAGCTCATCAACGACATCGGCACTTCAGGCTCAATCACCTCGATATTCTCTTCCGCGACGTAGCGGATACTCGTATCTTCAACTCTGGATGTTCTGTCGGTAAGCTGTAGTTACGCTAAAGGTAGGTATCAAACTTACAGTGCGTGGTAGAAGCTCTGATGGCGCCCCCGAGAAAGCGAGTCAACGTTGTTGTGAGCTATCCAAGCAGAAGTCATGCCACATTCCATGTCCCAACCGGTAATGACTCCAGCGTAAGCATAGCGCCTATGACGAAACACCTGGCCAACCTTGTACTTGACTCCTTCACGAGCTGCTGGGGTATCTCGAAGTCGACGCTGTTTTGGGGTCTGGTCCGCGGCTCGAACCACACGTAATGCTTCACGAAGCTCCCAATTCTCGGCGATATGGCTTCCAACACCATATTGAGGCATTATGTACTCTTCTATCAGCGAAGCATCCATAGGGTACAGCCGTTCAAACCGTTCTAAGATAAGAGGTATAAATTGCCGTTGGGTGGTCAACTCCGAGGTTCGGGCAGGGTTCCCAAACATGTAATTAGCCCACAAGGCAGAATAGAAAGCATTGTCCAGATCAGCAAAGGGGTTGGCATGGAGTCGTATAGTCGGGTGGCCCGTGTTCGTAGTCGCGCCTACTTGTGCTCTAAAATCCTGAACAGTGGCTAAGATGTTCCTCGATGTTCGAAGGATGAGATTTGCGTTACCGGTATCCGTCATAAAATCTGCAAACTGGTGCGGCTGAAGACCGTACTGAGAGAGCATAATTCGAATATTTTGCGGTGGTATCTCATCGTCAAATCTATACGGGTCCAGGTACATTGGTTCTGCCTGAACCTCTCCCTCCCGCAAAGGTCTTTCATCGAGTGTCTCTCCACTAGCAGGGATGACCATAGCATGGACATGATTAGGTATTCCACAGCATTTTGCATCAAGACCTAACCGTTGTGCCACAGCGCAGAATATGGCAACTGAAATCAGCGGTAGTGACGGATGATCCTGGTCCTGCAGTGCGATCCCGATAAAGTTGTTCTGCAAATCCCTGTATGCTAGCTCTGAGGAGAGACCAACAAAATTATGTTTCCGCAGGAATCTCAACGCAGCGAGTGCCTTCTTCCGCGCTGATAAATGGTCGAGACCAGGATGTTCACGACGAAGACGTCGGACTAGGTCATCAAAGAGGTCTGAGATCTGTAGACACAAGTCAATTGTATATTCTCCTCGTAGCTGTGCTCAAGCCATACCTCCATAAGGTCGCCATACTGGTCATGCAGGATGAACAGGTCAAATGCACCTAAAGCTCTCTCCAAAGAGACACTTTCTCCATAGAGAACTTTTCTCCACTCTGCTAACGCTTTAGATCTGTGGACGTGGTCGAGAACAGCACTAGCATAGTATCTAGAGAGCTGTAAGAGGCACGCTCGGAGCAATTAGAGATAACATACCTCCTAGCGAGAACATCTTCTGCATCTTCATGCGTACGGCAATGCCGCACAAGAGTATCTTTGGCATCGTACCCAAACTCGGAAATTGATCTGAACTTCGATATCCGGTCAATTTGCCCTTCCAAAATGCTGTCGAGGAGCTCTGTTGTTTGTGTATCGACCCTACTCCGATACATATAAAGCGCCTTCCAGTCAACGTCCGCGATATTCCCCAGGAACTTCTGTCTGATGCGATGCTTCGAATCCCAGTATGTAAATCCTACTTTGCAGTGATATCGCCACAGTAGCGGTGCACCAGCTAATCTCCCAAATCGTTTGGAGAGTCGTTGGACATTCAAGAGAACATCATTCGCTGAGCAATAGCAGATTATCTGCTGAAGGACTTCATCTGGGAGATCGGTGAGGACCGGTTGTTGCTCTGAAGGGAACTGCGGTGCGTCTATTGATAGTGTCATTTTGATGGCATTTGTGAGATTTTGCATTGTTGAGTATGGGAACTCAAACTTCTGCAAACTTGACCTTTGGGGGAAGAGTTAAGTCGGGTCTCATCTTCGACGTCAACGTCAACATTGGATCACCAGGATTCGTGGGGTAAAACGGCACCTTATCGATCAACACGTGATCGTACAATCAGTGCATGAGCAGGGCAGGCCAGCCTTCACTTCTCTACTCGGGTTGCGAATGATTCAACGTCTATTAGTTCTAGCCAGCGCGATGGTAGAATGAAGCAACCGAAAATGCCAAAAAATACCATTCAACTGGACTCCGGAATTCCGCCTCGTATTCTATTGAATGCGATCATCTTGAGGTGGTTATCTTTCTCTGATTCCCCATCACTACCTAGGTACGGTAGTTGGAAAGCTGAGAACTTCCATACTCCGTAGGCATCTGTCAGATGGACAAAGCTCTTTCGTAATATAGCATTTGTTACCTAGCTATGTAAAGGTTGTTTGACAGTAATTCGCCATTCCACTTTCACCTCCCTATTTTCGAGTTGCCAGGAGGGCGAGGAAGCTAGAAGAGCTGTCAGATGAGTGGGATCACGTGAAATGGTGTCAGATAGCCCATTTCGGCCTAGTTCAGGGGTACCCCCCCTAGAGTGTATATATAGACCACCAAAACCTCCTCTTATCATCAATCCAGTCAATCCTTTCCATCTGACAAGAGCTCACCCAGCAACGGGCCAAACTTAGTTTTGGGCTACTTTTAATTATAATAATTAATATTAAAATAATTATATTATATAAAGTTTTAAAATTTAAATATATCGTAAAATATATATAAATCTAGTAATATATTAACTTTATTTTATATTTTATATATTCTTTATTTATAAAAATTAATAATAATATATTTTTACTTTTAAATTATTAAAATAAATTCGTAAAGTAAATAGTAGTAAAGAGTAAGCATTTAGTACTTAGTTTATATACTGTATTATACTTTTTGACTTCTACAAAAAGAGGAAAGGAGAGCTCCGTACGGAGCTCTCTCTTATATGCTAGCTGTGGGTCACGTGATAGCACGTGACCCGGCATGAACCTAACAAAAGCTTGATTCTATATTCAGATATAAACTATATTATCTTTTATTTTTATATATAAATAATATATAAAGCATTAAACTAAGTAGATGCATCGATAAATATATACTAACTATACGATATATTTAAATTTGAAGGACTTTTATAGTGTGGTTGTTTTAATATTAATTATTATAATAGAAAGTGGCCCAAAACTAAGTTTGGCCCGTTGCTGGGTGATCTCTTCTAAATGAAAAGCAGGTCCCGTCACATGCTCCGTCCTCACTCTCCCCCGCGGCCACAGGCCTGGCCGGGTTTTGACGGTTCTCCCACCTGTTCCCCGCTCACCGAGTCGGGTCGCTGCTGGACAATAGGCGACGGCATTTCTCCATCTCTCCATTTCTCCATGTCGTCCTTTCTTTTTGTCACATTCTCGATCTCCCGACTCATCCTCGGTTTTTCGGATTGTGACTCCCAGCGCACCAATACAGATCCGTGTTCACGGCTCCATACATAGGCCAGACCACGAACGCTCTGGTGCCGTCCGCGCTCTTGCTTCCTGGGGAAATGCGCCACGACCAGCTCGCGAGGTCGCATTGCGACATGACGACATGAAGGGCAGTCCACCACAGTCGAACACAGTAGAGGTACGAATACATACATACATACATACATACATACATACATACATACATACATACATGCATACATACATACACTTGACATTCCAGCGTCCCCGGCTCTTTGTTGGCTGAGTTTTCGCCACGCATGAGCCACCGAATGAGATCTTGTCCCGTCTTTGGTCGGAGATCTGGTTGGCCATCAACTCCTGCGACGTCGACATGCGAAGTACAAGTACGTACTCGATAGCTCGAAGACGCAGCCGGGGGACAATGTACTGGTACAGTACTGTCACCGCTGCCGCTGTCCTTCTGGAAGGCTCCGCATGGCCCTGTGGTGGAACCCTCGACTGTGAGTGGATCGAGTAGAATAGAGGTGCGAGCAGTGAGGGGCATCCCGACCGAGTGAATCTTGGGACAGAACACGCAGAGCGCGCAGAACACCAGCAGTTGCACAGATCCGTTCCTTGATCCTTGACCCTTGACCCTTGACCACGTCGTGGCTGGCGATGGCGATGGCGATGGCGATGGCGATGGCCCACTGCCCTCCTCCTTCTGGCACTGGCACTGGCACTGGCACTGGCTCGCCCTCGCCTGCCGCAAAGAAACTTTTCGCCGTTAGCACGTCTAGCCCCAAACCCCAACCTACCAAGTCCAAGTACTTGTAAATAAGAATCATGGTCCCCCCTCCCCCCTCCCCCCTCCCCCCCGGCACCACATCCCCCACCCTGTTCCTTCCGCGAGGCTACATAAATGCCTCGTCCTGCCTCGCCGCATCGATACAGAACACCATCCAGTACACCGTAATCCAACAGACCCTCGTTCATTCGTTTGCACCCAGATACGACGTCCCTCCCTAGTTGTATCCATAACCTTTAATCCGTAGAACTATCCCATAGGTTCTATTCAACTCATTCCTTGCAGCGGGCGCCTCTGACGCAGCCACCAAGCCATCTGGGGTGCGGTGCAAATCACAGTCACACGAGCATTTGCCTGATCCATCAACACTCCATCTTCTCAATACTCTACGCAGGACTCCGACTTCAACAACGACAAGATGAAGTTCGCGCACGAATTCAAGGAGACTTTGGCCAAGGAGGGATTTCCCCCAGAGTGGGTTGAATTGGCTCTACCTTATGGGCAGTTGAAGAAGTGTCTGAAGAAGGTACTATGACCCAGTCACGTCGCATCGGTTGCTCGCATTTCTCGCTTTCCACCCAGTCAGCTATGACTAGGAGCGTGTTGGGTCGCGGGGCGCATTTTTACTCGCACCATCTCATTAAATTTATCAACGGCTGACATGTCAGGTTCAATCCGAACTGCAAAGTCTAGGGTTAGACCGCGAGACCCTGTCTCAACTTGCACCTCAGCCCGGCGATTCTGCTGCTCGACGAGGAAGTGGAGTAGCCTTCCAGTACGAAATCGATGGTAAATAGTCTTAGAGAGAATTACAAATTCAGGGCTGACAGAAGGGAAGGGGATACCAAATTCGCACCAAAGCTCACTCTCTTCATTCAGTTAGAAGACGGTGTCGCTGTAGATGCTACCCTGTCTCCAGAAACCAGAGAATACCTAGAGCATCTAGCTGCTAAACAGCATAGTGATGATGCAAATGTCGAAGAACACCACAGCGCTTTTTGCGAGTCCGCACAGGATACCAAAACTACAAATGAAATGTAAGCAATATCTAGCTCTCCTTGAGAACTCACTAGAAATGTCCGCCTGATGTAAGGGATTGGAGAAGAAAGCGCAATTACAGAACACTGCTGCCGTCAAGTTCAAATAGAGAAGTCTTCACTGATATTGCCAGCTGGGTTAGGTGGAGGCAGTCCATGGCTGTTGTGTCCAATCACAGTTTGAATATGCCCAGCCACTGATACGTTCTGCAGACTAGATAATGCACTCGAAAAACCTGGCTTCCAACGGGTCGAAGTCCCTCTTATTTTTGATGCCGAGTTCTTTGGCATGCTGCATGAAGACGTGACGGCACTCGATACCCTTCAGACGCAACAGCAGGAAGCTTTTGCTGCTGATATAAATACGCTATCCACACAGCTCGTCCGTTTAGCCCAGTAGGTACTCGTACAATAATATAATTATTATAGCCTACTAACTTTTCCCAGGCCTTCTTCGAAGTTCAAAAAATCGGACCTGTACAGGTGGAGACAGCTCTTCGAGCTATATCTGGAGAGCGAAATTTTCTTTTCTACGCACGAGGTCGACCATGGAAGTCGAGATAGTGCGGCTGCAGCTCGTCAACTCACCTGGTTTCAGAACGAAGTGATGCGAAGGGGACTAATAGACATGTTCAAGCTACCAGAAAGTCGCCAAGCACTTTCACAATTTGTCTGCTTGAATATAAAGCTTTTACAGAATCTAAAATTCCAAGAAATCAACCAGAAAGCAATCTCCAAAATCTTGAAAAGTAAGTAAGCATCTCAACACATGCCACATTAACTAATTCTACATTAGAATTCGACAAGAGAACGCAACTTGGAGCTGCCAAAACATTCCCGAAGCTCATTCGATCAGATGCTATAATGACCGGGTCTATGGCCAAGGCGGTATGTGCCCAAGTCACTCAAGATATCGTCAAGATTGTTCCGCAGATCGAAGACTATTCATGTCCGGTATGCTACACTATCATCTGGCGGCCAGTGAGGATGAGGTGTCAACATGTTTTTTGCATCCGCTGTGCAGTCAAGTTGGAAAAGGACAGAAAACGTTGTCCGCTCTGTCGCGAGAACGTCCTTCGGAATTTAACAGAAGGTGTGTTGCGGTCCGGATCTCTTGGTGGTATAAGAGTTCTAACGTGAGACAGATGACCTTGACGAGGACCTTTCCGATTATCTTCAGAAGTGGTTTCCAAAGGAGGTCAGAGAGAAACAAATTGCTAACGAGACAGAAGTCGGGATCGAGGAGTTGGGGCCAGGATATGTCCATCCTAGCCAGCAAAAGTGTGCAGTAATGTGAGTCGACGCGCGGTTGTGGACGATGCTACTATCGAAGAGGGGATTTCCGGATCATCGTAGGAGAATAACGATACAGCGTAAAGATACCCAGCTTTGAATAGTCGTCGAGGAACAGACATTGATATGCCCAGCAAGCAGCGTAAAGATACCCAGTGTACTTTAATACATAATGTTTAACTTTGCTCGCGTTATTGACGTAAAGCACGCTCTGTTTAAAATCCTTGATGCCATGTGAATGGAAAGTATAACCAGCATATTCATTAATATTGTTTTAACTTGGCAGGCGAGCTGATGACAACCAGAGTTTCCATTCGAGGGTCGGAGATCCGGGTGGATGAAAATCCACGCACGCTATCTCGACTTGACCTTCTCAATCTCTATTATTTTCACAGCATCGAAATGACCCAACACCGTGGAGTCTGAGACTGCCGCTAGTTTGAAAAGTAACCATATATTTCCTTCTAATCCCATGTCCTGTGTGATCGAAAACTTCCTGATCTATCTTAAGAAACTCCGCAATAATGGGACGGCCAGCCACTACGAAAATAACGCATTGCTTAGATGATTGCTCCTGGTCCCCGTGCTTCAGCGCAAGGAACATTGAGCAGAGAGCTTATGCCTTCTGTGCTCTAGTGCTAAGATATCATTTTATTGTTCTTTACTTTAGGGCGAAGAGTCATTGCTTACTTTCGACGCTTCAGGCGAAGACCAATGAGCGGTGGAACCTTTTCATGCTTGACCTCGCTGACAGGCTGCTAGGTCTGAATTTTCACATTCTAGAAGGGCCTACTAGAACATGGACCTTGACACGGATGCGGAGGTTTGCAGGACATGCTTTGCACCGGATAGCTGCGAACAAGGCCCGAGGATGGCCTCTAGAAAACACGTTCTGAATCGAATGCCGCCAATCATAATCTACAGAACACTGATGGGGCCATCGTGAAGTTCTCTGAGCGCGAGCATTTTAAGACGTGTTGTATTGTCGAATGCCTCGGGACCTCGAGACCGAGAGCTGATGGCGAATCGACATGAGGTGGCTCCCTTCCTGGCGCAGTCGTACGGTGTGAGTCAGCGGGAACTACGAAGGGTACTTCGAACAGCAGGGAGTGTTGAAGGTGCGGATATCATGATATGGAACCTTAAGTTCTCCATCATTCCCGCTCCAAGACCCCACCACCGTGCCCCTCGTCAATGCCCCTCGTCAAGTGTCATCCACAATCCCTGCTGCCCACGCCACCTCGCAGAAAATAACTTTCCATATCTCTAGACCTCACGTCTATCTAGTCAACGAGGAAGGTACACTACCCCAACATTTCCCGAGTGGCAGTCAGGTTCATGAGCAACGGCTGCCACAATGGGCGCACAGCAATCGTCGGGTCGCGATTCGAATGCAGAGAACGGCGAAGGGGAGAAGAGATGTTATTATGAAGTGCTCGGAATTGAGCGTAGTGCTTCCGAGGACGAGTAGGTACCCCTCTGGCAACACACAATGCGCCTGAACTGATCACCATCTCCTATCTCCAGGGTCAAAAAAGCTTACAGAAAAAAGGCTTTGGAGCTTCACCCAGATCGTAATTATGGCAATGTCGAAGCTGCGACAGCAAAGTTTGCAGAAGTTTCCACCGCCTACGAAGTCCTATCAGATCCTCAAGAGAGAGCCTGGTACGATTCCCACCGAGATTCTATATTACGAGGCAACAGCGGGCCAGCTGAAGAGAACTATGAGCACAATGTGCGGGTTACCAGTGCTTCTGATATCGTAGGCTTGATTAGCAGGTTCAATCCCAGGATTCCTTTCACAGATGCACCAGGTGGATTCTTTGGGAGTCTTCGAGATACATTCGCAAAACTTGCAAGAGAAGAAGACGCGGCATGTGACTGGGAAGGACTGGAACCTGTGGATTATCCAGATTTCGGGAGTGCCGAAGACGATTACGAGGATGTAGTAAGGCCATTTTACAGAGTGTGGGTTAATTTCTCGACCAAGAAGACCTTCTCGTGGAGAGATGCCTACAGGGCTTCAGATGCAACGGATCGTTTTACTCGAAGAATCATTGAGAAAGAAAACAAGAAACTACGGGATGAAGGTATACGAGAATTCAACCACGCTGTCACGTCGTTGGTAGCCTTTGTGAGGAAAAGAGATCCAAGGTATCTACCTAATTCCCAAACGGAAGCAGACCGACAAAAGATTTTACGTGATGCGGCAGCCGCACAGGCAGCTCGATCTCGAGCTGCTAATCAAGCTAAATTTGAAAAGCATGTTGTTCCTGATTGGGCACAGAGTCAGGAGCCGTTGAATGCGGATTCTTCAGAGTCAGAGGAATCAGAAGTTGAGCATATCGAATGCGTAGTTTGTGGAAAGATTTTTAAGAGCGAGAAGCAATTTGAGACTCATGAGAAGAGCAAAAAGCATATCAAAGCCGTGCAGCAACTTCAGCGGGAAATGCGAAAAGATAATGATCGTTTGGATCTTGATGATACCTCTCGAAACCATACATCTCCTATATCCGAGTTCGAAGAGTTAGATTTAGGTGCAAGAGACGCCGCCGCCCTCTCTTCCGACTCGAAGGGAGACATTCGAAATCATTCCGAGGAACATCTAGAAAACAGAACTAACAATCCAAGCCAGACAGGAGGGGATGTCAAAGTTGGAGCCATTGCAGATGAGGCATCAGACCGTTCCGGAGACGATGAATATGCATCTAGAGAAGACGTAGAGAGCCGCGTTGCTGGGACCCTCTTGGAGGACGCTGGCAAGGTAGACGCAGACAGATCATCGGCTGCGACACCTGCGGGAAGTGATGCTGATAGCCAACGGGTTGGAAAAGCAAAGTTGAAGCGAGCGAAGAAGAAAGCTAAGCAAGAGCAAGCTGCCAACGAGCATAATGAAGTAAGCAGCTCAATTCAGGCGTAGAGCTATGGACTAACCTGGGTTGCAGTTCCAATGTGCAGCCTGCTCTGAAGTTTTTGATTCAAAATCAAAGCTTTTCAATCATATCAAGAAATTCCCCGGTCATGCTCAGCCTGTCGCAAAGACAGCCAAGGGAAGGAATAAGAAGCGTTGAACCTTATTGATCATGGACATTATGGCGTCTAGTGTCTTCATTCCAATGGCATAGCGCGGCGTTTCCAGTGTAAGACAGAGTCCGGGATAGACGAGGCCCACCGTGTTACGCATTCTAGGAAAATTTATTGGCGAGGGCATATTATAAGAAAGTCCATTCGCAAGCCAGTGCCAGTCTTGTTCTAGATAGATTTGCACGCTGATATCCTTCTTAACGCCCGATTCACTGATGACAAACTCCACTCCAACCAGAAAATTTAAGCATTTAATATGGTATCGTCGTCGTCATCATCAAACGTCTCGACCTCGTCAATAGCTCCGTCCCTCTCGGTGCTAAGAACAGGTTCTTTATCGGCGACGTGGATAACTGCCTTACCCTGGACTTCTTGTACAGCTCGTCGCCAGTCCTTCCAGTCGTTCTCATCGCGTACCAAGAAGGCGATAAGCATGCTTGGATCCATCTCTTTCACGTGAATCCGTCGCAACCTCCGGGTATGGCAAGAGTCGATGTCTTCCTGGCTGTATCCTTCAACATCGGTAGGTAATGGCAGGGCAGGTCGAGTCTGGTGAGGGTCCAAATAGAAGAAGTAGGATCCTTGCACTCCAATGAAGTAGTGCGATGATGAGGGTTGACCACTGTAAGACTGAGTTTACTGGGTAACATAAAGAGGGATTAGCGACATACCCCGCTATACCAATTGACTGGCGCATTTGCAAAGAGGCCTTCAATGCTTCCCAGTATACGGGAGTAATTTTGTCGAGCCCCAGTCGTGTTCCCACCAAAATGAGGGTCGGCTTGAAATTGATGCCATCAGGTTTGGCGATTTTCATGAATGAGTCCTCATAAACTTCTAACCCATCGCCTGTGAGATACACTCGTAATTCTGAAGACTCATGATCGTTGGTCAAGGCCCTAGTTTCCGTCAGCGTTTGCGGCAGGCCTGAAGCGGAGGTACCTTACTGTATACAGCGTGCAGTCGCCGATGGCCCAAACCACTCTCCAGGATGCTTTCCACATGCTGTCGCCCCATGCTCCACAAACCTATGTATCGAAAAAGGAGCCTTTGGATTGTCTGCAAACAAGGAGATTATTTTGCGCTCTTCAGTGGTAGAAGACCCACGTCGCCAATCTGCTCAAGAAGTTAATTCTAGGATTCAAAAGGAGTATGGGTAAGCGTCCGACCTCTTCCCATGCGTAGCATAACAAGAGCATTTGCGAGTAAGCTTTGTCCAGACCTGATCATGCACCCCCATCCAGTATCAGAAGTAAAGCCCGCCGGCTTGTCAAATTGACTTCGTATGCGCACTGGAAGACTCATGGCGGCAAATGAGTTGGGGTCTTGAGATTTGGGAATGGCGGGGAAGTTTGACCTATACGTGAGCCATATTCTTGCTTCAAAATCGTCGAGGAATGATGAAGGCCACCCTCCACCAAGTTCGTTCTCCGACTCCCCGTATGCTAGATCGGAGTCGATACTGCTAGCGGTGCTGTCGGGAGGCGTTACAGGCTGCATCTGACTCGAGTTGATAGGTGAAGACTTGAGATCTGGAGCAGACAAGTGCATGGCCTTCGCACCTGCAGGCTTGTCCGAAGCTCGGTACTCTTTGCCCAGACACCATATAGGAGACTGCGACGCATTTGTCGGCTCGGGATCGTAGAAGTACTGTACAAGCTTCTTATACTTTCCACCAAAGTCTAGGGCAGCCATGATGACCGTTACGACGCGCAAAAGATGATCATCTACAGCTCGAGGCTTGGATGCAGAAGGCGGGGAATGTGGGGTAAGTTCGCAGCTGCTTTGAGAACGTGGTAGCAGCAAGTCGCTGTAAAATGACGATTTGAAGGGAGGCGTCGAGGCAAGAAGACAGGAAGTGGTGGTTTGGATGAGGGAGTCCGGTGGTAACGGTGGTCGTTGACTGCCCAGGTGTTTAGAGCTTACAAAAGAGACACAGCTTCGACAAGCCCTGGGCCAGGCTCCAGATGACCCAGTCACTGGGCTAGATTCGCTTGCCGCCTCAAGAATGGCCACAAGCGTTCCAAAGGATTTCAGTTCAACCTGGGTGAGTAAGTAATGCTAGGTGAATAAGTGACACTCTGTCGATACTCGCGCATTGGGATATGTAGCGATCAGGTGGGATGTACCCCTGGAGGACAGATGAGGGAAGATTCGTTGGTAAAAAGGGCGCGATTGCACGATTGATCGTGTTGCACCGTATCATACGTACCTAGGTAGGTACGTAGTACTCTACTACGTAGTCCTTATCGGCGGCGATAAGAATTGGCAAACCTCGCTAGCGCAGCGTACCTGATCAGAGACAACACAACGCATGTCAACATCACCACGATCCTCGCATTTTGCCCCGCGAATGGGCTCTACGAAGAACACCCAGGTTCTTCCTTTGGAGCTCGAGCCAATCCCTTTTAACCTCAGTTTGATGGTTTAATCCGCGATTAGCAAAATGCCACGCCCAAAAAAGGCGGCTCAGAAGGGAATCTCTGGTGCTCCCCGAGGCGGTCGACGCGGCATGGAAACTTCTTTTGTCCCGTTTGATGGCACCTCTTCTCCTCGCAGAAACCGCAATGGTAAGCTTCACAGATTCCAGTTTCCGCACGGCACTTTCCGAGAAAATAAGCTAATCGTGCTTTAGGCTTCACATTACAAGATGAAGCCCGGAATACCGAACACCATCAATTATCTTTGAATACAGATCAGAGGTTGCGGGATACCAGAGTCAGCTTCGTAAGCGCTGGTGCCCTGGATTCTACGAGACCAAAGGATGCGGAAGATGCTCTTGCGGAGATGAGCCTTGATTCCCCCACGGATGCCGACAGAATTGAGGTCTTTGAAGAAGATGACGAGGAGCAGGTTGAAGCAATGAATCCGAATCGTCAATCAACCCAATACGCTCCCAATTCATCGCCAGATGACCAGGCCCTTGGTTACGTTGTCGACATACATGGTAGTGAACCAATTCAGACAGGGATACCACCTCCACAACTACGGTCTGCATCTCCCGCGCCGTCTGATTCTAGCGAAGAGGTTATTTTATTTGGTGGTAGAGATCGAGAGGGTAGAGGACTTTCAAGGGCCCGGAACACATCCCAGACGATTACAGATCCCATCGATCAGAAAATTCGGAAGGTCGAAGACGAAATCCACAAGAGGGAGGAGTTACTAGAAGAGGTTCTTCGCCACAGTGTCCCGTCTACACCACTCATTTCAGCAGACACTTCTGCTAAGGAAACTGAAGTTGTACATTCCAAGCACCAGAATCGCACAGCTCGTCGAGGCCGTCGGACCAAAAAGATCGTAGAGGAATCGGAGGAAGCTGCTTTAATTGCAGACTACATCGCAAACATGGACAAAGATGATGCTGTATACAAATCGTTCACTCAACGCGAATTAGGCGGTACAGAGGACGAAGCGTGGCAAGATACTGAAGCCTCATCTGGAGAACCTGTTAAGGACTCAAATCGATCGCTTCAAGGGGGATGGGACCGTTCGGACATGTGTGATTTCGACGACCTTAGCACTTCTGATGGAGTCATGGGAGATGTGCAACAAATCTTGTCCAAGAGAGACCGAGCCTCAGGTGTCCAGTACCTTGTCGTCTGGGAAGACCAAACTGTAGATGAAGCCAGATGGGTTCCCTCCACCACCTTAACAAGTGTCAATGCATTATCGCAGATTGAAGCTTTTGAGGCAGAGGAAAAGCTTGTTGCTGAGTTCTTGGACAACGAAGAAGAAGATACCAGTGATTCCGATGAGCTTGATAGCGACAAGGATGCGATTGATGATGGTGAGGACAATGAAGATCTAATACAGAGGAAGATTGAGCGAATGAGCGACGAGAAGATTGCAAG
The DNA here is from genome assembly GCA_009613015.1 of Mollisiaceae sp. DMI_Dod_QoI. Classification (NCBI taxonomy): domain Eukaryota; kingdom Fungi; phylum Ascomycota; class Leotiomycetes; order Helotiales; family Mollisiaceae; species Mollisiaceae sp. DMI_Dod_QoI. The sequence goes on along the minus strand of VXCB01000027.1, from coordinate 12,319 downwards.
GCTTCTAGCTAAGCAGGAGGAGTTGGGTATGGGTTCAAGTGAGCTGGTTCTTTTCGATGACGGCGACGATGACGACGGCGACGAGGATGAAATTCCAACGTTCTCCAACAAATTCAGCCCTGTCATGCTTTCCTCGGAGAGGGGCCCGGGTAGAGGTCGTGGGTCAAAACGGCCAAGAGGTGAATTTCCTTCAGCAACCATGTTGGCTGATGCTTATGATGGATTCGATGTGATGGACTTTGATCGCCCGAGCCTGAAAAAAAAGCCGAAGGGTCGAAGAGGCAAACTCGCAGTCGATGTATCAGACTCGGAGCTAGAAGCTTCAATGGAAATGGCCTGGGAAAATGATCGCCTGAAGAAAAAGGAGAGGAAACAAGAACGCGAAGAACTACGTGCTCGGGGTCTTCTTGGGAGTAAAAATGGCAAACCGGACCTTAAGCAGAAGTACAAGGAAGGCATGGGCATTCATGCGGTCAAAGAGGAGATAAAGCAATTCCTCATGGGCACCAACACAACGTACGTATCTTCACCACAACACTATTGTGTAGCTAAGGTTTTTAGACTTTCTTTACCCCCGATGGACAAGGCAGATCGCAAGGTGGTTCATGAACTAGCGAATGCATTCAAATTGAAATCCAAGTCTGCTGGTAACGGAACTAGTCGCTTCCCTATTCTATACCGAACGCCACGAACTTCTGTCTTCGCAGAGCATACATTTAATGCAGTTGAAGCGCGACTAACGCGTCGTTTCCTCCCTCGAATGGATGTCAGCAGTAAGAAATCAGGTGTAAAACGTCCTGCTCGTGGAGGCGGCTTCAATAGCGCAGCTGTAAGTTACAGAGACGGTGATATTGTCGGTGGTTCTGCACCCGAATTGGGGGCCGAAAACAGGGGTCGCGCTATGCTGGAGAAGATGGGCTGGAGCTCGGGAACGGCTCTTGGTGCTCTGAACAACAAGGGCATTTTGCAGCCGGTCTCTCATGTAGTCAAAACCACAAAGGCCGGATTGGGTTAATTTATAGCCTCTGCTCTTGCTGCCGGTTCACTGTCTCTGTATTATACTGCTTAGCATCGGACGGGCTCAATATTGCAGATGTCTTAAACATCATGGTGATGCAATTATGGCAAAAATAGCTCTTAAAATGTCTACAACCATAGTGCTATGGCGGTAAATGTTTTGTTTTGGTATCAAGATGCACTCGGTTAAGTAGAATAACACGAAGCTAACAAGGTCCAAAATGCAAGTCCAAAATGCGAACGGACATCGAAATAGTTTGATGTTCATGTTTCAATTGATGTCTTCTCGAATTCCCTATCCCGAAGACTTATTGTACAGCCACGTACCCCGAAAGCAGACCGTGAAGACATATGCCCCCATAAAAAGCAGACCATCCATAACGCATTAAAAGAGACCCGAAGATCCCGAACTACTCAGACCCCATCATCCATCCAGATGACCCAAAGTCAAAGCAGATCCGACATCCCATGAAAACCCAGAGAGAAAGGCATCTATTTCGTTGACGAAGAATACTTTGTGACTGCCTTGGTACCTTCTGAGACAGCGTGCTTTGCAAGTTCGCCAGGGAGGATGAGTCGGACACTGTCGTTTCGTCAGTATGATGAGCCAAGTGACAGATGCAGCGTGACTTACGATGTTTGGATCTCTCGGGATGAGATTGTGGACTTCTTGTTGTAGGCAGCGAGCTTCGATGCCTCAGTAGCTACGCGCTCGAAGATATCTGTTGATGCATCAGTATAATTCCAATTGTATTCTAGATACAGGAATGCTTACCGTTGACGAAGGAGTTCAGGATTGACATAGCGCGGTTGGAGATACCAGTATCAGGGTGGACTTGCTTGAGGACTGTGATACAATGTCAGCTAATGTTTTTGGATTGAAATCGCGTCGCGGGCTAGGATCGGGCCCCGCCCATTGAGTACGATGTCGCAATGTTGTGGTCGCTCCAGGCTCCCCGAAATTGACGCGACTGGAATGAAGATCGGGTTCGTACCTTTGTAGATGTACGAAGAGTATGTCTCCTTGCGCGTCTTGGTTCGCTTCTTCTTGTCACCAGTCGCCGCAGTCTTCTTGCCGGCTTCCTTCTTCTCAGCGGGAGCCTTGGAGGCAGGTGCCTTGGAGGCGGGCTTCTTCTCGGCAGCGGCTTTGGGAGGCATTTTGGATGAGATTTGAAGTTATTGACGTAAAAGTCGTAAAAGTGTGGATGCAGTTGATGGAAGTAATTGACGTGATGCTGTACGTGGTGTTGTGGCGGATAGTTGATGGAGAGGAAGAAAGTTGTAGAGGGAAGAGAGGAAGGGTGATTATATAGTGTCGGCACGGTGGGTTGTGATTCGCGCTAAGGCTGTTGTTGTTGCGCTGCGCGGCCAAGAGCACCACACCACACTAAACCCCATTTAGCGAGTAGTTTTCCAATCACCGATGCACCGTTGAATTGATATATAAAGCCTGTCCCCCGTCTCTCGCAACCTTCGTCAACTTTTCTCAACACCACGCAGCATACAACATCGTCGACTTTACGTCTATCTCCATCAATTCCACCACATCAACTGACCCATTTTCATCAACCAAATCCATCAAGATGACTGGAGGCAAATCAGGAGGAAAGGCCAGCGGCTCTTCCAAGAACGCGCAATCGTGAGTGTGCTCTTTTCCTCTTGTTTATCTCACCCATACGGCGCTTTTGACGCGTCTTTTTTTCCATCTTTGTCCATCTACTCGAAGCTTTTGGATCGCGTCCTTCAACTCATTTTGTCATTTTCAACGCGCATTGCTAACTTCTCGAAGCCGATCATCTAAAGCTGGTCTCGCATTCCCCGTCGGTCGTGTCCATCGTCTTCTCCGAAAGGGTAACTACGCTCAACGTGTCGGTGCTGGTAGGTCTCCCTCATTTTGCGAACGCGTTTGAGACCAGATATTAACGCGTCATTCAGGTGCTCCCGTCTACCTTGCCGCTGTCCTCGAGTACCTCGCTGCCGAAATCCTAGAGTTGGCCGGCAACGCTGCCCGCGATAACAAGAAGACCCGTATCATCCCTCGTCATCTCCAACTTGCTATCCGCAACGATGAGGAATTGAACAAGCTTCTGGGACATGTCACAATCGCACAAGGTGGTGTTCTGCCCAACATTCATCAAAGTAAGTTGGTTACGTCCATATCCTTGATAAAGATACTGATTGGGATTCAGATCTCCTACCAAAGAAGACCGCCAAGGGTGGAAAGACTGCCAGTCAAGAGCTATAGATCTTTGTTTCTTTCGGCTGGGTTTTCTGATGGGTTATTTCATGATAATGGGGTGTCGTCTGGGTCTGGGTCACGGCTGCTTTTTCCGCGTTCTGGTTGTACATTAAAATCCATGGCAATGGATGAGGATTGCTTACTGATATCAATCTTATGAGAAACCGATAAACTACATCGATGTTTTCGTTTTCATTGACAGTCTTCTCTATTACCTACTTAAGTGATGTCATCGAACCACAACAGGCAGTAATTGGCAAAGCATCTGTACATGACATGAGCTTTTAACAATATTACGGGATTGGAAATTAATCCAGGCCTTAATGCGAATTGCGGGGTACTAGATTCCATGACAGAACTCGAATTCTAGGTAGTTAAAGATTTCGAGCAGCTGTATTAGGAAAACGTTCCAATCTAAGGAGAGAAGCGACAAGCTGTAGACCATTGCAGCTCGCCTCACAGGATAGTAAGGGACGCTAGAGCGCTAATGTACGATTATAAGATATGCTTAGCAAAATTGTGAGACAGAAGCCTGTGTAACAGAAGCACTCAATATCAAGTCACCAAAGGAACAGCATGAGCAGAGATAATGGTCAGAATATATGCATTGCTTGCTATGTACAGACTGCTGTCGTCAAATCATCCTCCCTCCCATAGTGCTCATTACATTTGGATATGAGGTGGGGCTAGTCACATCGTCAGCTAAATGTCCCACAATCCTATATGCCATGAACTTACGATCCAGGATTGGCGCTGGGAGATTTCGCTCAAATTTGGATCCTATGAAATGTCAATTATAGCTCCAAGACAAGTAGTGTCAATAGGGGAGCAGAAAGTGAACAAACCTCCAGGAGCCGTAGGTGCGTGATAGGGATCGGGATGCTTCCACTTCTCGAGTAGATCCTCGGCCTCTTGAAATAATGCCTGGATATCGAATTCAGCAAGATATCCTCGAAATATTCCTTAATGGCGTACCCTTTGTTGTCTTGGGTCTCGTATGTGCTTATTTGCCTCAAACAGTGACCTGATATACATAGCCTGGCCTCTCCAAAGATAGCGGTGAACAGACCAATCGAGGGCAAGTTTCAAAGAGCGTCGATAGAGTGATCTAGAAGGGGCGTGATAAGCCTTTGGTCAAATTATGACAAGGAGTGTGAATGTAACATAAAACTTACGAGACTGCTTGCTTTGTAGACATCTTTCCAACCTCGGCAACTTGTCCTGATTGATTGTCCTTCGGTGGTAGCACGCTACCAAGTCTCTATTTCATGGAAAACTCTTTATTCCTCACCACGCTGTTCCTGTCGCATCACAATTGGGATGTATAAGGTACTGCGGTTGAGGAGGTCGCGAGATGTCGGAGAAACCGGCACTAGCGTCCGCTCGCTTCCAGTGAGGCTGCAGAATCTCGGAAGCAGCTCCAAGAATACTTGTTGTTTTGCCGGAGCTTGATTTTTCTCTCATTGTTCACTGATTCCTCCTCCAATCTCTCCTTTCCTCTTGGATTAATCTCAGGATGCTCTCACGAAGGGTCCTAGTTGCGTCACGCTTTCTGCGAGCCCATCGGACTCCTCAATTGCGATACCCTTTTCCAACTGTAGCGCAGCAGTTCCGCACCTATGCAGACAAGATCGTGAAAGTGCCAGAAATGGCAGAGTCCATTTCCGAAGGAACCCTAAAACAATGGTCGAAACAGATTGGTGATTATGTGGAACAAGATGAAGAGATTGCAACCATTGAGACGGACAAGGTCAGTCTACCGTAGCGCCTCGTCCTCATCAACAGAGCTGACACTTTCTGAAATAGATTGATGTAGCAGTCAATGCACCGGAGGCTGGTACTATCAAGGAGTTCCTTGCAAATGAAGAAGATACAGTAACGGTCGGTCAGGATTTGGTACGCCTTGAGCTAGGTGGTGCGCCTGAGGGAGGCGACAAGGAAAAGGGAAGCACGGAACCCAAGGAAGCTGCATCCAAAGAGCAACCAACATCATCAGATCCAGAGCCATCGAAAAAGGACGAGCCTGCATCGAAAGATGAATCGAGTGCAAAACCACCGCCTCAGGAGAAGAAACCAGAGCCGAAGAAAGAAACTCCACCTCCTAAGCAATCCGAGACCAAAAAGACGGACTCAAAACCTAGTAGTTCAGCGCCCACTCTCGGAAGCCGTGAAGAACGTCGTGTACGTACTTTCAGATCTATGCACCCCACTCTACTGACGACCATTGCAGGTCAAGATGAATCGTATGCGTCTCCGCATTGCAGAGCGTCTAAAGCAGTCTCAGAACACGGCAGCATCACTCACAACATTCAATGAGGTTGATATGTCATCTCTCATGGAGTTCCGGAAATTGTACAAGGATGATGTTCTGAAGAAGACTGGTGTCAAGCTTGGCTTCATGAGTGCCTTTTCACGTGCCTCCGTGCTTGCCATGAGAGATATTCCTGCTGTAAATGCTTCGATCGAGGGACCAAATGGAGGCGATACCATTGTTTACCGGGACTATGTAGACATCAGTGTTGCCGTTGCGACTGAGAAGGGTCTTGTGACACCTGTAGTACGCAACACCGAGGCTATGGATCTTATTAGCATTGAGAAATCCATTGCGGATCTTGGGAAGAAGGTAACGCTCCGCTCCGGGATATACCAGACAGTCCTAACCACATCTACAGGCTCGTGACAACAAACTGACCATTGAAGACATGGCCGGTGGCACTTTCACTATCAGCAACGGTGGCGTCTTCGGTTCATTGATGGGTACCCCAATCATCAACTTACCCCAGACGGCAGTCCTTGGACTACATGCCATTAAAGAGAAGCCAGTCGTAGTTAATGGGCAGATTGTAATCCGGCCAATGATGTACTTGGCACTTACATATGACCATCGTCTTCTCGATGGCAGGGAAGCTGTACAATTCTTGGTCAAGGTCAAGGAGTACATCGAAGACCCTCGACGTATGCTGTTGTAAATATTAGGCGGCACTTTCATTTTCCGAACAATAGGTCGTCTAGACATGCGGGCTCTTCTAAAGGACTTGTCCTGCGAACTGTAATTGTACAGTAGTAATGACATGCACTCTCGGCGTTCCGTGTTATTTAAGTCCTTAATCCATAAGGTCTGCAGTCGTATCGCTCATATCAGGTATGTTGTCCACAATCGTTCGTACATCCTAGCTTATAGGCTATGGGTGTGCATTCAAAAATGGTATCGAGCGTACCGTGTGAAAGAGGGTTCAACCCCCAACCAGTCTCTTTTTCCAAGGGCCCGTTTTTCTCGGACATTGCTGCTCCATGTGGATGAATGGGATTTGAAAACATTTTTAGCTCCCACATATTAACAACCAATTTCCTGCATACTATTGAAATTTATACATATTGTTCGCTGGTTAAGCACCCATGATGCTCGGCGGGCAAGAGAGTACATGAAGAAGACAATGCACCATTTCAATATCGCATTTCTACGGACGAAACTCCACAAGTGCTACAATGTCTTGAAGACTATATCTATTCGATACACGTCCAGGGCGGATGATAAAGCATTGTTTTACTCCATAATAAAGTCATTTGGTGATGTATTTGCTCCCTTTCGACAATTTACTAACTGCTGTCGTCTAAAGGCCAGATGCACCAATAGACTAGCGAGAGCGTTTGTGGGGGGAGGAACTCTCGGGCAGGATTGCATGGTAATTGGCTTAGCTACTGGTAGGCTTTGAATCATCATCTTTCCTCCCAACAAGATTACGCTTCGCGTTTGCCAAGAATCCGTACGTGACAACGTTATGTAGTTGTATCAGGCCAACTTAACTTACCGAGGAGTCTAGTTTGTTAGCATTTCAAACGACTTGGATAACTATAATCACTCCTAGTAATATCAAGCCGCCAAGAGGGCGAAACAGCTATCTTCTCTCTCGCTTAGGATTTAGTATGCTCAGCAGTAAAGTAGGTATGCATTTATCTTCTTCCATATAAACCTCGGACAGCTTGTTTGATTATCGTTACAATAAAATATTCGATCTACTCACAATCATAGTTTTCTTAGGAGGAGGGCAACACCAAATAAAATATAGAAGAGCCACAAGGCAATATCACCGACTTTATCCACCAGCAAATATAGGAACAGCCCCAAGGAAATATAAGTTATACTCGTAATATTAAATTATAACTCCAAAGAGCAAATGAAAATCGATCTGCTCTTGTGCAGTACATGCATCTAATATCCTTATGCTCTAAGGCTGAAGTTAAAGTATTATTTCTAACTAGCCATCTAATGTATCCCGCAATCACGGATATTTTACAGGTTCGATACAATAGCAGACTACGGAAATATCCCGGCTAATAGAGACAGGGACGTATGTGCAGGGAGAAGTATTTATTACTGTATACTATTATAGCGACCTAGGCAGTGATGAGGTGTTGCCAAAATTATTACTCGTTCTCTAATACTAATGATAAACAGCTTCATATACTCATACCCATAAAAACATCAATTTCAATCCTTCCAAGGGTGTGAATATTGTTCGATTAGCTATTCATATAAGAGGTTAAACGAACATGTCCAGCAACATGAACCGAGCTACAACGCTGGCAATACTCGACGGAAGATCACGCTCTTTCTTATTTAACTCGACGAGGACCTTTGGGGATTATCAATTTAGCAACCGGGCAGTTGAGAAATGCGAACTTTAGCTGCATCCATGCAACGTTAGCCAAACGGTGACCTCGTAATCGTCGGTATATAGTAGAGACTTGCGTTCAAAAAGTTCACCATGCAACAGTGAGCAAATAGCAAAGCGACCAGAAGTTTCGGCTATTTAGACCATTTTCGATGTTCCTGCCTAATCACAGCCCGATCAGACTAGCAACCTATTATAATCAACGTGCGGTACGCTGTATCACCGCCAAGCAAGGTATAATAGGTAGGGTGTCAGGTCACAGTCAGGCAGCGGGGCGTCGGTGTCACACTTGGGAAATTGCACCATAGCTGGGCTAAAACGACTGCGAAAATAAGATGGCCATTCATCTCACTATCCAAAACCTCTTCTCTTAGCATAGCCTTACCTTACATGAATTAGACTTCAACGACACGCAACCTGAAAGCAGATCGCCATTGCCGCTGCAAGCAATGTTCGATTCGAAAGTGTTTATAGAGGTACTATTTACGACTTAGCTCCTTTAGATTTCAGCAGAAAAGAGAATAGGCTCTTAAGAATATTCCCAGGGCAAGGCGAACAGCTCGTTCGAGCAGATACCCTCGGAGTAGACCTCCGAGGCCAATTTAGATTCAGCGCCTTATCGTATACCTAGAGCATCGGTAGTATTACTACCTTAATTTATATCGGCGCCAAAGCGTTCCCGATCGACACTTCACTTCATAAAGCACTTCTTCGGTTTAGGCATTTACCTAAAAAACTAGCACCTTTGGTTAATGCGATATGCATCAATCAAGAGGAAAAATTACCAAATCCCTATAATAACGAACATTTGCTCATCAGCATGCGAAGTTGTAGTATAGCTTGGCGAGACTTCGAATAAGAGAAAGCTAGCTTTTGAAATTTTCGAGCACTGGAAGGCAAATGGCGGTAAAGAAATGCTAAATAATAGCCACACATGTATGCATGGGCTAAACGGCGGCAAGACAACCGAGAACTGTATAAGCCGCTTGCTCGATTCGATGCAACCTCTCTCATTTCGCTCGGATCAGCCCTAGGCTGGGTTGCTTGAGTTTTTGGAGAGCCGCTAGTTCTCGCAGACGTGGATTTTGCAGGAAACTGCGCTGCTATCCAAAGATCCCATCTTCTACCATAGACAATATACAATATCTTGGCGAATTTTGTTTCTTGCTTTAGATTATCATAGCTAATCCTCGACGGACGTTATGGCACTTATATAATAAGCAGAAAAAAATGCTGGTTCTACTATATTAGATGAAAATCACGTGTAGTAGTTAATGCAATAGTAGAATAAAGTATTTATAATTTAATTCTAATTTAAAAGTTTTTAATATTTTCTTTTATATTATTTTTTTATTTTTTTATTTTAAATTTAGAACTTTAGATTTTCAATATAATATATTTACTTTTTAATTATTAAATTTTTTATTAAATTTTTTATTAGAAATAAAGTAATAATATAGAAAAATATAAATTAATTAAATTATTAGTAAATATAATATATTTACTTATTAAATTAAATAAGTTAAGTTATTAATAAATAAAACCTTTCGCTTTATATAATAATTCTTTTTTAAGAAAAATGTCACGACTCACGTGTGCCGGTGGACCATAGGCTCAACAAGCGGACCAACGGTTGCTTGGTAGGAGATCCTAGGTCACGTGATGGAGTCCAACGGGAGCGCCAGGACTCCATGGAGACTCTTGGACTCCATTCGAGTTCAGGACTCCAGCCTGCACAAGGGACTATATAGGCAGGGCATCTCACCCAAATAGATAGGAGCCTTGTGCTCAACTCAAGATAGTAATAGAACCCTATTACTAGTGACTACTTGTTCAGAATACATTTGCGTGACATATCGACCCTTATCTAGCGACTTATATCTTTTGCAGGAAGAAGTAAGTCGTTAACCCAGAACCCGATTAGCTAGTTCAGTAGAACGATTCGTTACAAAAAAAGTTTTTTATATTCTCGAGAAATTTTATATAATATTATTTAGAAAAAAAAATTACTAAACTTTTAGTAAAATTCGAAATATATATTTAATTTCGATTATTTATTAAATAATTACTATAATATTATTAAATAATTACTATAATATTATTAAATAATTACTATAATATTATTAAATAATTACTATAATATTATTAAATAATTACTATAATATTATTAAATAATTACTATAATATTATTAAATACTTATTAATAATATTAATAAAAAATATATATTTCTAATATTAATTATATAAGCTTTATTTAAATTAAATTATAAATTTAATTAATTATAGTGAAAATTATTTATATTATATATTTTAATTAATTATAGTGAAAATTATTTATATTATATATTTTAATTATAAAAAATAATTTTAAAAAGTAATTTTAAGAAATAATTTAGGAAATAGTTCCGAGGAACGATTTCTAAAAATAATTTTAAGAAATAGTTTAAAAAATAGTTTCGAGGAATAATTTCTAAAAATAGTTTTAAAGAATAATTTAAGAGATAGTTCCGAGAAATAGTTTCTATAAGTATAATAAACTTACCTATTACCTATTACTAGCCTGGCAATATTAAGGTCACGTGATGGCCCGCATTATCCGCTTCGATTAGAGAAGAAGGACTTGTATTTAAAGAATTAGCCTCTCAAACTCTTCTTCTTTTCGTAGTTTAATTTCTTTAATAAATTCAAATTATTATACGAATACCTCCTTACGTAAAGTCCTATACCGTACGACTATTATATTAAACTAAGCTTACTCTTATTCGTTTAAGAAAGTATTTTAAAATATCCTAATTAGGAAACTAAAGTATAATAGCAAAAAAGCCTACGTACTACTCAAAATAACAAAACGATAAAAAAGCCTTGCAAAGAGCGCACTCTTTATCTACCCCAACTTTCAATAACACGATATTACCTCCAAAAAAGAGGAAAATACGACCCTTAACCTACAAGCTCAGCTCGTAGCCTTGCGCAACGCGCAAGTAAGCTCCCAAATAAAAAATCGCGAGCTCAAGTCCTCTTTAGCCAAAATGCAAGCTACCCTCGATCGCATCGCCTTTCAAAAAGAGAATCGCGGCCGAATCACTAAGAGCCCTGATCGACAACTCGACTTTGACTAGTCGATCCGATCTATAGAGAGCGTACGATAAGGCACTCCAGCTTCACAAGATAATCAAAAGAATAAGAAGAGTACGCGTTTTTCGAATCCTCCAATTTTCACCGATAACGTAAACCCTTCGTATGAGCACTAGATCATCAACATCCAAAGGAAACTTATTATTAACGCCGACTACTACGAATTCGAAAATGCTCGTATATACTACGTTTTCGAACGAATCGGCGAAAATGATCAAAAACACTTATATAGCCGCTTCTCGTATAATACTATCGAGCACTTCGAGATCGTGAAGGAAATATTCGATTATTTAAAAGTAATTTTTACAAACTCTAATAAAGTATAAAACGCCTACTATAAGTATAATTAACTTACTATAAATATAGCGTAAACTTTCCTAGTATTTCAAATCTAATTTCTATACTTAATTAAAGAAATATAAATTTCGAAGGAAAACTACTATTATAATTTATATAATAAATTTATAATTAGCTTTTAATAATAGCTCGCTTCGACTTTATATACTTTTACTATATATAAAGCTTTAGCTAATACTTATCTCGAACTCGATTTAAAGCTATATAAAATTAAAGTATATAAAGTTAAATATAAAATAAATAAAATATTAATAATAATTATTATTATTACTACTTTTTTAAATCTTTAATTACTATTTTTTTAAATATAATTTTCGTTTATTTACTTCTTATAATAAGTATCGAACGTATTAGAGAAAAAGATCGAAAAGCGTAAAACGATTATTATATTAGAAATTTTTTACTTTTATTATAAAGAATCGAGTTATTTAATTAAAAATTATTCAAAGTATAAAATAATAATCGATATAAAGAATATTAAGAAAAATAAATTCGAGGAATTAGAAAAAGAAAACGCTTAGAAAAAAACTTCTTTTTAAGTAAATTTAAAATCGATTTAATAAATATTAATTTAAATTAATTAATTAATTAATAATTAATAATTTTATTTTATATATTAATATATAATAAATACGTAATTAATTTAAAAATATTATTTAATTTTAAAAAAAAAATTTAATATAATTTATATAATAAATTTTATTAAATTCTTTAATATAAAAATCGAAAAACTTTTTTATATAATTAATATAAAAAATTATAATAATAAAACTAAAAAAATAATTATTTACTTCTTATATTTATATTTTATAATTAATAATTAATAATAATATAATTTTAAATTTTATAATTTAATATTTAAATAAAATTAATTTTTATACTTCGGAATATTATTTAA